>CM050516.1:7505000-7932500 GCA_027563665.1 Antrozous pallidus | reverse complement strand
GCTCCCCACCGTGTCATCCTCCCCGCCTCTGACTTTCCAAGTGCAGAGACAGGGAAACCATAACACGACTGTGTCATGATCTTAGTTACCTTAGGTGGGAAGACATTCGTGAAAAGAGTCCAGGTATTACCCAGGAGACAGTGGGTGAGGGCAGTATACCCCGCGGTGTCCTCTCACATCCCCTGTGTCTCTCCATTAGGTTCCCTGGGTTTCTGGGACACTTGACTTTCCCAGGACCACAGGAGGGAAGCTGGCCGATTTAGTTCCAGTTGCTGGGACGATAGGCAGGCACCTACCCCCCACCCTAAGGAGGTGACTGTCACCTCTTAGACATGGAGGGTCCCGCTTGACTAGGCTGGACAGCACAGTGCTTTCCTGATCAGGGGAGAGGCACACTGAGAAATGGCTCCCTGTACTCCAGGCAAGTGGCAAACAGTCCTTCCAGGCATGGCCTTACCCAGACGACACAGGCTGGGGGTCCAGAGATAACCGGGTGCACGAACCAGGTCGTGCACTGGGATGTGCGGGGTCAGTGGCCATTAGCACGGTGTCATTCAAAGGCATCTTTCTGGCAGCAGAAGCCAATTAAAACGTGGCCTTGAGCTCAGGATAAAGGGGGCGTCATGGTCCCAGTGATTCACTGCAGAGAAAAGACACATGGAAACTCGAACGTGGGCAGCCTGGGACTGCACCCCCCGGCTCAGGGCAGAGCTGAGACCCTCGGAAAGCCGCCTGCTGCCCGGTGCTATGACTTCTAGTGAACAGTGGACGGATGCCTCGGCTCTGCTGCAGCAAGAGGGCAAGGACAGGATCGTCTTCTCAGGGCCACTCCTGCCCCACAGGTGCCAAAAGGCAGAGACAACCCAGAAGCCCATCAGTGAATGAACGACTAAACAAACTGTGGTCTATACCTTATCTTACTCAGTCATAAAAAGGGCTGCAATACTGACACATACTACCACATGGATGGACCTTGAAAACACTGCGCTAAGGTTTCCCCCAGACACAAAAGGGGGTTTCCTTTTTTTGGGGGGGATAGAATGTTCTAGCAAAAGTGATGGCTGGGAATACACTGAGTGCCACTGACCTAGATCCTTTCACATGCTGAATTCTGTTATGTAAATCGAACCTGAAGAATCACAGAGGAGCCGCTCTCTCTGTGACGGGGAAGACCTTTGAGAGAGAGTCACCGTGTGAGGGGGACTTCCCTATGACATTGCAAAGACAGGCAGGGCAGCTGGGCCCAGTCTCCACGCGCACCTCAGGCTCAGCAGCGGATGAAGAGCAATGGGAACGAGGGAGAGAAACATGGGGTGTTAACGCACCCACTTTTGGGGATTGTTTATACCAAGTTATAAATCATCCTCGCTTGCTTTCGGGGATACTACGAACCACTCTACACTCAGGAAAAAATAAAATTGGTTTAAGCAAAGAGAATGAGGGCAGTAAACTAGATGGGAGGGGAAAAATCACCTGCTGGATTCCCAAATATACAACTTGTGGGATTATCCACTTTTTAAAGACATTTTAAAATTATCTTTTACTTTTCAGTGACAGTTGACATACCATCTCCCATTGGCTTCAGGTGCACACCCCACCGATTAGACACTCTATACGTCTATAACTTACTAAGTGGTCATCCCGATAAATCTTCTGTATTTTCCACTCGGCTGCTTGCTCCTCCCCGTAGGTACACAGATAACTCGGCAGATTATAATTGCATTTCAGAAGCTACTTCTTTTCTTTCTTTTCCGTTTTCCTCTGGATAGTTGTCTGGCTTCCTCTCTCTGAGACGGCTAGCAAGGAGGCCTGAGAGACGGTCTCTGACCAGAGGTGACCCCTGGCCTGGCCTCTAGGCTGGGCGATGGAGCCCTGGGCGAGGCTGCTGGGAAGGGCCAGGTGAAAATGGTGGTGGTGATAGTGGGGGTCATTTCCCCTACAGTTTACCTCCCAATTCTCACAGGACAATTTGCAGCAGTCCCATTGGTCTCACTGAGCTGAATAAATCCAAAAAAGTTGGACAGGATGGAAGAGGCCAGAGGAACAAAGGAGAGGAAGGGCCGGAAGCCGGAAGGGTCCCCCTGAACAGCCCCCACCTGGTGCAAGGCCAGTTCTGGTGACAAGCTGATCTGGAGCGACTGTGTCTGGCTTCCTATTGCGGCGGCTGCACTTGACTGGCTGCATGCAGCCTGAGTCAGCTTCTAATTCCTCCCTGGATTCCGGAAAAGGGAAATCAGGACACGGCTCACCCTTCAGAGCCGGGGATAAGCACCGCGCTGGGGAGAAAGCACCGAGTGATTCTCTGCCTCTTTGTCAGCCGTGGTGTTTTACCTAAGAGCCTGCGGGTTGGCGGCAAAGGACAAGCATCTCTGACCTTGCTGGGTTGGGACCTAGCAGCTCTGGACTGAAATGTCCCCATCAGTCCCACAAAGGTGTGAAGTCGGTGACTTCTCCCCCAACTCCCTTTCCCAGCCCCCCACCTCCAGCTGCCATGCAGAGTGCCCATTGGCCCCCAGCCCGCACAGGAGCATTTTTCCATTTTGTTGTTACAGGTTCCATCCGAGGAGACAGGTTTTATTGTGAACGCGGCGTGCTGAGAAGGGTTTTATTTCGAATGCAGCGTGTTGAGCATGCAAATGTGAGCGTCCCCGGCCGAGCAGAGTCAGGATGGGGGTGCTCTCACGCACTGGAGGTTTGCTCAGTAGGTGAAAGAAATCCGGCAGGAACGAAACATGGTGTTAGCCTCTGCCAGACTGTGCCACGGAGAGGCTTCCTGCGCCTGCAGGTGGGGGTTTGTGGGTTCGTGCAGCATTTCCCAGGCAGACAGCCCCGCCTCTCCAGGGTTAGAAGTGGGGGGTCGGGCTGCTGTGGCTCCCTCTGCCTCGTCTCCTTGAGATATCTCCTCTTCCTGGTCAGAAACAGCCCCTTAGTCATGGAGATGACTTCTGAGAAAAGTCAGTTTTACTGTGGCCTCAGAGAGCTAAGGTGACACCAACCCAGCACACGGCTGTCGAGGGAGCCACCGAGGGGTACCTGGGAGGTGCTGGGCTGAGAAATCTTCTAGAACTTTCTGAGATTCGTCACTCAAGCACTTTAGAAATGGCCCCCTCCTCCTTCATAAATGACCTCCGCACTTGCACACCCCGGCCGGAGGCCAGCCCCGCACAGCGCGGGGAGGGAAGAGTGAGGGCCTCTGAAGGCAGACCTGTGGACACACGCTCATTTCCATGTGAAAAGTGCCATTTTCTCCATCTCCCGCCCTTTGCCCAGCGAGTCCCGGCCTCAGGCACACAGTCCCGGGAGCAGTGTGCCCCGTAGCTTCCCGCCACCTTGGCGGTGGCGGCTGGCCCTCTGCAACTTGGGCCCAATGGGCTGGAACAGATGTGTCTTCTTACAAGTTCCCTAATTCTATCTTTTTACTTAAAAAAACTAGAGGCTCGGTGCACGAAATTCATGCACAGGGGAGAGGGGGGATGTCATTCAGCCCAGCCTGCACTCTCTTCAATCTGGGACCCCTTGAGGGATGTCTGAATGCCCGTTTAGACCCAATCCTTCTCACAATCCAGTACTGCTGGCTCCAAACTGATCGCCTGCCTGCCTCCCTGATAGCCCCTAACTGCTTCTGCCTGCCAGCTGATCATCCCCTAACTACTACCCTGACAGCCTAATTGATGATTAACTGCTCCCCTGCCAGCCTGTTTGCCCCCAACTTCCCTCCTCTGCTGGCCTGGTCATCCCTAACTGCCCTCCCCTGCAGGCTTGATCACCCCCAACTGCCCTCCCCTGCTGGCCTGATCACCCACAACTGCCCTCCCTTGCAGGCCTGAAACCTCCCAATGGCCCTCTCCTGCTGGCCATCTTGTGTCCACATGGGGACAGGATCTTTGACCACACAGGGGCAGCCCTCTTGTGTGTTGGAGTGATGGTCAATCTGCATATTACTCTTTTATTAGATAGGATTCCTTTCAAATGTACCACTCCAGGTTCAGTTTCCCATGCCAGGCCCTCACATCCTTTCGTGGGCACATGCACCAGAGGATAGAGCTCGGAGTATATACAAAATGCTTCAGCATAATACACTGAGGTCCCTTGTCCTTGGCCAGCCTTGGGGAAAGGGGTGCAGGATTCACATGTGAAATGTAAAAGGGGGTGACCCACAGCATGGCGTATTCTCTCAACAGAGCGCCAGTGAGGCCTGGGGTGGGGCAAACACCAGCCAGCAATGCCACCTCGCAGGGCCTCAACACGGAGAAGTCGGGGCCCATCGGAGCGGGGGAAGGGCTAGCCAGGCAGAGATAATGTTTCCTCTGTGCGTGATGGATAGCCAGGGTGGAACCGGTTCCCGAGCTGATTTCCCCTCGGTCAGCACCGCGGTGCAAGCACGGGGTCCATTTCCATCGCGGTGTCTGCGCGCACCCCTCCAACAAGAGCACAGCCCCCAGAATTGTGTCTGTACAAAAGGTTTGCATTAACTGTAATGAAGCAAATGGCAAAATCAATAAAGCGGGAATTGCGTGCCTGTCATAAAGATGATGTAAATCCAGGGTTCAAGATGGTTATGGAGCTCTTCAGAATTGTAATTAAAACCAGCGCCATTTTTTTCAAGATAAAAGCCCCTTTGACAACCATAAATGCAAGCTACAGGAAATTTTCAACAAATATATTCAAAATTAATGTATGGCACAAAGATGGCATAAATTAAACTCGGGGTGATCCATAAGTCCGGGCTTCAGGATGTAAAAGCAAGGAAAGAGATTTCGATTTCGCATTTGGTTTACAGGCAATGTGGTTTTCAATTTTAATCAAGTTAAAGCTTGACAGAGCACTTAGAGACCCCAAATGAATGGCATATTTCTGACAACTGCTTTTCAACGAGACTGAAAGGCTGTCCCTGTATTTGCCCAACTTGAGATCTGACAGCATTTGCTATTTTATGCATCTTACATATTAAGAAAAAGAAATCTAGGGAGGGGTGTGTGCAGGGGAAGAGGACCATTTTGTCTATTTGAAGGCAGGGGAAGAAAGTGTGGGGCGGAAGAGGAGGATGACCTGACCAAGTCTTGGGGTCCTAGTGAGCTATCTTCCTTGGACTTATTTTCAGAGCCCTGATGGCAAAGTGTAACATTTAGGTTTCTTGGGAAACATCCACCTGCCTACCAGCCTCTCTGTTCACCTAACTTCAGAGCGTCACTGCTCTCAGGTCATTAACAGTGTCACCTACAATGGCCTTTGGTCCTCTGGGTGACTGTAACTATGCAACCATAGAATGTGAGTGTTGGGAGCAATCTGAGAGATCACCAGGTCCAAGTCTATCATTTTTAACAGAAAAGGGAGGTCTAGAGAGAGGAAGAGCTACTTAAAACCCTAAGCTAGCATTTGGCAGAGCAGTCAGGACTTGATCATGAATCCCTTAGGCCCGTGGTTGGCAAACTGCGGCTCTCGAGCTACAGGCGGCTCTTTGGCCCCTTAAATGTGGCTCTTCCACAAAATACCATGGTCTGGGCGAGCCCATTTTGAAGACGTGGCATTAGAAGAAGTTTAAGTTTAAAAAATGTGGCTCTCAAAAGAAATGTCAATTGTTGTACTGTTGATATCTGGCTCTGTTGACTAATGAGTTTTCCGACCACTGCCTTAGGCCATACTGTTTGGAGAGAGAACAGCGTGACATGTCAGTGTGATAGGAACAGTGTGATAATGTGTGACGCACCAATGGAAAAAAATAAGACAGTAAATGAGATTAAATTATAATTGTCAAGTCTGAAATGCCACTAGAATTCAGGGATGCTTGGTTCTTTCAATCCCTTTTGATTTCCCAGTGTGGTTCGGAGGTAGGAATAGAGGAGTCCAAGGAGTGTAGGGGTATACCATCATGTTTTAAGTATTTAATTTTCTGAGAGTTTTACATCACGGGGGATGGGGGGGCCTGCTGAGTGGGGAGAGACTGCCCCTCCCAGAGCCAGTTAATTCTTAGAGACAGTGATCCTGCCTTTCATATACTAGTACAAGCCAACCAACCCTGAGTCCATACTCCAACATTACCTTTATCTAACTGTCAGGCACCAAGCAATAATTGCCCTCCCCAACGTCACTCCAGGGCCAGGCCTCAGGGCTTGAGGCAAGGCTGCTAAACCCCAGGGCCCAGTGGTATTATTCAAACAGGCCAATCCCAGACAGTTTACCCGTCCTGCTTTGCTTTCCCCAAGGGAACCCCAATCAAGGCCATTGCCTCCGCTCTCCCGGCTCTTGCTGCTGCCTCCTAACTGCTGCTCCCTGTACGGTCCCCCACAGCATTTCTAGGAGAACTTGGGTAACAGGGAACTTTTCTTCAATGGCCCCCACCTCCCTGTGCTATCACTCAGTCACCTCTATCAATTAAGCCCCGGGGACAGGCCAAAGGGACCCAGGTTTTGGTCAAGACTCCTGCCCACTGTCTGAATGATTCTGGAAAGGTTTAATTGCCACATTAAAAAAAAAAAAGGTGTGGGTTTTCCTTCCTTCAGGTCCTCCTGAGCTTGGTTAAGTCTGACTCGAATTCCAAGTCCTCCATTCAACAGGCCCGGAGGCTGGCAGCAGAGGAGGGATTGCACGCCGGCCAAACCACTTATTACAAAAGCACAGCTCAGACTTGTCTCAGGAGCAAATGGGCAGAGAAAGGAATCCATTTTAGGAAATCGAATTGCCTTAAGGAGCTCATTTCAGAAAAAGGGCTTGGATTGATAGTCTACTGAGCAGGCTCGCCTTCTGTGCCGGACAACCCAGCTGAGAAAATGGGCACCTCCACAACCCAATTGCGCTGGCTCCCACACTGCGCCCGGGCCGTCGGTGAAGCAGTTTTAGGATGGACCAGCCCTCGATTCGCAATGGCCTGCAACATGTGAGGAGGACCCAGCAAGGGCTGATTCAAACCGTTCCACTTCAGAGACACACAATAAGGAAGACCCTCAGAAGTCAAAGCAGGGACCTCTAGTTGGGGGGCCTGGGGCTTTCTATGTTCAGGGCAAAGATAAACCCTTTCTAACATCTGCTGTTGGCTAGTGGCAGCGAGCAGCGAGCACATCTCAACAGCCTAGAGACATGTAACTGGGAGAGAGTAGTCTTCTCTTTAGAAAGAGAACCAGAAAGGACAAAGCAGAGGTACCGTTGAGCATCCTGGCTTTGTGGTCTGTGTGTTTCCCTGTAGCTGGAGAACATACCCAGGGTTGACAGGGTCAAAGGAATCCCTTGCTGGATTTAAGGCCTGGACAGTAAAAGGCAGAGCAAAAGGAACTGGCGGGACTTAAGGAAGATTCTGGGAAACCCCTTTTGTTTCAACCCTGGGAAATGTCTTAAAGTTCCAGTGCTGAAAACTTCAGAAGGGGAGTCCATTCCCTGAGGTTTTTGGGCCTGGCCATCTTCTCCCTGTATTGTTCTAGGGTGAGTCCTTCTCACTCAGCTGCCCTCCTCCCTACCCCATTCATTTCTCTCCTCTGTAACTGCTCAAGATCCTCTACAGAACGCTGGGGTTTTCTCTTCCTTGTTGTCTGGGGAGCTGGGAGTGAAGGAGAAGAAAAAGACCTTGTAGGAGACAGCCATATAGCAAGTGGGGGCGTGTTTACAGAGCCACAATAGATGTGTTCTGTTTACAACACCACGGAGCTGGATTTGCCTGACAACTAAATGATGACTCAATACGTGTGTCTCCCCAGTGAAACAATGCACCGGCTCCTTTCAGCGGCCACGCAGAGCCAGGAGCACACTAGGAATCTGGGTGTGGGATCTTTTTTTTATTTTTATTTTTTTAGAAAGAAGCAAGCAAACATTTGCAGGCTTGCGAGCTGATATGCTTAGGTAAACAAAAGCCATATGCAGCCAGTGATCTAATTGACATTTCACTTGGGCCAGAGGACGAGAGGACGGGGATAGCTCCCCAGCAGGCAAATTCATTTTCCAAAGGTCGTGCGTGGGGTTGGCTGCTGGGGATTGGCAGTTGAAAGATATCTCGGGGCCGGTCAAGGCCACAATCGGAGAGACCAGAGGAATACAGATAATTCCTCTCATTCAGAACTGTCAGGCGGCCCGGGGGTCAATGTGGTTGTACTTATGCAAATGGCAATGATCACAGTTTCCAGTTACGAAGGGTCAACTGTGACAAAGACAGGTAGCCCGGGGCACGCTGGTCATGAGTCCTGGGAGTTCTTGCTCAGGAAGAGACCCACTCTGGGATTTTGTCTGCGGGAAAGAAGTGAAACTGGGCTGAGGTCAAGTGGATTTCTCTAACTCGCACATTTTTGAGATGTGAAGACAAGCACATGAGGAAGGAAAGCTCAGAGAGCCTCTGAGAGTAGCATGAGAAGCAGCGCCCCTCTGGCCCTGGTCCTCCAGTTCTGGACTTTGCTTCCCAGCAGCAATGATTAGAGTTATCTGTATATTTGTCCACACATATTTATCTCCTTTAAAAATATATATATTTTTATTGATTTCAGAGAGGAAGGGAGAGGAAGAGAGAGATAGAAACATGGATGATGAGAGGGAATCACCAATCGGCTGCCTCCTACATGTTGGACCGAGCCTGCAACCCAGGCATGTGCCCTTGACCGGAATCGGACCTGGGACCCTTCAGTCCACAGGCTGATGCTCTATCCACCGAGCCAAACCAGCCAGGGCATTTCACATATTTAATGGATGTGAGGACATCTACAGGCATATTGTTTTAAAAGCAAACATGGTAAGAAGCTGCACCGTTTTCTCGTTTACCAGCTTTGGATGTTGTCCCATGTCACATATAACAAGGTTTCTCTGCTGGAACTGCTCTACCATAGCCCTGTGTGGGACATGCCCCAGTTCATCTAACTGGTGTCCTATGATGGGCATCAGGTGGCTCCTAAGACATTTCTCTACAATCATGCCTACCCCATACATCTTTTGGGTTTGTATCAGTTTATCTTTAAAATACTATAAGTTCATAATAAAAGAGAAACATGCAAATTTGACCGTACCTTCGCTCCTGATTGGCTATGCTACCAGCCAATCAGGAGCAGGGGTGGGGCCAAGTGGCCTCAGGGGTGGAGATGAAATGGTGGTGGTGGTGGTGGTGGCGGCAAATGCCCAACCCCCAGGCGCTGTGAGGGGAAGCTGTGGCAGCAGCAGCGGTGGTGGCTGCGGCAGGGAGCGCCCGGCCCCTGGGCCCTGTGAGCGGAAGTGGGGGTGAGCACACAGCCCCTGGGGCTGGGTGGTCGCAGGCAGCCGGAGCTGAGCTGAAAAGGGCGATGGCTGGGGGTGAGCCATCAGTTCGACATCCCCTGAGGGCTCCCAGTATGTGAGAGGGGGCAGGTTGGGTCAGGGATCACACACCTCCAGTGCACGAATTTCATGCAACGGGCCCCTAGTAAATTCATAAAATGGCTGGACTGAGGAGTGTGTGTATTTTCACCGTTGAGAGTGGTGGCCAGGTTGCTTGATAAGGGTGTTATACAAATGACATCCCTGCTGCCTGTGTAAGATATGCCCCACATGACTGCCAAGTCAGTGTCCTCTCCACTCTCCCCCAGAACCCAGCTAAAGAAATCTCTGTGATCACATCTAAAGAAATCACATCTAAATTTCAGGTGGGAAAGGTGGGAACCAAGACGACCAAGGCCAGTCCCCTGAGAAAGGCTTTCTTCCCGACTCCTGTTGCTTCCTAAAACAATGGGCCATTGAACAGGTTCTCCTGACTCTGGTATTTGTGGCCATTAAGTAATGTGTGTTCACTGTAGAGATAGTGGAAAACAGATAAACTAAAGAAAAATCGCGCTTAGGTATTTACTCAAGACAAATGAAAACCTAAGTGAATGTCAATAGCAATTGTATTCACAAGTAGAGGCCCAGAGCATGAATTCATGCACGGGTGGGGTCCCTTAGCCTGGCCGGCAATCCAGGCCCTTCGGGGCTGTCTTGCCCAGTCTCCATCGGGCCTGTGGTGGCCGGCTGACTGGGGAGGGACCTCGGGAGGGCTCCAGGGAGTGTCCAGCCTTCTCGCCGAGTCCCGATCAGCCGGACCCCAGCAGCAAGCTAATCTACCGGTTGGAGTGTCTGGCCCGTGTTGGTCAGTGTTTGTCACAGCGACAGTCGAGTAGTTAACCAAGTGTTTGGACACTTAGCATATTACATTTTTATTATATAGGATGATAAGAATTTGGAAACAACCCAAATGCCTCTCAGCAGGGAAGGCATTGCTCTGTGTCTGTACAATCAGAAAGAACCAACTACCGACAGACAATGCAAACTGAGATGCCTTTCACGATATTATGTCGAGGGAAAGAAGCGAGATAACATAAGACAACATGCTGTATGAGACCCCGTCTATGAACCAGGCCCACAGGCAACACGCAGTGACAGAGAAGACTGGGGTGGCTGGGTCGAGACTTGGGGTGGACTTACATGACTACATGCTTTCAAACACACTGAACTGTACAATTTAAATGGGCATGTTTTATGGTAGGTAGAGTACACCTCAACAAAATTTAAAAAAATTTAAAAAAACTTAAATTTTTACCAGTTAGTTAAGCTTTGTTAGCATCTTGGTTTTTGCCCTTCAGACTTTATTTTCCATGCAAATATACATACATACCCACATTTTAAAACGTACCTTTTATTTCATGTTTTTAAGAAATGGGAACGTGAGGTTTGAAAATGTGATTTTTAGAAATCTTAACGATATATTGGCTAAATGCTTCCTAGTTTAATTCCTCGTGTGAAACTGTGTCTCCTTCATTCCTAACAGACAGGAGTGGGCGTCACCTGGCCGCCTGGCCCAGCCGCAGGTGGAGTAGCCGGTGGGGTCAGCAAGTCTGAGGAAGCACCGGGAGTACTGGCCTCTCTTTCTTTGTATTTTTTAAAAATACATTTTATTGATTTCTTACAGAGAGGAAGAGGGATAGAAAATCCGAAACATTGATGAGAGAGGAACATCCATCAGCTGCCTCTTGCACCCCCCCGCCCCATGAGGATGTGCCCGCAGCCAAGGTACATGCCCTTGACAGGAATCGAAGCCAAGACTCTTCAGTCCGCAGGCCGACGCTCTATCCACTGAGCCAAACCGGTTTCGGCATGGCCTCTCTTTCTTACGACGCCCTTTTCTGTCTCCCTACAAGAGTGTGGGTTCAACTAGCCTCGCCCTCATGGCGGCCCTCTCACCGCCCTGCTGGGGACAGCGGAGTCAGCACAAGCTGAGAGCTGGGCCAGAGCCAACCACAGCACGCAGGGTGCACACCGGGAGGCACCCCAGAACGGTTCCAAGGAAAACCAGAGGTCCTCCACCCTCCTCTGTCTGGGGGAACGAAGGCCCCAAAGTAACTGAAAGGGAAGCCTTGTGCTCAGGCCTTCCTCTGGGGGAGGCCTCCCCGTCTGCAGGCCGCTGCCAGCATTCCGAGGGGCTGACAAATTAAGAGCAACGCAGGCACAGAGGGAGCCCCGGCCCCAGCCCGCGTGGCCCGGAGGCCCTTGCTTGGCACACAGGGCCGGGTTTCTTTAATCCTCCAGGCCCCCAACTCCCCTTGCAATTCCAGATGGATTTGCTCCTATTGTTTTAAGAATAGTTAACAGTTTGGGTCAGATTAAGGCTGGTTCGAATTTCGGCTCTGCTGTGTGGTCTTGGCAAACCAGCCCTGCTGAGTCTAACTTTCATACCTTTCAAGGACAGATAATCCCACTTATTCCACTGGGCTGGTATCACAAGTAAATGAAATAACAATAAGAACGAACACCGGAAGTGCTCTGTGCTCACTGCTCTACAAACATTTCCCAGTGCAGGTCCTGCCTTTACATCTCCATGAAAACAGCCACGCTTGGAGAAATTAGCAACTTGCTCAAGCCAGATGCCCCTCACTCAACGCCAAGTCCCGATTCCGCCTGCCAGGGGTCCCCCCAGGGGACAGAGTCGGCCGAGGATCGAGGTAAAAGGGCCAAGTCCTGCTCCTCGGCCGGAAATTAAGACTGGTGCAGTCACCGACAGGACGCAGGGCTTGTGTTCTTAGTGAGCCCCGGGAGATCGAGAAGCAGGTGGTCTTCAAATCCCGCCTGGGAAACGCTGCCCATGCCACAAGGAAACAAGGCGATGATCACTTTTACGAGGATTACTTCAAAAAGCACGTGGAGGGGAGTTCTCTCCAGGCAGAGAGGAAGGAAGGGGGCGGTGGGGCTTGTGAGCTCCCGACACTGGCCGGTTTCCAAAGAACAGGCGGTCGATGACGGGTCGAGCCAATGCTGGGGGCAGCGGAGACACACTGGCTGTTTACTCACCGCGTGCAGCTCTGTCTAAAGTCATGGTCGGCAAACTCATGAGTCAACAGAGCCAACTATCAACAGGACAACGATTGAAATTTCTTTGGAGAGCCACATGTTTTAAACTTAAACTTCTAACGCCACGTCTCCAAGATAGACTCGCCCAGGCCGTGGTATTTTGAGGGAGAGCCACACTCAAGGGGCCAAAGAGCCGCCTGTAGCTCTTTGCGGTTTGCCGACCACGGGTGTAAATGAGTAACTGTGAGCCGAGGTGAAGAATGTGTCCGCCCCTTGGGATGTGGAGGTTTCAGGACACTCCAGTGACGATGGCGGCTGGGCTGTGACTTTGAAAGAAGCATGGCAACGTCACCCACTCCAGGAATAGGCTGGGCCATATCCTGATGCTGCAAACCCAGTTCCTACAGAGTATCTGGCCTCGAAACACTACGGGATATCATTGACATGGAAGTTCAAGTGCAGGGTCAGCGCTCTGCTTAGCACAATTAGCCATGACCCATGCAAGGCACGTTCAGGTGTATCTGTCCCCAAACAGTCCCTCTCTGGCCATCCTGACTACCACCACGAGTCACTCTTTCAAGGCCGTTGGAGACAGTAGCTTTCAGTTAGCCGGCAAACTGCGGCTCGCGAGCCACATGCGACTCTTTGGCCCCTTGAGTGTTCTGAAGCCACTTCTTCAAAATAAACTCGCCCAGGCCAAAAACCGTCTTCTGCACACGGGCCACGAAGTTTGAATCGCACTGTGCGTGCGCACCCACACGTGCTATTTTGTGAAAGCGCCACACTTAAGCGGCCAAAGAGCCGCATGTGGCTCGCGAGCTGCGGTTTGCCGACCACTGGTTTAAGGCGAATCATTAGCAACCTTCCCAGACACGAGCAAGGACCAGAGGACTGACACATGGGACTTCAGGAGACCCACCGGCACCTTGCATTCTCTGCCGGTCCCTCGGCAGGCTCTCCCGGGGAGCAGGAGGCGGCATCCACGCGGGGGCCTGCGCTGAGCCTGCCCCAGAGGGGGTGTGATTTAGCCGGCACCCGGTGGAGACTCGGTGTTTGAAAAGATGGCGAGCTAGATGCCAGCATTTCAAAATCGGATGATTTCACACAGAACTCTAAACTTGCTTCTTTTAGAAACGTGAAAAAACAGGTGTGAAAGCTGGGCCTCCGAGCCTCTGCTGGAGCCGGTCCCTCAGCCGCGGCTCTCACCACTCTCTGGCACTTGTGAGCAGAACTCGGGAGGGGGGCCAGCTCTCATTTGTCCACTCGCAGTACATGAGTTTGCAGTCCCTTAGAGTACGCTAACATTTATCACCTCCTAACCACTCCCCTGCCAGCCTGATTGATGGCTAACTGTTCCCCTGCCAGCCTGTTTGCCCCTAACTGCCCTCCTCTGCAGGGTTGATCACCCCAACTTCCCTCCTCTGCAGGCCTGATCACCCACAATTGCCTTCCCTTGCAAACCTGGTCCCTCCCAACTGCTCTCCCCTGCTGGCCATCTTGTGACTGCCATCTTGTGTCCACATGGGAGCAGTCATCTTTGATTACATGGGGGCAGACATCTTGTGTGTTGGAGTGATGTGCAATTTGCACACTGGATCGGAGAGGATCCCCCAGACAACCCAGCAAGGCCCCCAAGCCCCCCTCCTCTCCTGCCTTCCCATGCGCCAGCAGAGCCAGAGTACGCTAACCTCTGTGCCGATGAAGGTGAGAGGATGTGATAGGACGGAGTGCAGGATATTAACATTTATTGAGCATCTACTCTGTGACACACTCCATCTTTAGTCCTTTCTATCCGCCATCTCGTTTAACGCCTCCATGAAAATTTATGGCTTCGTTAATGGTCAAGCAGGCTCATCCTCCTGAAAAGGGAACGAAGGCACAGGGAGGAAGCAGGGGACCCACGCAGCAGAGCGTGGGAAGAAGCCGCAGCTGCTGTGCTGCATCGGGGCTCTCTCTGGGGGAGGCTTCCTCTCAGGTGCTCTGCGCCCCCCGGGACTCTGGAGCTGGAAGGACCGGAGAGGCAGGCCTGCGGGGACCGGAGCACCCGCCGTGTCCGAGAGGAGCAGGCAGCTCAGCTCCGCTCTGCTGCTGCCACGCAGGACGGAGCGCTCCGGGGTTACGCCGCTGATTTTCCCCGGGCAGCGGGAAGTCCAGATGTTTCAAGTAAAATGCACTGATTTTTGAAGCCCCTTGGAAAGAGGAAATAAAACTTGTCTGGAGGTGGGATTTTGTCCGTGGTGTTTGGTTTTCATGAAATGCTTTTCTAAGTTTAGGCAGCATTGCATGGTTGGTTACAGGTTCTAGATTTCGCCTCTCTGGGTTCGAATCCCCGCTCTGCCTGATTACCACGTGCCCCTGGGCGAAGCACGTCACAGCTCCGTGCCGTGAAACGGGTGTAGCAGCTGCAGACTTGCCGTCATGAGGATTAAATGAGATGCTGGGCAGGAACGAACGAGAGCTGTGGCTGGCACAGGATCTGTAAGATCTTTTCGTCTATGGAGAAGAATGAGTGTCCGTCTGTCTGAGGCTGCTAGTCCTCTCTTGAGACAGTCCCTGCTTATTCTTTGTGGGGTGAGGGATGGGGGATAGATATGAGCAATTCAGGTTACATTATAGACGTTAGAGGGATCTTAGAGTTTTAGATGCTGAGCCCGGAAATGACGCTCCCTCTAAGAGCAGGGGGAAAAGTGCAAACGTCCGTAGTGAAATGCTAGCTAGTGTGACACTCAGAACTACGGCCGGACCACGTGCCATGCGCAGTGGAAACCAAACCTCACCCGGTGGGGACTTATGTGTCTGACTGGGGCGTGGTCCTGGCAGACACAGAACCCGAGAACCGATCGTGGCCTTTAGAAGTTACTTGGGTTCACATGCTTGTGCCTGGGGACTGGTTAGGGAGAGCTTTAAAGGAAAAGTGTTAATAACGGCCAGGAGTTGTGGTTCTCCATGTGCAGGCTGTTCCACGCTGCCCATTTACAGAGCTGAGCGCTGTGGCACATGCCCACATGCCTCGCTCTGGGGTGGCGGCGCTGTGCATACGGATTTGTCAGTTCTGCTACGAGGCACTCCAATAACAGACCCGCCCCCACCCTGAGAGGGGCCCAGCTGAGATCTCAGGCTTTGCAAACCCCGCAGCCTGCACGCACGACTTCCTAACTCACCTACGGTCATTTCCTGAGCCCAGTGGCAGACCAAGCCTTCCCCCTCTGCAGTGGTTCTCAACCTTTCTAATGCCGCGACCCTTTAATACAGCCCCTCATGCTGTGGTGACCCCCAACCATAAAATTATTTTCGTGGTACTTCATAACTGTAATTTTACTACCATGATGAGGCGTAATGTCAATTATCTGTGTTTTCCGATGGTCTGAGGCTCTACAGTAGCGACCTACAGGTTGAGAACCGCTAGCAGGGTTGCCTAAGACCATCGGAAAACACAGATGTTTACAGTACGATTCATAACAGTAGCAAAATTACAGTTATGAAGTAGCAACGAAAATAATTTTATGGTTGGGGTCACCACAGCATGAGGGGCTGTATCAAAGGGTCGCGGCATTAGAAAGGTTGAAAACCACTGCCCCACTGAATCCTTCCCAAACCAGCCATGTCTGAGAGGCAAAGTGTTTATCTGGTATAGAGAGCAGGGAGGCTGTGCAGAAACGCTGGCTGAACTCAGACCTGCTGCAGAAATGTCTCAGGCCCAAGGATGTCCGAAAGGTTTCAGAGGCCTCAGCTTCCTTCCAGAGAATAGCGCCCAGCCAACACCCAAAGCTCTCTTTTCCTTTCCTCCGAAGATCCATCCAGTCTAGATCCTCAACCTGGGTGTCCAGCTTCCAGGAGCAGGTGCCTGGGGCTAACCTCACCCTCTTCTCTGCCATCCCCCATCAGGCCCCGGCCTCTTGATTCGGCTGCTGAGTTTGTCTCCATGACAAAGCCTCACTCCTCCCTATTGGGACATGGTCTCCAGGAGTTATCACACTTTACAAATGCCCAGGACCTGGAAGGTTAGCTGCCTACCCCAGTGATGTTCCAGCTTGTTTGTTTGTTTAAATAGGACTCTTTGCTACACAAAACCTCCAGGTGAGCCTTACTGCCCGGCAGAGGCTATTTAAGACTTGATGGTGATTGAAAAGTAACTTTTCACTTGTGGGTTCTTGAAGCACTGGAGTTTCTCAGGATACAAACTGAAACCCACCAATCACCACACGTCCGTGACTTATGTTAACATGAAGACACGAGGACCATGAGGTTATGTGGCAGCCTGAGGGCAGTATCGGTATCTGGTTCTTATTGCTGCTGTAACAAGCACCACAAACGTTGTGGCTTTACAACCACGAGAATGTCCTGTCTCAGTGGCCTGGGGGCCCCAGGTCCTAGGTCAGTCTCCCAGGGCTCAAGCCAAGGTGTGGGCAGGGCTGTGCTCTGTTGGGAGCTCTGGGGAGCATCTGTCTCCCTGCCTTTCCCAGGAGAGGTTCTGTCGTAATTCTCTGCACCCCGTGGCCTTTTCTCCACTGGCGTCCAGCATGTCCTCTTTCTCACCCGAGGAGAGAGTAGAGGAGAGGGAGGAGGAGGGAAGAGAGAGAAACATTGATTGGTGAGAGAGACACGTCAATTGGCTGCCTTCTGTATGTGACTGAGGTACGTGCCCTTGACCAGGGATGGAACCCAAGACCTTTGGGTCTGTGGGCCGACACTTTAACCACTGAGCAAACCTGCCAGGGCCGGCATGGCCTCTTTCTTCAGATCACACTGAGTCCACTTGAATAATCCAGGATAATCTCTCCCTCCAGCTCAAGATCCTTAATTTAATCCTATCTGCAAAGTCCCTTTTGCCATGCAAGGTACACGGCCACCTGTCCAGGGGTCAGGGTATGGACACCTTCAGGAGGGGCATGATTCAGCCTGCCATCCATAGGCAGCAGTTAACGGCAGAGCCGGGACTGGACCCAGGACACCTGGCTCTTTTGGGACTTTCTGTGCCTTGATGGGGACAGGAGGACAGGCCTGGGGTAGGGAAAGCACACTTTCTTTATCTCTGACCGGTCTTGTACCTGGCCTATTACAAGCCATAAACCAGAACAGGACAGCCACACTGGAAGAAAGAGGAGAAGGTGTGATGAAGTTAAAACCCATGTCGGAGCTGGGGTGCCTGGGAGCCAGAACTCTGTGTGTAACCTTTGTCTCTGGGCGTGCATTTGTACAGGAAGGGATACTTCAGTCTGTTAGCTGTCGTAACCAGAGACAAATTAATCCTCACAAATGGAACAGAAGCAGCAGTGGTAACATTTATCTTTAATCTTCATCACAACACCATGAAGAGGGTAATATTTCTGCTTAAAATATGGGGAAACTGAGATTAAGAAAGAGTTATGTAATTGCTTATCACATAAACTAGAGGCCTGGCACACAGATTCATCCAGGGCATATCAGGCCCCATCTTGCCTAGTCCTGATCGGCTGGACACCAGCAGCAAGCTAACCTACTGGTCAGAGTGTCTGCCCCCTGGTGGTCAGTGTATGTCATAGCTACCAACTGAATGGTCGAATGGTTGAATAGTTGCTTAGGCTTTTATAAATATAAACTAGAGGCCCAGTGCACAAATTTTGTGCACAGTGGTGTGTGTCCCTCAGCCCAGCCTGCACCCTCTCCAATCTGGGACCCCTTGAGGGATGTCTGAATGCCCATTTAGGCAGTCAGACCTCCCTCCCACAATCCAGGATTGCTGGCTCCCAACTGCTCGCCTGCTTGCCTTCCTGATTGTCCCTAATCGCTTCTGCCTGCCAACCTGATCACCTCCTAACCACTCCCCTGCCAGCCTGATTGATGGCTAACTGTTCCCCTGCCAGCCTGTTTGCCCCTAACTGCCCTCCCCTGCAGGGTTGATCACCCCCAACTTCCCTCCTCTGCAGACCTGATCACCCACAACTGCCTTCCCTTGCAAACCTGGTCCCTCCCAACTGCCCTCCCCTGCTGGCCATCTTGTGACTGCCATATTGTGTCCACATGGGAGCAGTCATCTTTGATTACATGGGGGCAGCCATCTTGTGTGTTGGAGTGATGGTCAAATTGCATATTATTCTTTATTAGATAGGATTAGATAGGATAGAGGCCTGATGCATGGGTGGGGGCTGGCTGGTTTGCCCTGAAGGGTGTCCCATATCAGAGTGGGGGTTCCCTTGGGGTGTGGGGTGGCCTGGGTGAGGGGCCTGTGGTTGTTTGTAGGCTGGCCGCGGCCCCCCCTCAGTCACCAAAGCAGAGGCCTTGGGATCTGGGATTTACTTATCTTCTATAATTGAAACTTTGTAGCCTTGAGTGTAGCCAAGCCTCCTACTCCAACTGTGGCCACAGCTATTTTTGTTGGGATTTATTTATCTTCTATAATTAAAACTTTGTAGCCTTGAGTAGAGGCCTGGGCCTGCCAGGGCAGGCAGAAAGCTTGGCTTCCTCCATTGCCAGGGAAACCCAAGCCTCCTGTTCTCTCTGTGGCCACAGCCATCTTGGTTGGGTTAATTTGCATACTTGTTCCTGATTGGCTGGTGGGTGTGGCTTGTGGGTGTAGCAGAGGTATGGTTAATTTGCATATCACTCTTTTATTAGATAGGATGCTAAGTACCAGGTTTGATTCCAGACACCTGGAATGGGGAATCTGCATACTTAATCTAAACATCCTCAGAATTTATGTGGCATTTACCCACAACTCCAGGCCAAGCAGGTTCTCTGAACCACAGTCTTCTCTGAAGGAGAAGAAATTCTGATGCTCAGACCTCAGGCCATGGGTGGGGAAGTAGGAGATGCTCTGGGCTTCCTGCCGATCTGCTCTCTGGCACTTACACTTACCCTCTCTCAAAGCAGAAAAAAGAGGATCGTGTTGTGGGAGCCTGAAACACTGAATAAATGTAAGCTATTAAGGACTATAGAGATGAGGGCATTAACCTGTACATTTAAAAGCTTCCTTTAAGGCTTGGGAGAAGAGAGGGAGGGCTGGTGGCTGGCCGATGGGGACTTCTCAGGGCAGTGAAACCACTCTGTGTGTTACTACAATGGTGGACACATGTCATTACACATTTGCACAACCCACAGGATATAGCACACCAATAGTGAGCCCTACTGAAAACGATGACCCTTAGTAAAACTGTATCAACATTGGTTTATCAACTGTAACACATGCATCTCACTAATGCAAGAAGTTAGTAAAAGGAGAAACTGTATTGGGATGGAAGGGGCGTATATACAAGAACTCGGAACTTCCTACTCAATTCTTCCAGAAACCTAAAACTGCTCTATAAAACAAAGTCTATTAATAGTAATAATAAAGAACTCACACTTTCAGACAGTTCTGATGGCCTTCTCAGAACCCTTTTCCCTCCGGGACCATACCAGCTGCTCCTGCCTAGGGTCCTGGCTGGTGCTGAGCCTGAAGCGCTCTTCCTTCCCTGCCCATGCTGCTCCCATAACCTCCCTCCCCACCACGAAACCTCAGAGGTTCCCTGGCCACCCACACGGAGGAGCACTGGCTGGGAGCCCGCCCGTCCCGCGATGCTGTCCTCGCCTTGTCACTGACCAACTCTGCAGTCCTGGGAGAGAGTCCCTGAATTTCTTTGAGTCTCAACTTCCCCATCTACATCTAAGGGCCAATAATCCTCCCCCTACTGATCTGGCAAGGCTATTGTGCTAATTAAGCCAGGTAATATATATAAGGCTTTGGGCCAGTGGTCGGCAAACTGCAGCTCGCGAGCCACATGCGGCTCTTTGGCCCCTTGAACGTGGCTCTTCCACAAAATACCATGGCCTGGGCGAGTCTATTTTAAAGAAGTGGCCTTAGAAGAAGTTTAAGTTTAAAAAATGTGGCTCTCAAAAGAAATTTCAATCGTTGTACTGTTGATATTTGTCTCTGTTGACTAATGAGTTTGCCGTCCACTGCTTTGGGCAAACTGCAAAGTGTTATTATTCACCCATGTTTTACTCCTCACTAGTATTTTCTCCATTTTCTCCATCAGGAGACTGAGGTTCAGAAAGGTTAAGCAATTTGCCGGAAGACACAAACGTCACACACAGCAAAGCTTGGGTAATAAAAATAAAATTCAAGTCTGACTCCAAAACATACACTTTTATAATCACTGCACTGAATGGACTGCAAGGAAGAAGAGAATCAGAACATCAATAGTCACTAGCATCTCAAAGTGTATCCTCCACTGAGCTATTCATCTCCCCGATTCTTAAGCCCCTTTCGTTCCTCTTGGGAGTTAAAAATCTCCAGGCGAAAGCCCAGTCCAATGGTGGGTGTCTCCCAAGACCGCCAAGCCCAGCGCTGAGGGGCCTAGAATCACCGCACTGTCCTTTAGGGGTGCAGGAAAAATAGGGAGTGTATTGTACATGCCTGTTTTAAATCCCTTGCTTGCTGTGGAATTTGTACTCACAGCCGTTGAATATCTGCGATAAGTTAAAAGATTTTGGTCTACAAAACAAAAGTGCCCCCGATAATCCATTCTGGTGCCGGAGCTAGAGCGACGGTCTCCGTTATCCTGAGGAAAACACGAAGGCTTCTCTGGACGGCTCCTGCTGCTTGGCTTTTGGTCTTTGCTCCTGGACACAACCTGTCCCTTCATTCACGTTTGCCGCTCTCTGAGCGCTGCGTCTCCTTGTTCTGAAAGTCACCCGCTTCTTCATTTGCTCATCGTTTATTGAGTGACTGCTACGTCCCGGGCACAGGACTCACTCTTGCAAATTAAACAGTGAGCCAGACAGACCTGCCCTCTTCCCATAGGCCAGTGGTCGGCAAACTCCTTAGTCAACAGAGCCAAATATCAACGGTGCAATGATTGAAATTTCTTTTGAGAGCCACATTTTTTAAACGTAAACTATGTAGGTAGGTACATTGTTATTAACTTAATTAGGGTACTCCTAATTTTGTGGAAGAACCACACTCAAGGGGCCAAAGAGCCATGTGTGGCTCGCGAGCCGCAGTTTGCCGACCACTGCCGTACGCAGCCTGCAGGCTGTTGAAGGAGAAAGACAGCTGACAAACAGCCAAGGACAGAGGAGGACCTCTCGCAGTCTGTACAAGGGAGTCCTCTGGGCAGGGAGGGATCCCACCAGTCCCGGTACAACCTCCCGGCCTAGGCCCACCTCCGGGCAGGGCAGGTACCCCAGCACCTGCTTGTCACGAGGTAACACTCTCACACCTTGTCCAGGCAAATGGAGCCTGGTTTCTTCTGCTCGTTTTCTCCCTTCAGGGATCTACGTTAGTGAACCCCTTAGCATTTGCTGAGCACTTGCACGCGGATTGTGGGGCGGATGAAGGTGCATGCTCTATTTTTAAAAAAAATATATTTTATTGATTTTTCACAGAGAGGAAGGGAGAGGGATAGAAAGTCAGAGACATCGATGAGAGAGAAACATCAATCAGCTGCCTCCTGCACACCCCCTACTGGGGATGTGCTCGCAACCAAGCTACATGCCCTTGACCGGAATCGAGCCTGAGACCTTTCAATCTGCAGGCCGACGCTCTATCCACTGAGCCAAACCGGTTTCGGCAGAGGTGCGGCTCTAGATGAGCGTCCGTGAGATTATAGACGCTCTCTGAGCACCTGTTTGCCTCCCTCTGCAGATGACCTTTCTCAAGGAGGGAGGAAGGAAAGGAAGGAGGAAAGGGAGAGGCAGGCAGGATGCCTTTCTGTAGGTGGCTTGCTTGGGTGGCACATAGCAGAGTGGGGGCCAGTCTGACTTCCTCCAGCAGTGGCTGTGAGCCTGACGTGCTCAGCCAGGAGTGCAGAGGGGGAAAGGCCAGAGAGCCGGCTGCCCCGGGGGGTTGGAGGTGGTGGTAAGTCAGCCTGTGTGGCTCCTGGAGGCAGTTTCCCTACCCCTCCTCCAAGATGCAGCCCCACTCTCACCAGGAGAGTAGGCACTGTTCCTGGGGCCTCAGTTTGGACAGGTGCCTCCTGCTGAAGGCCGCCTCTGGCCGGGGCCTGATCAGCCTTGTGACGGGCACGCCACGGACCTGCCCGCTCGGCCCCCTGTCGGCTTTCTCCGTAGTCGCTGTCGTCAGACACTCGCTCTTAGCTCCACTCTGCCCGCCTGATTCAGGCCCCGTGATCTCTGAAGATCCGCACACACGACTGCCTCTCCTGCCCGCTGCGCTCCAGCCTGACTCCCTGGCAGCTCACATGCCTCTGCGCCTTGGCACAAGTTGGTGATTCTGCGCGTGCCGGAGCTTTTCCCTGGAATGCCATTCCCCTGGGAAAACTCCTGCTCATCCCTCAAGACCCACCCTCATGTCCCTTCCCGAGTGAAGCCGGAGTCAGGCCCGTCCCTCTGGGCTGGCCCACTCTGCCCGGACCTCCCACAGTGTCCTGCACCTGCCCACGGACTGTCTGTGAGTCCTCCAAATACAAGGATGGTGCTTTATTCTGTCCATAATATTACTTCCATGGTAGACACGTTAGCCACCGCACATGATTTCTTGTATGTAACAGGCCGACGGAAAACACTGGAGGAGTGAAAGAATAAATACATTCCTTCTATTTTTTCAGTCCACCTCATTCTCTGCTGAACTGTTTGGGGATTCCTCAGTGATTGAGACAGGCAGGGTCCTTGCGTACACACATTCATTCTGAAATATAACTGGGCAATGGCGGGTACTGGGAGCAGCTCTGAAAGGGTCAGGGAAGGCTACTCTGGGGAGGAGGCCACATTGAGCTGACATTAGAAGGAGCAGAAGGAGCCAGCTGTGCAGGGGCCCGAGGGCTTTGCAGGTCCCAGGTGAAGGAAAGAGCACGTGCAAAGGCCCTGAGGCAGGAAGGAGCTTGGTGCACGCAGGGATGAAGTGGCACTCGGGGAGCAGGATGCGCTGAGAGAGGACCCGCGTGCCGCCTTGCAGGGCAGGGCCAGGGGCGTGAGCAGTGGCCCAGGTGCAGGGATAGAAGGAAGGGGTGCTGAGATCAGCAGGCAGAGATCCTGCCAATGGAATGGCTGCTTGGAGCCCCTCCCCACACCTCCCTCAGCCTCACGTAAGGTCAGTGCCGGCTCCCTGGGGCGGAGACGGTGCTCATTCGTCTCAGGAAGCGGGAGGGCAGTGCAGCAACGCAGACAAACTAGAGAACAAAGGCCGCCCGCCCGGGCTGTGCCGAACCCGTCAATTCCGAACGGTGCGCGCTGCCAGGGACCGGGTATTGATTTTCCCTTCTGGAATGCGTGTCCCACAGAGTCCTGGCAAATGGAAACCGAAAAACGGGAAAGCGCAACTGCGGAGGGAGACAGGCCAAAGGGGCATGAAGAACCAAACAACAATCTAGGCAGGTTCTTGCCTTTTTCCTGTTGTGCTTGGCTGGAATGTGGCTCGCCGTCTCCGCCCCTGCCCCAATTAATTTCCTCCCTCTCTCTCTTTCTGATTCTTTCCTCCCTCTCTCCTCCCCTTCCTCCCCCACTCTGCCTCTCCTTCTCGCTTTGTCTGTTAGGGCACCTACGGCAGCGCTCACACACAGCAGTAAGACAGGTGTCATTGCACGTTGGTCTATCAGGGTTGGGGACCCTTTCTTCTGCAAGGGCCATTTGGATATTTATGACATCCTTCACGCGCCATGCCAATTTATCAACTGAAAATGAGCCTGATGTGTCTGGTCACACATTTCGTTAACTCACCCCCAATGCTTTGGCAGGGCCAGACTAAAGGATCTCTCTCTCGGGCCTTATACGGCCCAGGGGCCCGATGTCCCTCACCCCTGGGCTCTCCACAGGCCAGTCTCTCCAAGCGGCTCTTTCTCCAGATCCATCTGCTCAAGGAACTGCCTGTCTCTTTACTGTAAAGACACCCCATCGCTCCCTTCCAGGCAGCAGCAGAGTGGGACCAGCCCATAAAGTCACCTTTTAGGAACTGCAGAGTGGTGTCCCCAGCTCATTACTTTCTCTCTTCTCTGGAGAAGCAGGAAGCAATTAGGGGGTTCCTTGCACTTCCCAGGGGAAGGGTGTCCCATCCTCTCAGCACCAGTGTGCAGGGTGGCTCCACACTCCCCCAGGGCCCCAGCGCCTGCATCCTTTCTCTCGCTCTGCTGAGAGCCGTGGGCTTGCCTACCTGCCTCTGTGAGTCACACCTCCGCCCGTTAGCAGCCCCTGGTTACTACCCATTCTTCCTGCTGCGGGCATGGCTGAGGGAGGAGGGACTGTGTGCACAGACATGTCAATGCAGAGGCTGAAAGATGGTCGTGTGTGCCATGGGGGCAGGCTCGGCGGGGAGGCCCAGGCCCGCTGGTGTCTGCTGACTTTTAACCAATTGCACCGCCGACTGAAACTACATCCTTTCAACTGGAAAATGGGGATGTCACATCTCTTCCTCCTTGAAGGGGAACGTTAGGGCAAGCAAAGAAAATCCATGTCGCAATGACAAAGTAGAAAGTCCTGGATCTCCTCCTCTTTTTATTAAAAGAAATATATTTTTATTGATTTCAGAGAGGAAGGGGGATGGAGGAAAGGAGTGAGAGAGAGACAGAGAGACAAAGAGAGACAGAGAGGAAGGACAGAGAATGAGAGAGAGAGAGAGAGAGAGAGAGAGAGAGAGAGAGAGAGAGAGAGAGAAACGTTAAAGATGAGAGAGAATCAGTTATTGGCTGCCTCCTGTGAGCCCCACACGGGGGACTGAGCCGGCAAACTGGGCATGTGCCCTGATCAAGAATCGGACCATGACCTCCTAGTTCATAGGTCGACCCTGGTCCCACTGAGCCACTCACGCCAGGCGGGTTTTCTCCTCTTAATGAAGCGCATGGAATCACAGACAGGCCCAACGGCAGTCACTTCACAACCCCCTTCACAAGTCCAATAACGCATCTTCTGCTCCTATTTCTTAAGTAACAGTCCCAGCTCACACAGGGGCCGGGGAGGGCAGGCTGGGGAGCTGGTTCTCGAACAGACTGATGAGGGGATGGGCATTCCTGGGATTTAACAGTTGCCACTCATCACTCGTAAGACCATCTGCCTGTGGGCAGCTGAGGTCTAGAAGGACAGGCAGTGCTTCCCCAACAAGGTTCATCCAGATGTAATTTCTGCAAAGCGTTTCCCATTTCACATGTAGGGATCAAATCTAAATGCACAACTTCCCCTCTTTGAACTTGCTCCTCAGCTCCAATCCGAGCTCTCTCATTACCCGCGTGACCTTTTATCTCACAGCTGTAAGGGTATTTAGTTGGACTCCCTCTTATTAACCCATGGAAGCTGAGGCCCGTAGACCAGCAGGAACCGGATGGCACGTCGGCCCGGAGTTTCTGAGCATACATTGTCCGGGGAGGACGTGACATCACTCCACGCCCAACTCCTGCTCCTCCAGCCTGGCTTTCCCTCCTCACTTTCCAATCTCCGTGGACTGGAAGCTCCAAGGAGGTGGAGCTCACAGATCTCTATGCTTCACCTTAGATTTTCCCTGAGCTGGCATTCAATAGGCTCAGGAAAATATTCTGACGGCTGCATGGATGAATGACTGCGAGAACCTGCCATCATTCTCTGTGTTGTCAGAGCCAGCAGCGCATCGCTTTCTGCATCTTTTTCCCTGGTGCCCGTAACTCACTGTTGGACAAGCTCTGTTGAGTTGGCCCCCACGGATTCCTCCTTTCACTTCTTACGGCTCCATCACAAGTGCCAGCCCTGATCCCTCATGTTGATCCCTCCAGCCCCACCTCCAGCCCAGCCTTTCCTCTTTCCACCTCCTGCTGTCCTAGGTGTCTCTTCCCCAGCCAACGAGTTCATCCCGGCCTATCCCTGCCAGAAGCCAGCCAAACTCTTAGCATCTGCATCTCAAGTTCACACTCCTTGCAGGCGAGGCTCAGCCACCTGGCCTCCTCTTTTTTCCTAACCTCATCACCTATTATTTTTTAAAAATACATTTTATTCATTTTTTTACTGAGAGGAAGGGAGAGAGATAGAGAGTTAGAAACATCGATGAGAGAGAAACATCGATCAGCTACCTCCTGCACACCCCTACTGGGGATGTGCCTGCAACCAAGGTACATGCCCTTGACCGGAATCGAACTTGGGACCTTCCAGTCCACAGGCTGATGCTCTATCCACTGAGCCAATCCGGTTTTGGCCCTCATCACCTATTATTCTGCCTCTTAACTGCCCCACTCCCACTAGAGGCTCTCTCTGTGTCCTCGAGGCACACCTCACACAGCTTTGCCTCCACACTTTCCACACACTGTCTGCCTCATTTATGCTGTGAATTCCAACCACTGTTTGGGCCCAACTAAAGTCTTTACAATGATAACAAGGAAGGAATACAGAACTCTCTAAATAACTTCCATGTGCTCCACATAGCACCAAGTTATTCATACGCATTATTTTATTAAGCTTCACAAAAACTCCAGAAGATGACGTGCAATTCTTATCCTCATGGTACAGTGGAGGAAATCCAGGCTTAGAAGTGGCCAGTAATGGGCTTAAGGTTGCTGCACAGCACAGCTGGGAATCAGAATCCTCAGGCCCCAAAGCTGTGATGCGAGCCGACGCTATTTTCTCCTCTGAGCTCTGACATCCCTTTCCTATGCATAACCACTCATTTGCCACTGTTCACTCGGTTGTTACATCACAGGACACTTGCTTGTCTGCCTGTGTTTCTTGCTCCCGGTTCTACCTGAGAACATGAATGACCCTTCTGTGACTTACAGATGCTGGCCGGCAAATGTGTGTGGGCCGAACTGATGAGAGGTGTCAGGGGACCCACCCGTGGTTCATTCTGCTGATGAACTCATCTTTTAAGCGGTGAGTTTACCGCCCTCCCTTCTCCCCCCAGGACCACACGCTGACCCCAGGGCTAAACGGGAGAGATCATCGCTGCTCAGGCCCCCGAGTGACACACTTCTGCGTGGCCTGAGGTGGGAGGAGGCCTGATGGCAATGCAGAACCTCAGATCTTTGCGCTCCCGAGGCCTCTGTGAGGTTAAAGCTGTTATCGGAAAACAACAGCCAAAACCGGTGTGGCTCAGTGGATAGAGCGTCGGCCTACGGACTGAAAAGTCCCAGATTCGATTCTGGTCAAGGGCATGTATCTTGGTTGCGAGCACATCCCCAGTAGGGGGTGTGTAGGAGGCAGCTGACCGATGTTTCTGACTTTCTATCCCTCTCCCTTCCTCTTTGTAAAAAATCAATAAAGTATATTTTTAAAAAAAGAAAGAAAACAGCAACCAACCCCAAGCCCCTCGAACCACTCAGGCCCACTGTGAGGTTTAACCACTTTCTCGAGAATCAGAAACGCAGCGGAATTACACAGCCCTGTTTGTACATCACCACAGTTTGGGTGTTTTGTGGTTGTTCAACTGGCTCGTTTATAATCAGAGCCACGAGATCAGGCAGACAGACCACTTCATATGCGTGAAATATTAATTTGGGGCTCAACCTTCAAGAAGCTGGCTGACCTTGAGTTCAGCGCCACCCTTCTCTGGGCTTCAGTGTCCTCAGGCTGACCTGGGGGGGCTAGGGGGTCTCTACTTCCCCTCCTGCCTTCCTTTCCGGGACTCGTGAGCACAGCCGCGCACTGGTTTACGCGCACGATGCTGAGTCAACTTCTCCTGCTCCTGGGCATACACACCGGACAAAGCGGTGGGCAGCCTCCGGTCTGGGCTCCCCTTGCAAAGTCCTCCCTGGCCTCTGCGCCCTTCACCCTGACACTCCTCTGTCCTCTTGCATGCTTTGCATATTTAACATGGAAAGCTTCCCGCCAAGTTCCCAGTAGGGGGGGGCGGTAAGGGTGGGGGAGGAGGTCGCCTCTACCTGGAAACTACCATCACCTTCCCAGGTCCCTCAAATCCCTACTGTCCTTACAGGGAACAGAGGCAGCGAAAGTAGGTTAAAAATCTTCCCTCAGGACTTCTCAGGTTGAATGTGGGCCTGTGGAGGAGGCCGGGGGGCAGCCCTCTGTGCCCTCTCCACACTCAGGTCCTGACAACACGGACACAGGGGTGCAGGAAGAGCACTCAGAAGGCACGCTCCTTATGAGCGCGAGGAGACGCTGGCAGCAGCACGCAGTGGAGGCTGGGGAGGAAATGACCGAGGCTATCAGGCAAGTTCAAAAACGCAGCAACCGAACGGTCCTGCACGGAGTGAGGCCATGGGAATAAGGATAGGCATGTGACACAGTTACACACAACTGCACGTGTGTGCACGCACACACATGCAAACACACACTCTCACACAAATGAGTGCGTATAAAATTGTGGAATCTGAAGAGTAAGCTCGGTGGAATGTACCCACATCAGTTCCCTTGTTTAGAGATTACACTGTAGTTTTTATGTAGGATGCCACCACGGGGGGAAAGCTGGGTGAAACAGCACATAGACCGGTCTACCATTTTGTGAACTTTCCTGTGAATCGACAATTATTTCAAATTAAAACAACAACTTATCCAAGCACCTAGCAAACTGGATCTGTCTCTGTCTTCCAGGTTCCTGTTAAATCGTCACCACTACAGTCCTCATCTTCTCCATCATCATCATCATCATGATCATCATCATCAAGGCTCCCATTTGTGGGAACATTTACTATGTGCTACCCAGTACTTAAATATTTTCTCACCTGCGCCAGCATCCCCACCAGGCTGTTCCCACAGTTTTATAGATGATGGCGGCATTGGGAGAAGCAGAACCGAGTCCCGGGCCACAGAGTTACTGCAGGGCCGGCTCGGACCCGGGTCTGGGACGCTGATGCTCATATGGGGGGACAAATAGCAAAGAGGAACAGGACTGTGTGGAGCCGTCGTGACATTCGACGTGCGCTCCCTGGAAACCACTGAAGCACACCCCTCCGTGTCTCCAAGGCGCCTGGCCCAGGCCGCACAGGGCGCTGTATCTCGCCTGGCTGTGCCCCCCCCCCCCCTCCGCCCCTGCCCCTGGCCCCGCTCTGGCCCGAGAGCCACATCTGCATCGAAGCAGCAGAAACATTACTTACAGGTTCTTCACGTCGGCGATGCCGCGGAACGCCTTCCTCGGGATGCCCAGGATCTGGTTCTCGCTCAGATCTCTAAACAAGAGGAAGAGAGGCACCGCGTTAACCACAGGCCCGCTCTGCCTGCATCTCATTACGATAACAAAACCCCGTGCTTGCGGGCTGCTTGGGGGACTGTTTAGTCTCAGGCCCCAGGCTGCCACAAGCCTGCGCATTGTTCCTGAGAGATGGCGTTTGCTGGAATGGTTACCAGGGGGAGCCGCTCGCCTCCAGGGCGGGCTCTGTGGGTGGTCTCGCACCTCCAGGCCAGGAGCCAAGCGGCTGGGTTATCTGTTGCACACACTGCGCCCAACTCTCTGTTTTGCCACCTCCCTGAGACGACCCCTTGCCCCTCCTCCCGCCCGCGTCCCTCCCCCATAGCAGGGTCAACACCTCTCCATCTCCCATCTCTCAGGGACCTGCTGCCTTTGTCATCTGGGGTGGGAATGGAACTGGCCTCCTGATTTTCTGACGGGGCCGACCATCTCTGCCGCTAGCGTCCTCTGGGCCTCCTGGGTCATCTTAGTGACAGGCATGATGAATTCAAATTGCATTTCCACGAAACCATCCAAAGTAGGGGTCCTGTTGGCACCTCATCCCGCATTAGGCAGCGCTGAGGTGCTGCTCCAAGGAGGGAGGGCAAGGAACTCTCCAAGCTGGCTCAAACCCAAACCTCTGCCAGGTCCTCTACGAGTCCCCACAGCCTCAGTTTCCTTTCCTAAGACCCATACAGTGTTTTCCATTTTGTTTCCAGTTACACACACACACACACACACACACACACACACACACACATATTTGTGAGACCAAACACAGGCACTTGCTTTCACTCATACCTCAGGCTGCCTGGGATCTCAGAGAGTAATCAATCATACATACATGTATATCTACAGCTATACATACCAATCATATATACATACACACATGTGCATATTTGTAGTTATAGCTCTCCATTATTTTGAAAAGAACACAAAAACCTTCAGATATTAAGGCAAAAAAATTTTTTTTACCTACCCAGACATAACCACTGTTACTAATTAGGAGTAATTTATATATAAATATCACCAATATGATCTCACAGCATATAGCCTGTTATAACTTCTTTTCCACTTACTATTGAGAACATCTGCTCATGTCATTAGCAGTCCATCTATGCCAACATTTTTAATGCCTGTATATCACCCCTTTATAGAGATGCCTATGTGGTCCCACGCTGCTATTTTAGGAAACACTAGGATGTCCTACAGGGAGCACGGGCTGGGTCACAGGTAAACACGTGTTGAACTGCCAGGTGTCCTAGAGTCTGAGTGTGCCCAGAAACACTCCTGGGCCCATGCCCAGGGACACCTAAGTGACAGCTGCAGGCGGCTCCAGATACAGCTGGAAAGAGAGGCCAGCCCACTATCCTCCACCAAAACCTAGGCCTCATTTTGCACGGGGGCAGGAGGGAAACTAGACCACAGAGGCGAGGTGTGCATTTGCCTTCTCCCACTTCTGAGGTGAGCTGCCACACTCTGAGCGACTGGCAGGCGCTGGAGAGCCTGGGGGGTTGTCTGAGACCCTGTTAGGCTCCAAGGCAAGGCTCAGAGTTGGGGTTAGGTGCAGACCAGAATAAGTGTGGCTTCTGGGGCCAAATACGAGGGTGCATTCCCCTCTCAAATCCAGTTTCCTAGGCTTGCAACTGATGTAAGTCAATTTAGATGCACGTGGGGCCTGGCTGCAGGCTCCCCGGGCTGGGCCTGATTCAATGAGCAGGGCTCCAGCCCAGAGTCGGGCGCTGAACAAAGCCCATGATGACAGCAAAGGTCAGCAGTGTCGCCGAGGCCACGCCTCTGCTCTCCATCAGCCTCCAAGAGAAGGGGGCCAGGGTCCTGTCATCCAACTAATGCAATTTGCACCGGGGCATCTGGGCCGCCCCCCTTTCCCCTCCAGGCTCTGGCAGCCACAATAGGCCCAGTCTTTTCTGGACAGCGGAGGCTGGTCTCCGGAACAGCCAGCCCTGCCCTCTGCCTCCCAGGCTGGGCTGCTCTCTGCGGTCGCTTGAGCCACACTCAGGCCACACTCGACGAACAGCTGATGATCCGTATACCATTACAGGTGGGGGTAGCAGATCTGAGACAGGGTTAGAACCGCCCGTTCCAACCATGTCTTGAAGCAATAAGAAGGGGCACACACATCCCCAGCAATGCACTACCCCTCTGAGGCTAAGGTTCCCCAACTACACAGACAGAACAATGATTGCATGAAGGTTCTGATTTGCAGGACGGTGGGGTGCAGAGGAGAAAGCAATATTTAAGCAGACACACCTGATGGAGTTGATGGGAAATCTCCCACAAAAGCGGCCACACAGACCAAATCCTGGCCACTGGGTGTCTGTGCACTGCTTTCTCGCTGTACATACCCGAGTCACAGGTAAACACGTGTTGAATTTCCAGGTTTCCTAGAGTTGGAGTGCACCAGGGACACTCCTGTGCCCATTCCTGTGGACACCTAAGTGATGGCTGTGGCCGGCTCCAGACACAGCTGGAAAGAGAGGCCAGACCACCATCCTTCACCAAAACCTGGGCCTCTGGATGGATATTTTGCACAGGGGCAGGAGGGAAACAAGATCTCGGATGAATTCAAATTGCATTTCCATAAAACCATCCAAAGTAGGGGTCCTGTTGGCACCTCATCCTGCATTAGGCGGTGCTAAGGTGCTGCTTCAAGGAGGGAGGGCAAGGGACTCTCCAAGCTGGCTCAAACCCAAACCTTCTGCCAGATCCTCTTTAAGAGTCCCCAGAGCCTCAGTTTCCTTTCCTAAGACTCATATGGTCTTTATACAGTCTTTTCCATTTTGTTTCCAGTTACATACACACACACACACACACACACACACACACACACACACGCCCAGGCTAAGCTTTCTCCCCTCCACCTCTGTGGTTTCCCGCCTGCCACAGCTGAGCAAAACAGTAGATGGTAGGGAATTTATCTGTTCTCCATGACCATCTGCTTATAAATTTTATTAGTTTCATTTTCCATTGAGCCTCTCCTCTCGGGTGGGCAATACGGCTGCCATCCATCCGCGGGAGTGTGCATTGATTTCATAAATACCTCCAGTGGGCTGACAAACGGACGGCTTGCACGGTGTTACTGATGGGGCGTGGAGGACGCTCGGCGCTGGCGGTTCATTTTCGGTAACTGTCCTTCCGAAATTATCTCGGGGCCTTTGTGAGGGTTCCTGAGGGTGTGTTTATCTCAGCGTGATGCCCAGCACGGAGCTGTTGTTAAGTACTATCCCTGGGAGAGACAAGAGCTACCATTTCCCGCTGACACTTAAATAAAAATAACAAAATCTATCCGGAGTGCCCAGAGCCTAGTTCTGGCCAATGACTTGTAGAGGCTGGAGCGCCTCGCCCTTCCTGAGGGGACATGTGGGGAAGTGACCAGAAAAAGGAAACTTGCTTTAAAAAAAAACAATAAAACACAAAACATTGGATGAAAGGTACGAGGTTGGCGTAGGGTGGGAGGGAGGCGTGCTGGGCTTTCCGGGGAAAGAAAGGGAGAAGGCTGGTGGAAAGGCTTTCTTGGTTGGGAAGCGGGGTTATGAATCGGGACGCCTTTCTAAGTGATTAGGGCTCTGAAAGAAAGGGAACTGCATTAGCTAAAGTGCATTTTCCTGCTTCCGGAAAATGATTAACCGACTGATTATTCCATCCAAAAACTCAAGACCAAAGAGGACTTATTAAGGAGACAGTAAGTCAAACAGAAGTTGGCAAGAATCAATATATCCCCCTTCTGCCCTCCACCCCCTTTTTAATTTACTAAAATGCTTTGGACACAGATTAACTTCCTTTGCAAATTTATTATGGCTCCATCTACCCCGAAACGGGAACTGCGGACACTTTGCTAAATGGATTGGAAGGTTGTCTAGTTCCAGCAGAGCTTAGGGAAGGCGTCCTGGGCTTGCTTTGTTCTCAGAGCAGCAGTGTCCCCGCCTCCCCCAGCCCTGCCCACTCCATGGTGATGGGCAAGATCAAGAGGCATTCTGTTCCCCTGGGGACCATGTGCTTGTCCTCGTCACATTCCTACTTCCAGGAAGTCCTGTCTGTGTTAAGCAGCAATTCTGGGAGGTGGTGGTGATGGTGGAGGTTTGCTCCCGGATATCAACCTCCAGTTATCCAGAAGGTACAACACGGGGCTGGAAGCTCCCTGAACCTTGGAGAATTCTTGTTTCTGATGTGAGTGGAGCCACTTACTACTTAGATCAGCATGCCAACCGCTGACATGCCTCAGTTTCCCCATGCTTACAAGAGGACAGCTATATTACGGACCTCAGAGGCTAATCATGAGGATAAAGTGAGTTGATACTTGTGTGCACTTTGCACCTGGAGCCCTGTAGACAGGAACGGTTGAGTTTATTTCTTGGACTCACTCCTGTCCATGCCCCTATTGAGCCCTGAATTGACGCTGGCTGAAAACATAGTTTATCATCACCCTCAGGACATGTGCCTACAATTCTTCAAAGAATAACACACACAAATGCTGCTAATATTCTCCCCATAGAATCCGGGGAGAGATGAAGGTTTCCTTCTTGAACATCTAGAAAGGAGGACCCATGTTTTACTCTAGATTCCTTTGGATGAAATAGGAGAGGCCAGATTAGGAGAGCCGGGTCTGCCTCTGGGTGGGGCTCCCAGAAGCAGACACAGCCCAGGAGGGCTCACAAATCGCTCCTGGGAGAGACCAGGAAGGGAGGGAGGACGCGGGATGGAGAAGGGGAACACAGGAGACTTAGGTCCAGTCCTGGCTTAGCCCAATTCCCTGGGCGCTCCTGTCTCTAAGCTCTGCAGCCCTGCGCCTGGCAGCCCTTGATTAGAGAGAAGTGCCAGCTCCCCAGCTTGGCCTGCTCTGGCGGCGGGGGGAGGGGTGTGACTCCAGGAACCCAAGGACAGTTTGCTGAGGGGGCTCCCAGCCAGGACTTTAGCAGCAAAGTCCGAGAAGCAGGAGATGGAGCCAATGTCAGAAAAGGGGGCGCCGGACTCCAACCCAAAGCATTTCCTAAGAAGGTTTCAAGGGCAGTTTTCCTGAATCAAGAAGTTCTCAGAAGATTAGAAAAATCATTCCCAAAAGATGACATATTCAGGACTGAAGATCAAGAGGCCATCAAAGAATATGGAAACAACCCAAACCCCTTGCACTGAGACCAACAAGGTGCCTTTTCAGGAAAAAAAAATCATCATCAACTCTTTTTTTTTTTTTAATCGCTTTATATAATGGTCTTTTATTTATTTATTTTTATTTTTTTCATGTTATTATTTTTTATTTTTTTGCAGTATAACTTAGATTTAATAGTAGTAGATATGTTTTCCTTTCCCCCCCCATTATCCTCCTCCCAACCTCCCCTACCCCCCAGCACATGTCCTCACCTGCCCCTCCTCACCCCGCCCCAGTGTCTTTCATTCACTGGTTATGCTCATATGCATACATACAAGTCCTTCTGTTGATCTCCCCCAGCACCTGCCCCCCACCCTCCCCAGCCTTCCCCCTGTAGCTTGACAGCCTGTTCAATGCCTCCCTGCCTCTATATCAACCACTCTCCCCTGTTTCTTTTCTTCAAAAATATCTTGCCTCTGCATACTAGAAATAAATGTATAAGAGCAAAAAATGTTTGAGTCTCAGTTTCAATGTCCAACTGTTCTGAGTCCCAGTTTCAATGCATCATCAACTCTTGATTAGCCAAATTTGGATCCACTATAACCGGAACCATGACTGGATTTGGGATCAGGGCAGTGGATTAGCACTCTCAGTCTCTTTGGCCTGAATTGATGTTAAAATTATTGTTCTAGTCACTGCTTAGTAGGAGGAAACCTGCCCATTGGTAGAGTAGGTATCCATCAAAACTCATTTAGGGACTTCTAAATTTCTGATGGATAATCCATCAATCTACAATTTCTTGTGTTCTCAGTACTACCATCCCAGACAAAGGTGACCCCTGCTCTCCCCATCCCCAACTGCCACCGTAGAGGAACTATGACACATCACTCCACTCTAGAAACCAAAGAGGAAGAAGGTATCGCTTTGCTTACTTATACAGCAGGAGGGACAGACGTGCAGGAAACATTATTCCTTGGGGATTTTACAATATGGACTTCAAGGAGGATTCATTTTAAAAGGCAAATTTCTTCTGCAGATGATTTATCTTAATAAGCAAGATGAAGTGTTTGCAGTCGGGTCACTGTCAAAACCAAATGCATCTATCCCAGCTCAGAAGTCCTAGTGCCCCCAGTGGGGTGTCTGGTCAATGGCATCCTTTGTCCCAGGGAGAGTGCTCGGAGTAACTGAGTCATTTCCTGAGATCCAGAGAATTGGAGTCTCAATGGGGGACAAGACAACACAATCATCCCCACTGCTCCAGTTGGGCCTCTGAATATTTCGCAGCAGCAGGAGGTTACACTGCCTGCTCCCTGGAGGCTCTAAGTTATTGAATGAAAGACATCAATAAGAGCTTCTCGTGTCCTGCCTCCTCTGAGAAGCTCATGAGAAAAGTCCTAGTCCAACCCTTCAGGTATTTCATACCGGCTGAGTAAATGTCAGCTCAGAGTCTTATTTCACTCACACAGTAGGCACTCAATTCATTTTATGAGCACCTACTATGTGCTACACCATGTAACATGTTGAGATACAGAGGTGAACAGACCAGGTTCCTGTCCTCCTGGAGCTGGCCTTCTCATCAACCCCGGAAACAAAAATGCACAGACCCCTTACACAGCTGAAGATCAAATAAACCCCCAGACACCTCAAAAAGCGAGAGCTGCTGTTCAGTTTTTCCCTCTGCAACAAGAAGAAAGCCCGTAGGTATCTAAACTCACCCTGTACATTGTTCCAAACCAACATGGAAAAGAATGCCCAGCTTGGTTTGACACGAGGTCCTGAATTCCCTTCAGATTTGGAGGGGGGAGGGAGGGGAAAAGACGGCAATATCAGTTATGGCCCTTGTAGGGAGGCAGGCCTGATTCGTCAAGTACTTTGGTTTTATCTTTCCTAGTGGACAATCTGATAGAAATCAGGACAGTTCGAAGATGCTTTCAAGAGCTGGCACGTCAAGAGTTGACAGTCCTCACAGGAGGACTCTAGGACTCCCTTGCCAGTATTCACTGTTGGTGCTGTGAGAAATACAGATCCCTTTGTAAAAAAATTGTGATCATGGTAGTGTGGATTATGTTTCCTTTCACAGAAGGCTGAAGGGGTAGGGAATGGCAAGTCTGCGTTTTAGAAAGTCACTCTGGGGCCCAGTGTGGAGACTGTGAAGCATGACAGCCCGTGGGTGAGCACACCCTCCCCTGGGATCCCAGCAATGTGGCAGGAGAAACAAGCACAGTGCCCTGGACCCTCCCAGACCTGCAGGGATTAGGATCTTCCTCAGGGTCTCAGGCCACAGCTCTCCAGAAGGGCTAAGGCTGGGAGAGAAACCTCTGGCGGGCATGCCAGGGGCAGGACCGAGCAGCTGGGATGCGAGCAGGTCCAGAGCAGTGACTGAGAGGAGGCCTGGGTTTGGCACACAGCGCTAAGGGTCCCTCGGGGGCCTGAGGGCTGTGGGTGCTGTGAAGGCTGCACTTGGCCTTGGGGTGCAGGTTTGTCTGTGATGAGTTACCAATGGGGCCTGTTTTGTCTCTTTATGGGCAGATGTTCTAGAGATGGCAAGCTCAAGTGCGTCAGGATTACCCCGGGTAAAGTGAGTAAGTGAATCAGGCAGAATGTGGACCATAAAAGCAAGGAGGGGGCGAGCTGGACAAGTGCAGGCCCATTTAAGTCTAACTCAATTTCCCCCAAATTATGCACAAGCAGCCCTCTGTGCTGGCCAACAGAGCACTCCAGACCGGAGGCCAACACCTCTCCTGGGGAAATCGACTAATACTGGAACGGCATTCTCCCATGGGAATACACGCGACGCCCATGCAATTTACTTTTTTTTTCTTCATTAGCCGCATTAAAAACAGTGTAACAGTTAAAATGAATTGTAATAGATCATTTTACTTAACCCACTATATCCAAAATATTACCAGTCCAGCATGCAACAATATAAAGATTATTAATGAGATACTTTTACATTCTTTTTTTTACACCAAGTTTTGGAATCTAGTGTACACTTTATGTACATGTCAGTTCAACCATTTCATTACCACAAGCCTATTTCTGTGGGGTCACCCTCCTCTTGGCTGCCTACTATACTGCACAGTGCAGTTCTAGAGAAAGGCGGGGAGCTGGATGCTGTAGCTGGAAGCCTACTCATTGCCAAGAGGAAGAGAAAGTTTCAGATATTAGAACCGATCTGTGGGACTCCTTGGGGGTGTAGGATGTACAGCAAGAAATATGAAGGGGAGCCAGTCAAGACAGAACCCTCTGGATTCAGGGAAGCAAGTCATGGCCTGAGCTGTTTGGGTCACTCAGCCACCCGTCCTGTGAGCATAGAATCCCCTTCCAGACCCCGTATTGAATGGGATTCTCTCTGAACCAACCCCCACCAGGACTGGCAGGGTTAACCAATGCTTCCGGCCCAAACAGAAGCTTTTTCCATTTCATTACCACATGCAGCCCAACCAAGGCTCTCCGTGGTCATGAAACAGCATTACAATCGATGGATCATCCCCAGCCAATGGGGGCAGAGGCCGGGGCCCTCAGCAGCTCACGGACTCCTGGGATGACCACAATTTACCCACAAGGCAGTGCTACCAGACAGACCGGGGAGCTCTCATTGTCAGCTCAGTTGTGTCTTCTGTTCTGTCCCGATGGCCCTTCCCAACAAAGTGGTCCAGGACCCCAACTACAAGCATCACCAGGACCCAAACTACAAGCATCGGACTGGAATCAAGTCTGTGCATCCATCACCACATACCCTTCAGGGGACACAGCTGCGATTTTGGTGCCCTTAGAGGGTGTGCAGAAATCTGATGCTGAAAACTATCTGCTTGCAGGATCTAATTTTGTACCTGAGAGTCCCCTGCCAAGTTTTAGGCCCAATGAGATGTTTTGGTCTAATTGATTGATTTTGGTTGGGGGTGGGGTGTGTGTCCACCTAGTTCAAAAGTATGTCTAGTGTTTTTTTGTTGTTTGAAGCTGTGTGTCTGCCTAATGGGGTTTGGGTGAGAAAGCCTATTTCTGTGGGGTCACCCTCCTCCCGGCTGACATGCCGTCCCCACCCCCTCTGCCCCCTGCGTCCCCTCTCCCCTGGCCGCCCTCGGAGGCTTTCATCCGTAATTTGATTGTCGTAACTGACACTGTCAATCTGAAGCCCGGCAGCATGTCTAATGCCGGCTGGACAAGGGGACTGCAGGGAGAACCGAGGGAGGCCAATTCATCTCGAGAAGTAGTTTTATGTAAATCGATCCTCTGGCCGAGAGCTGGAGCCAAGCATTTGCTGATTAATCGGAGAAGTGTCTTTGTTCCCGTGTCTTCTTCAGAGAGATGGCCCGAATTCAGTCCTCTCTTCTTCACAAAGACGTCCCCATGCCAAAAAGCTTCTGCAATTAGGAGATGAAACCTTGGGAGCAAGGGGGAGGCGGTGGGGGCTGGGGGGTGTGTATGGAATTGTTCTGAGGTGAAGTGTGTGTGTTTGTCCAGCCTGGTGATTCATCGCTGCCCTGGGCACCCTCATTTGCCTCCCAGATGGTGGCCTGATGGTGATAGGTCCCGAGGCATACTACCCCACAGGCGGCGGCTTGCCGGAGCAGTAATCAGCAAAATTAGGGAGGTGGGGAGTGTAGCGTGCGCTCCAACATGGCTTCTGGTGGGTTCCAAGTGTGTATTTTCGGTTCCTGTTCCGGCTGATTTCTGTTGGCATCAAGGAGGAGGAAGCGAGTCTGTGACTGACACAGTCTCTTGTGGGGATCCCTCTGATCTTTTCTGGAAAAGAAATCTCTCACAAAATGTCAGATCATCCAGCATTGTGGCCCTTTAACTCAGGAACCGTCCCAGGGGGAGGTCAAATCTGACATGACCCAAAGGCTAACGCTGAGTTAGGGACCTGGGCGCAGGCAGAGGCGAGTTTGGATCAGAGGCAACTGTTTGCTAAGCTACAGGTGGAAAGAAGGGCAAGCTCCTAAGGTGACATGGGCATTCCCGCTGGTCTCGTCACTAAAGTGTTCGTTTCATGAGCTCGGAGGTTTTTGCAGAGCATGAGGCGTGACACACAGCTTTAAAAAAAATGTTTGTTGAGTGGATTAAAAAATAAGCAAAAATGATTCAATGCCATTGCCTGGTTAATGGGTCATGAAGAATCAATCTCAAGCTATGGGGACTCCCCGCTAAGCCCCACCCCAAGTCCATTTTGTCCCTCTACACTATAAAGAGTTCTGGCCCTATTCCCCCATCCTCTGCCGCTGTCTCCTTGGCAGCATGTCCTGCCTGAGAACGGATGCCACTCAGATAAAGTCTCCAACTGGGAGAGGCGTAGTGCGGGAGGCAGAGGCGTGGGGATGAGCAGCTATGTCAGGAGTTGGGCTGAGCAGAACTCTGGACAGAGCTGAAACCTGGCTCGGGAGAGGACGACAGGTTTGGAAATGGATTCGATCCAGAAAAGGGCTGCTTGCCCCACAATGTTCCATTTCCAAGAACAGCTCCCCACCCCCACCACCTGCCGGGGCTGAGTCCTGGCACTCTCTGAGCCTAGGCTCCCGCTGACAATGAGACTCTGGGACAGACAGAGGAGGCCCTTCGGCATCAAGCTGCAGGGGCTGCTCGGAGGGCTGACCGGCAGCAAGAATGTCTGACCGCCTGTGTCCTCAGCTGCTCTGTGGTTTAGTCTTCTTCCCGCCAAACTGTGCAGAAGGCCTGGAAACCCTCAGGGAGCCCGCGCATTCGCAGACATCAGCTTGAGGCTGGCAGAGGGGGCAGTGGGAAGAAGAGGCAGCCCGGAGGGTAAAGGGACTGCAGCTGAAGCCACTCCCTAATTCCTACCCCTGTGACCTGCAACCTGATCATGAAGACAGGATTCTTGGAGCTCTCTCGTCTGGATCTCCTGTGTGCCTGACCCTAAGGCGAATGTAATGGAGACTGAACAACCCCTTCCTTTTCCTGCCAACACCGCCCGGGGTTACTCTTCTCTTCACTGAAGAAACAGCAGCAAGCGGCATGGGTGGGGGTCGGGAGGGATGACGCCTGGGCTGTAGCTGCCCCGAGGTTGGCATTTGCAATGCGGAGCTGTAGCTCAAGGGAGCGTGGCTTGTACATGCCTGTTCTTCCCTCTAACTCTTCAAAATCCCATTGCATAAGCGAAACCTCCTGGTGGAGGTGAGATGCTATCCTGGGGCCATCTGCCTATAAAATCAATACGGCTTCAGAAAGGCTCAACATTATCTTCCACTGAAGCAGGAAAGCAATTCAGCAGGAGCTTAGCCCCCCTGAGCGGCAGGGCCAGCGTCTGGTCTCGAAGCGAGTGTGGAGGTACGCAGCCGGGGGGGCCATGAAGCTACGTGGCATTTCTCATCGTGGCTCCCGCACTGCTCACTGTTCCACCCAAAGCAATGAGGGGGCTGCTCATATCTTGCACCTGTGGAGGTCCTGGGCTTGGCCACAGGAGAGTAGATGCTGTTCTCTTGTTTATTGATATAAAAACATCAGTTCAATAGACTTACACCAAGTTTGCAGTTAACACTAATAGCGAATCCCAGCCCTACTCCTGGCCACGTAGCTCCAAAGGCACTAGACGCGGGATGTGAGCGGAGGAGAACCCAGTGAACGGCGATGATGGAATTAATTAGCGACACGTGTGGGGCTGTGGCCACCAGTCTTGTGTCAAATGCAAGGAAAGAGGGAAGGGCCTCCCCAGTAGGAGTGGGGAGCAGGGAGAAGGGATGCGGGCGACTTCTTCTGAAGCATCCCCTTGCCTCCCCGAGACTGCTCCTGGACCACAGCCTGAGCCACACACTTCCTGGTAACACGCTTCCTTTCGTCCCTGACCCCAAGGTCCTGCCTGCGGCCCAGACCCCAGGAACAGGGGTGAGGACCAGAAAGGAGAGAGAGCATGGCTCAGGAGTCTGGAGGACCTCTGTGTAAACTCCAGCTTTGCCGCTTGCTACGTGTGGCTTTGTATGAGCCTCCGTGTTCTCATCTGTAACGTGGGGACCATGCATATGTTTATGCCAGAGAATTATGAAACGGCTAATGAACTTAGAGCTCTTGAATGCTACCTGGCTTTCATAAATACTAATTATTGTGAGTCCTTGCATCTGCCTTCAAACACTGTGAGTAGAAGACAAGAAAATCCCTGCGAATTCCTTGGCCCAGAGAACATCACACAGGAACCCTAAAACTATAAGGCAGCAATTCCAGGTCAAGTTCAACACCAATGAAAGCAGTTGTTGGGTCCCACTTGGCCTGCAGTGCCTCCAAGCTTCCCTGGGCCCTGCAGAAATCTACCAGGCTCTCCCGAGGGTGGAGAAGACCTGGTGGCAAAGATGGGGACAGGGTTTAAAGCCACACAGTTCTCTGTATCCCAGGCGGCTGGCTGGGAAGGGAGGGCTGGGCAGCAGCTGCTGTGCACAGGAGAAGCCGGCGGAGACTCCCACGGAGAGGATGGAAAGGGGAGCAGCTGGGGCAGCTGAGGCAGCTGGAGGCACAGCCGGCAGGGCTAGCCTGGGAACTGGCCCGACCCTAACACAGGCTCCAGGCTGAGAGCAGAGTGTTGATCGGGCCTCCTCAGCACGAGTCAAAGAACCCTCCCCCTCTCTAGGGAAGCTGGGGACCCGGGTGAGCCGCAGGGCAGCCTGAGCCAGGCAGGAAGCAGCCCTTGGAGAGAGCAGTCACAGTGGGGATGGGAGATGCACTTGCTACTAAAGCAAGTTCCCTGCCTGTGCTCACTGCCTGCGTAACTCCTGGGCTACCTTTCAGCGAGGGTCATCATTGGCAGGGTGACTGCCAATGGACCGCGGAGTTAGGTCAAAGCTGAGAGAAGGAAAAAACACAGTCCATGGGAGATGCCAAAAGGGACAGCAAGGGTGAGTCCCCTCAGCAGAGGACCCACCTGCTCCAGGGAATGCAGTGGGTCTGTCCTCTTTGTTATTCCGAGCCCAATGGAAGCCTCAAGGCCGCTCCAGAAGGGACAGGAAAGTCAGCCTCTGAGTGGCGGTGTAGAGGGGCCGTCTGTGAACGACAGGCCTTCTTTAGACCCCACTGTAGGCGGGCAGGACAAGCCAAGCAGAGGGGGAGACAGACAGACAGAAAGATTTGAAGGCAAGAGAGGGAGAGTGAAAAACAGAGGAAGAGAGAGAGAGAAAAATAGAAAGATAGAGAGAGAGACAGACAGACAGACAGGCAGAGAAACACAGACCAAGAAGGAGAGAGCAAGAAGACTGACCAGCGAGACAGGGAGAGTAAAACTAGAGAGAAGAGAAGAGAGAGAAAGTGGGAGGGAAAGGCACCAGAGAGACAGGCATTTCCAGAAGAAAGGCAGAGACACGCGGAGAGAGGCACAGGTGTGAGAGGGAGAAGCAGGATGGAGACAGGTACACACGCACACCACAGGGAGGAACAGACACGGAAAGGGACAGGCTGAGAGACGGGACACAGAAAAGCGAGAGGCAGAGGATCAGGGCTGCTGTGAGATGGGGTCTGTGAGGCCGGAAGAGGCTCCTCTCCAGAAGGTCCCAGCGTTCGGGCTTTCGCAGGGTGAGGGGACCAAGAACGGCCGGCGGCCCAAGGTCTCTCTCTCTCACACCTGACTTGGAAGGCTGCTCTGGGGAGAAGGACGTGTCACCTTGGCTGTGGGGATCCTGCACTGAGCTCAGGTCTCCATTCTCCAGCCCAGCTAGGTCTGCCCAGAAACCCCCCTTACCCCCGCAAAAGTGTGCCGGGTCCCCCTAAGCCCCATCTCCACCTCTCAGGCCTTCCTCCCGCAAAAGGCAGACAAGCCCTGGCACAGCACACTTGCGGAGGTTTCAAACTTTTTACATTACAAAGCGAGTTTTTAGAAGCGCCGTAAAATCTCAAGGCAATGCTTCATGTTCACAACTGCAGAATATATGGATCTCCGCCCACCCCCTAGTATCTTAAGTTTACCCAGAGGACCGTTCCATTTAATTAACTTGGTGCTTTATTAATATAAATATTCTCCTATTGATCATAAGAGGGCCTGACAAGCACTCAGGCTGGGTATCCATCACCCGCCCCCCCGGCGGGGCCACTTAGCGGAGTGCTGGCTCGGAATCCGGGAGAGTGGCAGGAAGTGGTCCCCCGGGACGTCTCGCAGATGGATCTATAGCGCTTTTATGGAGGGAGCCTTTTTTTTTCTTTCCCTTTTTTAAAGATCCAGCTCCTCGCTTCTCTTAGAGCAGAAAGCATATGGAAATGAGATATGAAAATGGTCTTGGCTTCCACGTATCAATTAAGCATGTCAATACCTTAATTAAATCGCTCAACTGAATGAGATTATACCAATGAATATGTTTTATAGTTATAATAGCTTTTTTGGCCACTGTTCAAGATGTCAAATAAATTGTAAAAAGGGGATTGAAAAAAGGACATAATTGACACCCTGAACTGAAGCCAGTTTTTTCCCCTCTTTCCTTCCTCCCCTTCCCCCTTTATTCATGTGGTTTTGGAGAATATATATTTATACATAAATGGACTTCATAATGGATTGGCTTTTCAAGAGTCTTTTTAATCCTTTAATTTTAAACATTGTTATCAACTTTTCTAAGCCCCGAACCTGCGGATGTCCTATTTCCTTCCGGTCCTCTGGAGCTTGCTTTTTGCACAATCTGCAAGGAGAGGTCCCTGGGACCAGCCCTGAAGAGGAAACACACCCTCTGCCTGAACACACAAACCCCCAACGAAGCCAGCCGGGAACAGGGGGAAAAGGCTCTGACCCTGAATGGAAGCACCGGGCGGAAGTAGTGGCCATCTCTCTTAAGTCAGTTGTCGGCAAACAGAGGCTCGCGAGCCATATGCGGCTCTTTGCCTCTTTGAGTGTGGCTCTTCCACAAAACACCACGGCCTGGGCAAGTCTATTTTGAAGACGTGGCGTTAGACAAAGTTTAAGTTTAAAAAATTTGGCTCTCCAAAGAAACTTCAATCATCGTCCTGTTGATATTTGGCTCTGTGGACTGATGAGTATGCCGACCACTGTCTTAGGTGAAAGCCGGGGTTAAAAGCCTGTTTTCTCCACTGAACATTTGTGGCGAAGGCATCGTTTCTTGCTTCTTAGACTCTCTCTGAGCTTTTCTGAACTGTTTCTGAATCGATCGTTTCGGCACAGAGCCGCATGCAGCCTCTCACCCTAAGGAGAGGAAAGCTAGACTTGTACAGAGACAAAACATGAGAAGGAGATCATGGAGGAAGGGGTGGGGCCTCTGCACCTGTTGGGGATCCTCCTAGTAAGTCACAGACAGATGAGCAGTGTACCGCCACGCAGGCTGAGTCGCTATTCAAAACTGGGGTTGCAGAAAAGAAAGCGAAAGAGAAGACAGAAGCGATTTGGGGACACCCGTCTGAAATACACAAGTGCATCTGAAGCCTTGGTTAAGTCCTGAAACCTCAGCCAGGCCATCCGGTTGAACATTGCCCTAAAGCAGGTGACAGGCAGCTGGAGGTGGGTGCCCCTGAGGCTCTAACGTGTGAGGGCTGGATCTGTGACCCCATGTGCTTCCGCGGCCACCCCACTCCCAGCTCCTGGGGAAGGATGGCTCCAGAGTCTCTGGAGAGAAGCAAGAACCCATCAGCCTTCCCAGCTTGATTTCCTTTGTGAAGCCCTAGCCCAGTGGTCGGCAAATTGCGGCTCGTGAGCCACATGGGACTCAGGAGACGTGGTTTGCCGCTCTGTTGACTAATGAGTTTGCCGACCACTGCTAAGGCATTACCCTTATTCAGAAGTTTTGACTTCAGGTTAAAGACATCAATATGTTATAAAATGTTTTTTAAGTGTTTTTCCATAGCATTGGTCAGCAAATTCATTAGTCAACAGAGTGGGAAAACGGCGGCTCGCAAGCTGCATGTGGACCGTGAGCCGCAGTTTGCCAACCACGGCCCTGGCCCAACAGGGGAAAGGGCCAAGCCTTGACCATTGTTGGATACTGATCAGAATGAAGCATCTTTGCTCAGAACCCATGCTGCTTAACCAGTGTTAGCGCTAAAAGGTCCAGTCTTCTTGGCTTGCAAATGGCAAAACGGAGGCCCTGAAAGAGAGAGGACCTGTCCAGAGGCACACAGCCTGGGCAAGGCAGGACCCTGCCTGTGGCGAGGGCTCCTGCCTGTTGCCCACGCTGTTTCTGATCTTACTGAGGGGCAGAGGGGCGGGAGGTCTGGGTGCAGCCGCTGTCATTTTCCTGGTTGCCAGGGAGACCTGGCTGATGTGGCCAAGCGGGTCTTCCTCCCTTGTGCTCTCTCTGCAACACACTCTGCAACGTGTGACGAGCCTTCCAAATGCTCTGCCCACATTTAACATAGATTCATCCGCCCGTCCCTCCATCCACCCACAAACATGGATTGGGCACCTACTATCTGCCAGGCACAGTGCCAAGCACAGGGATAGGTAGTGAACTAGCTCTTTGCTCATGGAGCTTACAAAATTGCAGGGAAAACACACATAAGGACACAATGTTATGCAGATGAGCATTTATAGTTCAGCCAGAGGCTATGAAGTAGACAGGCAGGGACCTGTAGAGTAGGAGATTTCAATCTGTGCCGGGCAGCCAGACAGAGGGGATCTCCAATGGACGCATGAGCGGTGAGTAGGAATCACGCAAGGGAAGACTGTGTTGCTGGGGTGGGGGCGGTGGTTCTCAAAGTCCCGCCTCTGTACCAGCAGCTCTAGGAGCACATAGCACGTGTTGGAAATGGAATCCGCAGATGTGATCCTAGATGTTCAAGGTTAGAAATTCCGGGGGTAGGGAACAGCCCAAGAAAGTAATTGTTTTGGTTTTTCTAGTGAAAATTTAAAAACATTCACACACACACACACACACACACACACACACACACAACAACAACAACAACAACAACAACAACAAACAAAACCATACACAAAAGAGCAGCATAATAAACATTAAATTCAACAATTATCAATATTTTGCTAATTTCATTTCCTCTACCCCCCTCACATATACACTTTCATTTTTTCCTTCTGGAATTTTTTAAAAGCAAATCTTGGATATCATGTCACTTTACCCACATGTATCTCAGTCTTCATTCTAACCAATAAGGACTTACTGGCATGCAACCATCTAGCCTGAGTGCACCAAACGAAAGTAGCAAGTCCTCCAAACCCAAGGGGGTTTGTAGTCTAGGTCTGACCAAGTCTGGGCACTATACATGACCCACCTGTGTTTTAAACAGGTGCTCTGATGCAGGTGGGGGCTGAGGACTCCTGGTGTGGTGCATGCTGGGAGAGGGCGCATGTGACAGGACGCAGTTCAGCACACAGCATGCGTGATCGGAGAAGGTGAGCGTGGCCAGCGGGGCCAGGGGGAGGGCAGTGGCTGAGAGGAGGCTTGCGGGGGATACAGGGGTGGTGGCAGGTGGGATCAGGTCTGGACTTCATCCCAGGACAGGAGAGCCACGGAGTGGTCTGAGCAGGGAGAGGAGCGTTCTTCACTGAATGCCGACCAGCGTCCTACAACCAAGCCAAACAGACCGATGGGAGGCGGCCGTCCCTAGGCTGAGGTGGAAAGCCAATGAAAGCCAGCTGGCATTTCCACTAATTAACATTTACAGGTAAATTTCCACTTAAAGAGCCACAGACTGTGCCTCTCTCACCATGAGCCCCTTCTACATTCGGTTCTCTGCTGGGAGTCCCACACACCCTGTGGCGCAGAAGGTGGATGGGTGAAGGGCTCAACAGCAGCTGCTCCCTGGGAGTGTGGCCAGGCCCCTGGAAACCCAGCATTCTCTCCCAGCACACCCCCTCTGTCAGGACTGATCTGTCTTAGCATTTTCCACTGCATTACTAACCTATCGGTCAGTCATCTGAGGAGGGAGCTAGGTCCCCCTCTACCGGGCAGTGGGCTCCGGTACTGCCCTCTGCTATTGGTGTCATGGAGAAGCAGGCAGGACCCCTGAATCCCTTGCTCTTGGTTCTAGCTGCCCACTGCTGCCCAGGCAAAAAGAGGGCACTTGTGGGGACATGGGACGAATGACTTGGGGATCACTTAGGGAGGGCCCCCTCTGTCCTTAAGTCCCAGTCCCCCCTGTCCTTTCTGCCATGGCCCCTGACCCTGCCTCTACCACCTATCCCTTCCTACTCTTTGTAAATACCTGACACCACGGGGTCCTGCCAGCATGCTTTCCTCTAGTCCCGTGGGTTAGAAATGACGACCGAATGCAGGATCTTGGCGGGTGGCATTTCCACGGTGCCGAGATGTACAAAACGGAGGTCCAGTGACCCCAGATCCGGCAGGGCTGCGCCTCCAAGCTTGGACAGCTTGAGCTTGACCAGCTGCTCTGATGGCTCAAGAGGAAGTGGAGGCACAGAGCCCCAGGCCGGAGCTGAGGCACCCCACAGGAGAGCGCTGTCACAGTCTGTGGCTCCTGCTTCTGGGCCTCTATTTCCCCCACTCGGTTTCCAGAAGCTTCGAAAGGCTCAGAGCAGGGGAGATGGGACTCAGTGCAGATTCTCAGTTTTGCCTCATCTGCACTTGCGGGGACCATACATTCTTGGCAGAAAAACAGCATTTCATTTCCCTTGCTGTCTTTTCTGCCCTAAGTTTGCTTGGGGTAATAGACCAGTGAGAACCTTCCACACCCCCCAAAAAACCCTAATTCTCTACTCCCCAGTCTTCATGTGCTCACAGCAGTAAAACAGGACTCTCCTCTGAGAGGAAACTGCGAAACTTTAACCATCCCCACTCTCACCTCCTCTTTGGGGCTACTCCGGAAAACTACCCTTTAGAAATAATCATGATAATAATAATAATAATGCTAATAATACCGAGCATGAATATAACCAGCACTTATCCCATTGCAAGTATTCTTCTAAGCGTTTTGGCATAGGTTTCAATTGCTCTTTTCTGTCAGAACGGAACAAAACCTCCCAGAGGTCACTGCAAAATGCTGATTCCAGCTCTGGGGGCGGGCACAATGGCAGGGGGCGGATTGCCATGGAGATGATAGTCCTGATAGACACACGGGCATAACTGGAGGGACCCGTAACCAAAGGCCTCAGGCACTGGTCTCTGAGGGAGGGCAGTTGCTGTAGTTTTGGCAGCACAAGAGTGCCCTGAGCTGGCACAGAAGTTCCAGATAATCCTGGGGTCCATCCTTGTTATCATCTCACAACTTTTTTTTTTAAGAAAAGATGGAGATTTCCAAACCCTGTCCTCAATAGGGGGGCAACCAGAAAGTACCATGAGTCTTGGCTTATGTCAGTACTCATACTTACAGAGACTAACAGCTGATGTGCACCTACTATGTGCTGGCTCCAATGTCAAAAACAATAACGAAGGTACCACAGTTCCAATCTTACCTGTGAGGACACCACAGTTAAATACCAGGCAACTTGCCCAGGGGGACAGAGCAAAGAGAAGTGAAGACTGAACGTGTCTGCCTGACTCCCAAGATCCTTGTCCTGACATTGGGAGACCACACACGTACTCGGAAGAACCCGGTTCATCACAGCCATGCTGCCCCTCGCACCCTCCCATAGCAGCCAGTGAGAAAGAAGGACCGATGCAGGTGCCCATGAGCACAGAGGTGATGTCTAGACTTTTCAACCTTGGAAAGAAGATGGTATCTTCCTGGTTAAACATTGTCAATTATTCTGGAGTGAACTAGCACTTTATTTCAAAGCATTTCACGTATTGGGATCCCACTAAAGCGTTAGCATTAACAAGGGTTCAGAGATACAAAAGAAGTTGAAGCCCTAACTGGTTTGGCTCGGTGGATAGAGCATCTGCCTTCGGACTCAAGAGTCCCAGGTTCTATTCCGGTCAAGGGCATGTATCTTGGTTGCGGGGCACATCCCCAGTAGGGGGTGAGCAGGAGGCAGCTGATTGATGTTTCTCTCTCATCGGTTTTTCTGACTTTTTATCCCTCTCCCGTCCTCCTTGTAAAAAATCAATAAAATATATTAAAACAAAAAAGAGTTTGAAGAGCCAGTCTCTTCATGTCCCAGGTTACGCAGCATTAACTCATGTATGGAAGTTGGTTTCTGAGTAAGCTCTAGGTTGAGACATTGAGTGTTAGAAAGCAAAACTTTAAGGGGGAGGAGGGTGGATAGCTAACCAAATACAAGGGGCCGGTGAGGACTCGGCTGGGATGCAATCCTGGAACCCTAGTTATCAGCAAGTCCTACTTTCTGCCCACACCCCTCAGAGTTGGCAGAAATGGCAGTAGCCGTGTTCTCTCATTAAGAAAATAACACATCCCCTTCCTCCTTGAACGTTCAAGAAATGAAAGGAGAATGAAAAAATAATATCTTAACACATCATACCAGGCTGTTACGCTTAAAAATACGGAAGGCATTGACACTGCCAGACCACATGAAAACGAACGGCTGGTTTGGTGCCACCCTTCATTGCCCTGGCACTGCCCATTGTCTCCGGCAAAAAAGGAACGTCACGGGCAATTGATTGGCAGTGATTCTCAAGTGAACCGCGTTTGCGGAGAGGAGCACATTTGGCATTTGGTGGTTCATATATGGGAAACATTGCTGCTCTGGAAAGGAGCTTAGAATAAGTGAGGTTTAGAGCCCAGGACATAAAAAAAAACCCCACCTGAGTTTAAGTTTAATTTTAAAAAACGCAGGCATTCATTATGGTCTGTGCCTGGTTATGGGCACAAAGGCAAGTGCATCAGAAAAGCTGTCTAGACCTCAAGCCCTTCACGTGGTTATTGCTGCAGCGAGGAATGGGGCTGGAGAAGAAGGTTAAGGCGCATCGCCCACATTTTTTTTCTCAATTAAAAAAAATACAGGTGAAAAATATACAACCAAAAATGTATACCTAATACCTCTTGATAGTTCTATATTTTAAATAACTTTTATAATAAAGTTGATATGAAAGGGAGTGGTTGCACTTGCAGAGTTCCTTGTTCTATCGCTGGGAGAGGCTTTTTTATACTCTCCTACCAAGTTTTTCAAGCCTCTAAGCTCCAAGTGGCTGGTGCCAGCTGCCTGCTCTGCCAGCCCTGGTCCACGCAGAACCACGGCTGTGAGTGAGCTGGGGGCGTGGCCTCGCCCAGGACCTCAGGCTGACAGTGGGCAGAACTGCCCGCCATCCTCTCTCCTCCACCATGCTGCTGGTCGGGGCGTGCAAATTTCCCTACTGCCCCCCAGTCAGAGGACCTTTCTTTCTTGTTCCCCTGGGACCTGCATGAATGCAGGTGCAGCCTTCTTTGCAAAGTTCTTATTTTCACTACACAGGCAACAGATATATCACGAATGGCCTGTTAATCAGAAGTTATTCAATGGTATTGAGGTGTGCAAGGACCCAGCCAGGGAGGGAGGAGCACCAGCCAGTGCAGCGCCATCTACTGTGAGCTCCCGTGCCATGTGGATGGGTGCCTTTTACTTTCTTCTGTCTGACGCTCGCTCATGTCCGGTTTGCTCCAGTCGCTTCAATGATGGTATCGGATGTATAATAAACAAATGTATTGATTATGCCTTTAAGGCAATATAGGTAGAATGAAGACATTTTGGAAAACATAGGCAGGTAGCAGCAATTACCTATAATCTTTCCTTTCAAAATAACCACTGTAAACAATCAGCTTGCTTCATCTTCTATTCATAGTTTTTTTTGTGTGTGTATGTATGTTCATACACATATACATATGCATGTCAATAAATACACATATTTAGAGAGTGAGAAGGGGAGAAAGCTTTAGCTTTGTTCTCCTCTCATTTAATGCACAGGGTGGGGGAAAAGACTCTTCATTGTACACCGCTTGTATTATTTGGATTTTGAGCCATTTGAATGTATTGCCTACTTTAAAATAGATTAAAATATAATAGAAGTCCACAATGCATCAAGCATTTCCCATGCTCTTTTTTTTTACACGGTTGTGCTGTGTTCTTTGCAAACATTCTAGAAGGGACAGTGGCCAGGTCAGTCAACACATCAGTGGTGGCCACGTCCCCTTGGTCCTGCTGACCTTCTCACAGCCTTGCCCCATCTTTCCTCCTACTCTGCCCGCATGGTACGCGGCCCACGGCTTGGTCTGTGGGGGGCTGAGGGCAGGTTTCTGGCAGAGAGAGTGCTCAGACTCATTCCTTCTATGGTGGCTCCTGAGACCCTTTCCTCCTATGACAAGGGATTGTGGAGACACCTATTGCTGGGGTAGCAAACTGTGCAAAGAAACACAGTAAAGTACCAGCACAAAACAAAACAAAACAAAACAGCCTGGAATAATAGACTAAAGCAGACCAGGTACTAAAGCTCGCTGCCACACATTAAGAATGAGAGAGGAATTTCAAGCCTCTGTTTCCAATGAAAATGCTCCCCATGTTCGCCCTGCAAAGGAACTGCAAGCACCTCTTACAGAGCGCACCTCTTACAGAGCGCACCCCTACAGCCCTGTGAAGAGGCTCCCCAGCGATGCTCACTACCCCAAGCCTTGATTTGTGGGTGCCCTGACAGATAGGGAGGTGATGTGGCAATCACATCAGGGTGCCTGCCCAGTCTTTTCGCTTTTTCTCCCAATATGCTCACAGGTTTCTCTAGTGAACCCCTATACAGGCAGACAGCCACCCTCAGCCACACGTCCATCACGCCCGTGTAAGTGTGTGAGTGTGTGTGTGAGTGTGTGTGTGAGTGTGTGTGTGTGTGAGTGTGTGTGTGTGTGTGTGAGTGTGTGTGTGAGTGTGTGTGTGTGTATGTGAGTGTGTGTGTGCATGAGTGTGTGTGTGTGAGTGTGTGAGTGTGTGTATGTGTGATTGTGTGTGTGTGAGTGTGTGTGTGTGTGAGCGTGTGAGTGTGTGAGTGTGACTGTGTGAGTGTGTGTGAGTGTGTGTGTGAGTGTGTGTGTGACTGTGTGTGTGACTGTGAGTGTGTGTGTGTGTGTGAGTGTGTGTGTGACTGTGAGTGTGTGTGTGTGAGTGTGTGTGTGTGAGTGTGTGTGTGAGTGTGTGAGTGGGTGTATGTGTGATTGTGTGTGTGTGAGTGTGTGTGTGTGTGAGCGTGTGAGCGTGTGAGTGTGACTGTGTGAGTGTGTGTGTGTGTGTGAGTGTGTGTGTGTGTGTGAGTGTGTGTGTGTGTGTGTGTGAGTGTGTGTGTGTGAGTGTGTGAGTGTGTGTATGTGTGATTGTGTGTGTGTGTGAGTGTGTGTGTGTGTGAGTGTGTGTGAGTGTGTGAGTGTGACTGTGTGAGTGTGTGTGTGAGTGTGTGAGTGTGAGTGTGTGTGTAACCAGCACCGCACCGGCAGGGGCTATGCCCGGAGCGGTTCTCACACAGAGGACCAGTATTTAGGCCAGACTTTTACTTTGCAGCAGATGTTGCACTTCCTGTAACACCCCCCCCCCCCCGAAACAAAACAAAATACAACACTGAGCCAAAGTTTTAAAATCCTGAAATTTGCTGAAACCGGTTTGGCTCAGTGGATAGAGCATTGGCCTGCGGACTGAAAGGTCCTGGGTTCGATCTGGTCAAGGGCATGTACCGTAGTTGTGGGCACATCCTCAGTAGGAGGTGTGCAAGAGGCAGCTGATCAATGTTTCTCTCTCATCGATGTTTCTGACTTTCTATCCCTCTCCCTTCCTCTCTGTAAAAAGTCAATAAAATATATTCAAAATAAAATCCTGAAATTTCTATAAACATCTGGATTTGTGGCTATTCGAGATAACTTCAAACATCCATCCGTTTGCTCTCGTCTCCCAGGGCACGAGGCCGTGGCGGCTGCCCCCTGTGGACGGTGCGGGCAGTTCCGGTGGCGAGTTCAGCCTCATCCACAGAAGTCCCTGCCGCCTCCTGACGCTGAGGTCCCTGCGTCCGCTGCCATTTGTCATGGAACCTGCAGGGCTTGTTCTTTTGGCCAGAGAGAAAGGAGTTTATTTTGCCTCCCGCTCCACTCGATGACGTTACTGAAAGGCATTTGAATGGTGATCCCCGGCCTCCAGTCCTGAGACTGTGGCCTACAGACCCCTCTGGGCGTGACCAGGAGTAAGACACACAGAGAACAAAGCAATGCCTCCCGCTTCCCTCCTCACGGAGGCGGGGCCCTGACAGCCCCCCTTCTTGCATCAACACCGGGTTTCTCGTCTGGGTGGGAGCGTGTTCGAAGGGACTAACCTCATGGTCCTCGGAGCCAAGACGCCGGCCCTGAGCACCGGGACGTGGCTCTGCAAAGAAGCCGGCCTTCCCCTGCACACGACCGGCTTTAAGCCCATTAACCTAGTTTGTTACAAATGTGCGGCTCCCTCCTTGTTAAACAGGGGGACAGTTCGGCTCATGATTTCAAAGCCGAGAGAAGCACATCATCGACAGTTTTGTGCAGAACCAAACCATCTGGGCTGAAAAGAGGCTTCTGAAAATAATCGCCTCCCCCCGCCAACGCCGCCTCCCCCCCCCTGCCCCGGGTGCCGCCTCGGTGGCTATGGCAGAGCACTTGGTTCTCGGGCCGAGGCAGCGCGCTGTGTAGATGCAGTCTGTTCGTTTACATGGGCACGGCACTGAAGGCTCTCTGCTGCCACCGAGCCATCAACGTCAAGGCCAAGATACAGAAATGAGCAGAATTTCCATTACATTAGCTTGCTGCTGTTGTTTAAAGAAATATTTTTAGCCATAAACACACACATGTTTATGTAATGACCTACATGCATCGGTATGTTTACACACTTGCACACATACACACACACATTTGGCCACGCATTGGGGATAGGTTAAACATGCGAGCCACATGTGGCTCTTTGGCCCCTGGAGTGTGGCTCTTCCACAAAATACCACGGCCTGGGCGAGCCTATTTTGAAGAAGAGGCATTAGGAGGCGTTTAAGTTTAAAAAATTTGGTTCTCCAAAGAAATTCCAATCGTTGTACTGTTGATATTTGGCTCTGTTGACTAATGAGTTTGCCGACCACTGGTCAGGCGCATTTCCCAGGCTGGATGCTGATAACAAATGGCTCTACGCACTCCCTCAGAGCAACCTCAGCGAACAGAACCTCTTTGGAAGCACAGCGAGGCGCTGTCTCCTTAAGAAGGCATCCGAGCCCTGCCTAGGAGACGGGGAGTTGGGGTGGAGGGCGGTTACAGCCCTCATTTCCCTTTTGTGAAGGAAACTCTTAGACCCCACCCAGCAAAGAAGGGTGCAGCCTGATGCTCCGCACCAGGCACCGAAGCTGAAGTAGAGAGAGCTGTGATGAAGGTTCACTTCCTCTCCCCAGCCCTCCCTCTCGCCGCAGCCGGACTCCCCAAGACAAATGGTTCATACAAACACATGTGATGGACTCGTTATTATGTAGGTAACAGATACATGTGTGTTCGATGGCAGCGCATGGTTATGAATAAGTTACAGGGCATCTGAGCTGCAGTGCCTGCCCCCTGGACGCTCACCCTCTCTGTATAAGCTGGGACGGCCCGGCCCAGGCGGGCAGCTGCTCTGTGGTGTGAACTCACTGCCTATGCCTTCTCATGGCCCCCAACGAGCATGCTTTTAATGAAGAACCTCTGGTTAAAAATGGGGTTTTGCAAAATCTAGATTAGAGGCATAGCTTAGGAACCTTTCTCTGGAAACCGTCTCACCACACGCTAAGTCCTGTTAGCTTAACGAAAGCACATACATGCACTCTAGCACTAAGCACGGGCCATTCCTTAAACACCCTCCCATTACTTTTCCGGCCCCCCATCTCAGAATCAAGGAGGTTCCCATTAGATGGCACATTTGATGGAAGGCTTAGAGCGTAGCCGAGTCAGGGGCGAGTCTGAGCTCTATCACTTTTTAGAGAAAACTTCTCCTCCCTGGGTCTTAGCTCTCCTGTCTCATCCACCTCGGAGAACCTTGGAGAGGATTCGACGTGACAATGTTTTAAAACCACCTGAGACCCAGACTCGGCATGGGTAAACACTCGCTGAGCTGGACCATCTTCCCATCTCTGAATTAACTTTCATCTGCACAACCACCGCTCTTTGTCAAGCACTTAGTATGCGCCAGCGTTTACATCTTTCCCCCACTTAGCAGCCAAGTAAAGCAGGACCCCCGAGGCCATGGAGGCCTCGTGCCTGCCGCACAGCTGGGAAGTGGAAGAGCGAAGAATGAGAGCCAGACCGTCTGATGTCCATCTGCTGCCGCTGCGCGTCCTCTCTTGATTTATCTCTCTCGATATCTCTCTCTCCCTACACAGACCCACACAGCTCCAGGAAAGCTTGGGCAAGCATTACACACAGACTGACCGCTGCCTATGCACCATCCCCTATAAGCCTTACAACGCCTCAAGGATGTATGTTCTGCGTCGAACAAACGAGATAACTAGGATGCATGCACTTGCCCATGGCTCCTCAACAGGTGGCTGAGTGGGGCTGTATGCCACAGCCTGTGGTACCAAAGCCCGAGAACTTCTGCACCGAGTCTCGGCTCCAATACCCTGGTCCTGCCCACCCTTTACCCATGCTCCTCTTTGTGCCGGACCTGCCAGCATGCGTGCGCTACGGTTCCTCGGCCTAGGAATGCCATCCCTACCTGACCGTCTCCAGTAGACCACCAAGGGCCCAGCAGCCAAGATAAGCATTACATTACAGACCGCTGCCGAAGCCATGTTGGATCTAGTGGTCTTTTCTCCCTAACTTGACGGTGAGCTCCTTACCGCTGCCTGCACTTCAGCTGCACCCACCAGGGGTTCGTGCCCCCAGAGCGCAGAGATATCGATGGTACTGCAATGGGCCACTGCTGGCTTGAGAAATATTCTGGTCCTTTTGTTCTGGGATCGGATTAGGTGACTTTCCTCTGACCCAGCTGCTTTATTTGAACCTCAAACTTGTTTATAAATTCAATGTTAAAGAAAATGAGCCCTTGACTATGATTAAAAAAACGACGAGAGGGAGAGAAAATAAAAAGTAAAACCAATCTCTTTCTTCCTCACGCTGACTTCTACTCTCGTCCTCTAAATATCTTAACACCGTCTTGTGAATCTTCTTTGAAAATGGAATATATCTACTGGCATATAAACATATTATTTAAAATAGCCCCAAGTAAGAAAATAAGATACACACTGCTCTACATTTCCCTTTTCCAACTGAACTATAAATGTAGCTGTACCCACACAGGTAGCTCTATCTCTCTCTTGTAAATGGCCACATACTATCCTTGCTCTTATGGGTATGCCAAAAATTATTAACTGATTTCCTATTGAAGGATGCTCCCAGTTTTCTGTAAGGACAGTGACCTTCAAGGCACATATATTTTGGGAAGAAGTCTGATAGAAACATTCCCAGCAGAGCATTGCTGGGTCTAAAAGGGTGTATGCCCTTAAAATGCTGATACGTATTTCCCAAGGGGTCTCCAAAAGGGCCCTCATTCCATTTAGCTTGAGTAGGTCACACTGACTCCGGAGGTCATGGTCCCCAAGGAGGCTCTGAACTGCAGCTGATGCCATGGACAGCATCAGAATCTGCCCAGGGTTTGGGGAAAATTGACTCTTGGTCTGAGAGGACCCAGTGGTGGCGGCAGCAGCATTAAGCTGTCACTGCATGTAGAAAATGCAAAGCAGACCCAGAATGGACAGGTTCCCCTAGCGCTGCGACTCCTGCGGCTCTGCAGATGCTCTGGGCACAGCCTCTGGGGCCTAAGGATGAGCACAGTGGTCCCCCTGGGAGGGAGGGAACCTGGTTTCTGGTCCCAACTCTGCCCCTCACCTTGGTGTTCCACCCTCGGTACTTTAATTGCCCTGTTATGACACAGGTGGATTCGGAGTCAGAAACTCAAATATTCCCAGGAGGAGGCAGAGCATGGAACACAGGGCTGATGCAGAAGGCCGGAGCCCTGTCCAAGGACCAAGCCAGGCTCACAGAGGCGCACGCAGGTGGACAGAGGGCCCCTTGCCGCCAGTCTCCCAGTTTCCCGTGGGAACCCAGAAAGGCAGATTTCCTACAACATTTCTAGATTTCATCTTTTAGGTCTTTAAGTGCTAGAAATGAATTAAAAATTTAAAAAGTTCTATTTGATATTTAATATACAAAAACCCACGACTTCACATTAATACTAAAAAAGTTTCAGAGCTTCATTTGTCACGGCTATGCAACACTTGATTCTGAAAACTGGTAGCTAAAGAGAAAGAATCAAACACTGATCTGGTCTGTCCTGTAGGAACTGCACTTGAAGGTAACCAAATGGCCTGTGTGAATTCTAATAGGTGTAAACAGAATGGTAGGGAAAAAATCATTTAGTAACCTCCCATTAAACCATTGATTCAGGCAACAGTGATCAATGGATGCTAAAACCTTTAAGTTAAAGCTGCATTCCCAGGGTGCAAATAGACACGGAGTATTGCTGGTGGGGAGGGTGGAAAAGTGAATTCACAGTGGAGGGATCAAGGTGCAACCCCCTGAAACCATCGATCCATCTTAGCAGGAGAGCCGTGAAACAGTGTTCGCATCCGGAGCTGGTACTCTGAAATACAGCGTCACGCGTGGACTAGTCCCACAGCAAAATTTAAACCTGACTCTAAACAAGCCCAATTAACTAGTGGCTCAAAATATGGAGGACTGAGGAAGGAGTTAGACTCTAGCATGGAGAAGACAACAGAAAAATCGAGAAAATAGAGCATGCTTCAGGGTCAGGTTACCTCAAGTCAACTGCATTAAAAAAGAAAAAAGGAGAAGAGGAAAAAAAAATCTGTTTTTGAAAAGGAGAGTTTAGACCATCACTACCCAACTGGAATAGAATATGAGCCACGAACGTGAGCCACTTATATAATGTAAAATTTTCTAGGCGCCACATTAAACAAAAAAGGGAAAGGGAACACACGAGACATATTTACTAATATATTCTATTACACCTAACACTTGCAGAGTATTCCACATGCAATCCATGTAAAGGCGTCAGGGAGAGATTTCACACCCTTTGGGCACCGTCTTGGCAATCTGGTGTGTGTTCTGCATTTATGGCACATCTTGATTGGGACTAGCCAGGTTGCAAGTGCTCGTGAGCCGCACAATTCCAGAGGCCGCCGCAGAAACAACGCAATTCCAGACTGAAAGACGCATAGCCACGAAATGCGGCGTGTGAGTTGTAGTCTGAACAGAATTGTCCAAAAATATTTTAGGATAATTGGAGGACTGGATATTAGATAACAGTAAGGATCTATTATTCATTTTGTTAAGTGTGATAATGGCATGGCTTGTGAGAACATATTTTTACTTTTTCGTGAGGGGCACTAAAATATTTAGGGGCAAAGTGTCACAATGCCCATAATTTTAAGATCCTATGGCAGAGTTACAACCACCATCCCACAAAAAAGCAAAAGATCCTTAACTTAAATCTAGGTGATGGCTACATGAGGGGTCTTTTTAAAAAATATATATATATTTTATTGGTTTTTACAGAGAGGAAGGGAGAGGGATAGAGAGTTAGAAACATTGATGAGAGAGAAATATCAATCAGCTGCCTCCTGCACACCCCCCATTGGGAATGTGACCACAACCAAGGTACATGCCCTTGACTGGAATTGAACCTGGGACTTTCAGTCCACAGGCTGAGCCTCAATCCACTGAGCCAAACCTGTTAGGGCTACATGAGGGATCTTAAGTGTGGTGATCTATGAGGTCTCTTTCAGAGGAACATTTGAAGATGCGGGTTGCATGTCTGCCTTTGAATTCCATCGTTCTGGGAAAGGAGAGGATGCTCAGTAAGCAGAGAACTCTCACTAACAGGACTTTGTGCTTTTCCCTGGGAAAAGGGCCTTTGATCCCACAGTCAGGAGGTTGTCGGCTGAGGCCACACACACACACACACACACACACACACACAAATATACACACACAAACACACACAAATACACACACACATAAACACACACAAATACACACACAAATACACACACAAACATACACAAATACACGCACAAATACACAAACACACACAAACACACACACACACACACACAAATACACCCACACACACAAATACACACACACACACACAAACACACACACAAACACACACAAACACACACAAACACACACACAAACACACACACAAATACACCCACATAAACTCACACAAACACACACAAATACACATACAAATACACAAACACACACACAAATACACACACACACAAACACACACAAATACACAAACACACACACACACAAATACACCCACACACACAAATACACACACACACACAAACAGACACAAACACACACAAATACACATACAAATACACAAACACACATACAAATACACACACACAAACACACACAAACACACACACAAACACACAAACACACACACAAATACACCCACACAAACACACACACAAACACCCACACAAACACACACACACTCACACACACACATTCACACATACACATGCACACACACACACACACACTCACACACACACACACAGCTGCCGCTGAGGCAGCAGGGCCCTGTGAAGTCAGGACCCGGCTGAGTTTGGAGCCAGAGGGCGGGGCCCCTCTGTGTGCCAAGTGCGTCACTTACCGGACTCCAGGCGGGGCGCATCCCGCACTGCCCTTCATCAGCACTAATGGAATTTCGAGGTCAATGACCAGCCATAAACATCAGCCCTAAATTAAGTGTATCTGAGGCTCCTTGCCCAGAGGGTTTTTTTTTCTTTCTTTTTAAAAAGGCAAGTTGCTCTGGAGATAGGGGAGTGTCAGCAATACAGTTAACCTTTCAGATGAAAACATTATCAGTTCTATTGATTTAGATCATAACTTACTTCCACTTAACTCATCAAAACGGATCGCCAATTTTAGAAATAATGCATTTCCCAGTCTTAACGAGTTATTCTTTTTTCTTCTTCCCTGTCTCACTTTCTCCCGGTAACTTTCTCTCAGTTCCGTGGCCAGAGCCTCATCCAGGAGGTAGAGTGGGTCCAGAATGCTGACAGCGCAGAATGCCCCCCCCCCCCCCAGAGCCTCGAATTACGGATAGCAGCTTCTCTGCCTGGGATTCCCCCTCCCGTCACCCCCATCCTTCCCAACAGCTGGGAACAGCCTGCAAGCCCTGTCATACCACATGACGAATACGCTCCGCTTCAGAGGTACAAAGGAGACAGAAATAAATGAGAGGATCGCCAAGCAGGCGTTTTCCTTGCCCTTCAGTGGGATAAGGAGTAACTAGGACCAGACGGCCACCAGCATCATCAGGAGGGCCTGGGAGACTCTAAAAGAATCTGAAATCAACACCCTTCCTAAGGTCAAGTGTGTGGTGAGCTCAGGTTCCAGGCCAGAGGCAACAGCAACTCCTAGCTAAACTGAGACGTGCAAGGCAGAGTTTTAGCTGCTCCACACCCCTCCTGCCCAGCTGGGTCTGGAGTCTGTGCTTGGCGGGATACATCAGCTGGGGTCCTTGCCTGCTTCCCACTCTGTGAGGTGCCGCAGGCAAAGGAAGAACTGGTTCCCTGACATCAATGACAGTCGAAGGCCCGTATTTAATTTAGGGCTGATGCAAGTTCATGCTGAAGAACTCCAACCAGCACTCCAAACAAGGCACATCTCGCTGCAGACAGGAATGACAACTTTTTTTCTTTATAAGATCCTGCTCGTATTGATGAACAATGGCCATGGCCCTTCTACCATGGCCCAGTGGCTCCCCGCCAGCCTTCTCTAAGTCCTGGGGTCTGTTGTAATGTCTCCTGTTTCCCATCAACAAACAAAAACCAGGCATTGGCCTTTTGTCCATATTACCTGCAGAAGCACACCCTCCAGTGTGTAAGGGTTTGGTGTGTGAAAATCTAATTTTGCTTTGGAGAAGCCAGGGAGCCCTCTGAGATGCTATTGTGCGATTCTTTCCCCGCAGGCGGAAAGGGTTAGCTTTATCAAGCTAATACGATCTCGTCCTCCAACACAGACCGGCTCTGACTTTAAACAATCCATGAATAAATAGCTCAGCTTTCCCCCCAAGCCTTCCCCTTCATCTCCGCCGAGGAAGGAGGGAATATGGATTATCATTTTGATTACAAATATATTTCTATCTAGAGGAAGATCTCCACATGGCTGAAGTCACCTCTGTAAATGTAAACAGCCTCCAGTTAGCCCTGCAGAGGTAAAGCCTCTCTCTCTCTCTCTCTCTCTCTCTCTCTTTTTTAAAAAAACATCCTGGAGCTTCAAAGATGTTATATTAGACAGATGTCACGTTGATATAATAAACAGCAATGTCAAATCTAATGAACCAGGGGGAGAGAGAACCACATGCTGAGATTTTTCAGATGAAATCAGGTAATGACAGGGAAGAAAAATGAAGCCGCATTTAAACACGGCTCCAGAGTCCAAAATTCAAGGTGTGGAGAGAGAGACTTGACTGTGCACTGCACTCGATTTTGGACCTGTGCATTTCGGCCTGATGTTCTGATTTGGGTGAAAAAGAAAGAAAATGAAATTCAAAGGGTGCCCGGGCCAGTCCTACTTTGGTAAAGGAAGGAGGTGTATCCGTTGTCACTGAGGCCCCAGCCACGGCCAAGGCCAGGGCTACACCAAGGGGTGGGCTGTTGAAGATGTTTTATGTGAGGTTTGTGAACCCGATTTGTGTTTCCAACAACTTCCTGGCACTTGCCATTAATTACGGTCAGGTGGGAGGGCTCGGCGCTCAGCATCGTGGATCCCGGACAGCTGTGGCAGCGCACATCGGGCCTGGAGGACCCGGCTCTTCCTAAAGCCCTTAGAGGAGAAGACACCGTGACCTCAGGGAGGCATTCAATATCACACACGGCGGCAGAGCTGTTCTTCTTGTCTGCCTCAAAGATCTCCCGCTTTAATTCGTGCCTGTCTCATTTTTTCTTAAAAATGTTCCGCTGACACATCCATGTCCTCCTCAAAACAAACAGCAAGACTCCCCTCCACCGCGCCCCCGCCCCCCCATATTCCTCTCCAGGAGCATTTAGCAATCCTATGCAGATAGAGCACGTTCAGTCCCTTTGCCCAGCCATTCCACCTCTACACTCTCATCCTGTAAACAGACTTGAGTAATGTGCAAAGATCTATGCCAGTGATCAGCAAACTGCGGCTCTCGAGCCACATTCGGCTCTTTGGCCCCTTGAGTGTGGCTCTTCCACAAACCACCATGTGCGGGCACACAGCTACAGAGCAGTTGAAACTTTGTGGCCCATGCACAGGAGTCGGTTTTGGGCTCTCAATAGAAATTTCAATCATTGTACTGTTGATGTTTGGCTCTGTTGACTAAGGAGTTTGTCGACCACTGGTCTATGCACAAGGATGTGGGCTGCCCGGTTGTCTCAGCAGACAGGAACAGTTTCTGCCTCTGTCCACCATTCCCTGGTTAATGCGAAAGGAAACTCGAGTGCGTTAGAGAACAGAATACCAGGCCGTCTATTTAAAGAGAGAGGTGTTCCGACACGGAAACAGCCATGACACACTGTGAAGTGAAACAGCAAACCTCAGGACTCCATTCAGCACTCACGGGCGCTTTCTGAAAAGACACCCAAGCTTTTAATAATGGCTACTTCTGCAGACAGGCATATAGGAGGGGACAGGGACTTTTATGTGTACATTTAGGTCATATGTACTTTGTAAAAAACAAACGGTAGTATTACTTTTCTAATGAAAAACTTTAGAATCAAGTCCCCCTCCTGGAATAAAGATAAATGGAATCATATGTCAGGCTTTACTTTCTGGATTAAACACCACCACAGCGCTTTAATTTTCAACAACAACAACAACAACAACAACATAATAATAATAATAATGGATTCTGTGTATTCATTATTTAAAATAACTTCCTCAGTGATAAAAAGTGGGAACACAGACGTGAAGAACCCTTCCCGTGCCACATTTTGGTGGCTTACCCTCAATTTGCTCTACTCTTCTTTCCTCTCTTCAGGGACTTTGTGCTTTAAGAGGCCATGCCCACAATCTGCGCACACTGAGCACTTTCAAGGGTTACAGTCACGTGGGGGTTTGGGCTTTCACTACATGGAAGTGACTGTTCTTTCTTTTTAGCAGGAAACTCTGGCACCTCGAGCTCCCCAAACAGTGAACCCTCAGTGACAGTGACCTTGATTCTGGAAGATGAAGGACATCTGGAAATCGGGTCCTGTTTGGGCAGAATGCTCGAGGAGGAGAGTCAAGGGCTACAGAGAGGAAGGGAGAGAGACAGAAAGCTAGAAACATCGATGAGAGAGAAACATCAATCAGCTGCCTCCTGCACCCCCCCCCCCACTAGGGATGTGCCCGCAAGCAAAGTACATGCCCTTGACCAGAATGGAACCCGGGACTCTTCAGTCCGCAGGCCGACGCTTTATCCACTGAGCCAAACTGGTTTTGGCTCTTCCAGACCTTCTTGAAAACTCTCCCCATCCCACATGCTTCACGTCCCCAAACTTCCCTCAGGCTCCCACTCCTTGGCTTATCCATTCCCCGCACGCGCAGGCGAGCAGGGCACTTTGATGTGGTAAAGATAGATGGGACACGCCAACCTCCAGTTCACATCCGTTAAAGCCTCTCTCTGTTGGCACCCCTGTCACAAGCCTCGCACGGCGAGATGCTTAATTAAAATAAAGGGGCGCCATACATCACTGCTCCGCGTCCTTGCCGATGCAGAGGCAGGCAGGGGACAATGAGTGCGTCGGTTCTCCTTTATTAAAAGAGTTATTTGAAACAAAGGCCGGCCATTAGCAAAATTAAAAGTGAGGTGCAGCTGGTTGTGAGAAACGCATGCACGAGTGCCCTCCTCCTGCCCCGGGCGGCGTCTCCGCCTGTGCCAGCTCCCAGCTGCCCACGCACCCCGCCCGCCGGGGCAGCCTTCTTGGTCTTCCAGTTGCCAAGCTGATTAGCATAACGATGGAGTGACAAGCGGAGGGAGAACAGTGTATAGATTCTGCTGATACAGCCTCAAATTAAATAAGAATAAAGGTCGACCTTTACTGAACACATAGTACGTGCCAGACATTGTTTTAAGCACTTTATACATTTATGCTTTTTCATCATTTCAACCACTTTTAGGGAGTGCGGGGGCAGGGAAGCAGTATTTACGGAGCACATTGCCACATTCTACACGCATCCTGCGAGGTCTCTCTCTTGAGATTCACGCCGACCCTGCAAGGTTAATGAAATGAGCCCCATTTTACAGATGAGCAAACTGAGGCTGTGAGGAGTGAACTGGGCCCATGCTGCAGGGTTAGTGAGCGAAGGAACAAAGCTTCACCCTGAGCTCTTTCTTCTTGCGAACGCAATGAAGTCTGCATGAAACACAGGAAGTGGAGCAGCTGTGAGTAAAAAGTCTGTAGAGGTGAGAATGTGAGCCATCTGTCTGAGAAGAGACTGACCAAGACTGAAAGGTCCCGAAGGGGGAGAGAGAGAGAGAGAGAGAGAGAGAGAGAGAGAGAGAGAGAGAGAGAGAGAGAGACACCGAGGTCACAGAGAGGGGCTGGCTTCCGACACAGATGCCAGAACGACAGGTGATGGATGGGCCATGAGCTTCCCTGTGGAGGCAAAGGTCAACCATCGCCGGTGTTTAGGCAGCACGCCAGGCAGAGCTTGACGAGGTCTGATCAGGCAGCGAGTGTATGCTGCTTGGAAGGGAGATACCTACAAGGGAGATGTCTACTCGAGTGAGGGGTCTGGGCCTGAGGCTGGGGCGGGCCGTCAGGAATGAATGAGAAACCGTGGGTGCTGCTCCCTAAGGGAACTCCTGATGCCCTCCCTTAGGATTGGGTTGTTTCTGAAAAATCTTCTGAGACTCCTTGGATACTTGAAGGTGCTACCAAGTCTTGCTATCTGAACCAGAACTGAGTAGACACAAAAAAGCAGGGACATTTGCATTTAAGAGGCAGTGAGTAGCTAGGCTGACAGATCACTTACTTAACAGGCCTAGAGAGGGATGCACAGGGTGGGGTGGGGTGGGGTTGGGGGTGGGGAGGAAGTCTAGGATGACTCCTGCCCAGAGCTCTTGCACCCAGGAAAAACAGTGAAGGCACCAATGGCAGGGAGATATCTGGATTGAGAATGTGCAGAGGGAATGGTTCACTTTAATAAATCTTTAGACAAAATAATACTCTACAAGCCAGAGGCCTGAGTGTCCATCCTGATGGTTTCCCTTTCTTAATTTTTATATCTGACCAACCACCAAGTCTCTTCATTTTTATACCCAAACATCTGTGTTATCTGCTTCTCCGTCTCCACGGCAGGATCCCACTCAGGCACCCCCTCTTCCTGGGCTGCTCCAATCCCTTTGGTCCCTTCCTGCCAACTCTCCACCTTGGAGCCAGAGGGCTCTTTCACAAACATAGGTAAGATCAGGTAACCTCTCCTAGAGCTCTTTAAAAGGCTTCTGACGAGTCCTCAGGCGAGGCCACGCATCAGCACACTGTGGCCTGGAGTCAAGTTCCCGGACACAGCTCACACACGCGTGGACAACCCATGGCTGCCTCCGTGCGGCCCAGGAGCTGAGTAGCTGCGACAGAGCCTGCCTGGCCTTTACTGGAAACGTTTGCCAACCTGTGGCCTGGCGAGAGTCCTTCCCACGGTCCGCGAGGCCCTGTATGATAGGATCCCGCCTGCTTCTCCACCTCGCCTCCATCCCTGACCCACTTGCTTTTGGGGCTTCAGTAGTCCTGGCCAATGTTCCTCTGGTCACTCACAGGGACCACAGATGTGGGGGCTAAGTGGTCGTGCGTGGGCATGGCCTGCAGAGCGCCCTAACTCTGTGTGTTTCTCGGGGAAAGGCCTTCTGGACCCGGGGCACTGCCAGCCCCTGTTCTTGCCTGGCCTCCCCTTCCTGGGTCCAGCACCTTCTCTGTCTCTCACTCCATCCTCCTCAATCCCTCCCTTTAGGAATGAGGCCCAAATCAACTGCTGCCCCTCCCTTCAATTCCAAGCAGGGTAACGGATACAGGGGCCTTTGAGCCTCACTTCTAAGTGAGAAAGTCTTCCCCCTTTTCAAAGCCATCTGGAGGTCAGTGAGCAGTGGAAGGACTCGGCAGAGTGAAGGGGAAAGGGTAGAAAAATCTCTGTATCCCAGCCCTGAGTTCCCATCACAGACAGCCTTCTCCACCATGGTGCGTATTGGGCCTAGTTCCAGGCTCAGAGCCAGCCGGTCGTTAGGAGCTGGGAACAGTGTGAGGAATATTCCTCATTATTTTCTGTTGATTTCCCAAACCATGTAAATGAGTCTGGGCTCCTGTGTAGGTACCAGGAGCCACTCAACTCTAGGTAGTTTATTTACCTGTCTATTTATTTTTTAAATATATTGTTATTGATTTCAGAAAGGAAGGGAGAGGGAGAGAGAGATAGAAACATCAATGATGAGAGAGAATCATCCATCGGCTGCCTCTTGCACACCCCACACTGGAGACTGAGCCCGAAACCCAGGCATATGCCCTGCTGGGGAATCGACCCATTACCTCCTGGTTCATAGGTTGGTGTTCAACCACTGAGCCATGCCAGCCGGCTCTAGGTAGTTTATTTTACGCAGGAAAACCAACAATGTGGTGAGCATCTATCTATTCATTTGTAGCAACCTGCTGGATGGGCCGGAGGAGCAGGTTACAGGGTGCACATCGGGGGTAGGAACCCATGGGAATGGTGTGCAGAAAGGCCAGCGAGGGAGCTGCCTCTCTGCACAGTCCGGGGGGAGGGGGCAGTTTACCGGGGGCGGGGAACACAGGCAACAGCTGCTAGGACTGCTGGTTCCAGAATCAGACCCTCTTAGCTGCCAGTGTGGGGATTTAGAAGTGACAACCAGGGCTGTGAGCTGGAGCCCCTCCCTGCCTGCAGGAGGCGTGCCCGCAAGACGGATCCCTGGCAGGCCTCCCCCTTCCCACCGCCTTGGGTCTGGATTCCGGTCTTGGACAAGTGCATCTGGTGGCAGAGGCTGTCACCCCTCCCCCTGAAACCCTGCTGGGGGGCATCTGGGAACTGGTTTTCAGCTCTCCCAGCTCTGCAGTAGAGGCAAGTGCACCAGGGAGATGCTGCAGGGAATGCTGAGTGAGGCCATCTGCAGTCGGTCTCGTAAAAACACAGGCGCTGCTTCCCTGACTCTATAGAAACACCGAGCTTCCGGAGTGATGTGCTCAGTCCTCAGGTCAAGTCCAGGTTTGCCAGTTTTCAGCACCACTGCTTTTCCAATACAAGGAATGGGAATGTCATTTGTTCTAGTCAGGCAGTAACTAAGTGAGGTGTCCATCTTCTAATGGCAACCCCTCACCCCTCTCCAAAAACAAGCAAACAAACAAAAAAACAAAACACATTTTGGAGCTCAGCTAGCTGCTGGAAAACTGGGAAAACGCCAGCCACAGGGTCAGCCCGTGAACCGGAATGGGGAGGGTCTGGAACTCCCACCAGCTTTCCCCCAAACACGCCATCTGAAAGCGATTGGCACAGAGTATGCTTCATCCCTCAGGGTGTTCCATGGTGACTGTGTCTCGTTCCAGGAGCAGTGACTCAGAATTCAGGTTCGTCATAAATCGCAAAGCCAAAGAGCAGAAGTCTGAGTCCATCCACCCAGCCGTGTGGGAGGTGGGGATGAGATCCAGAGAGGGACCCCATTTCTCCAGGACACAGTTGTAGGAGGGACAGAGTTATTCCGTTACGCAAGAGCCTGGGTTCAGCTCTCCTCATTTCTCACTGGGCCTCCCAGAGCCCACTCCCTGAGCTGAATTTCTAGCTTCTAATTCATCTTCCCTGTTTCTTCAATCTGGACATAACCGTGTGAACGCCCTGTTTACTTACCCTTTGGCTTACCCTTGTTTAAGAAAGTCCACTCATCAATAAAAACCACCCAGTTGAAGAATGGGCAAGGGACTGGAATAGACTTTTCTCCAAGAAGATAAAAAATGGCCAACAGCCACATGAAAAGATGCTCCACATCATTAGTCATCAGGGAAATGAAAGTCCGAACTACAATGAGATAGCACGCTACACTCTTTAGGATGCCTGCTATTACGAAATTATTTCCTGATAATGTGTGGGCGAAGATGTGCAGAAACTGGAACCCTTGGGCACGCTTGCTGGGAAATGGCTTGGTGGCTCCTCACGAAGTTAAAAATGGAACTACCGCATGCTCCGGCAATTGTACTTGTGCGTTTATACCCAAAAGAACTGAAATCGGGGGCCCGGAGAAGATGTTTTGCACATCCGTGTTCATAGCACCGTTATTCACCACAGCCAAGAGTGGGAGGAACCCCAGTGTCTATCAACAGATGAATGAGTAAATAAAATGTGTGTACAGACAATGGACGGTTATTCAGCCTAAGAAAGGAAGGAACTTCTGACACCACAGCATGGTCAGACTTTGAGGAGACTACGTTAAGTGAAATAAGCCAGACACAAAGGACAAATCCTCTATGATTCCACTTATAGGAGGCACCTGGAGCCATCAGGTTCACAGAGACAGAGCATAGAGGGGTGGCTGCCCCAGGCTAGGGGTGGTGGGGGAAGAGGGCATGAGTTTCAGTTAGAAAGATGAACAGTTCTAGAGATGCTTGTCCCACATTGCAAACATACTTAACACTACTGAATGGTACACTTAAAATAGTTAAGGTGGTGCATTTTATGTGATGTGTAGTGTGCCACAATTTATGGAAAAGATATAAAGTCCAAAGTACCTGCTGTGACATTCAATACCTGAGACCAGTGAGCTCTAGCCGACTGTTCTACCTCATCTCCTGCTTCTTCTTGGGATGACCTCACTGGCTACCACCAAAACTCACCATACCCTTTCACATCTCTGAGTCTTTGCTCAACTTATTTCCTTGACCCGACGTGTCTATTTCTCCAGATGCTTGCCAGATGCCCTCTCACTCGTTCTGTTGACCTCTTGCTGAGTTTAGCATCAAAGTCACTCTTTACTGTGGCCCAGGAAGCCCTTTGGGATGTTGCCCATGGACCACTTGCCCTCTTGCTCCCTGCTCAGCAATCACACTGGCCTCCTCTCAGTTCCTAGAACACCCCATATTCTTTCCTGCCTCAGAATACTCTGTGCCCCCTTTCCCATGGCTAGTGGCTTCCAACCTTCTGTATTTCAGCCTCACTCTCCAGGGAGACCTTCCTGCCACTCCACCACCTTTGCTCTGCAGCCTTTTTTCTTCATGGCATCTGTCAGAACTTGCATTTGCATCACATATTTCCTGGGCCATTAGGATTCTGCCTGTCATGCCTGGGAGGATGTCAGCTCTGTGACATTGGGGACTGTTCACTGCTGTACTGAGTACCTAGTAATAACTGGATGACTGGAGTAGGCTTAGCAACCAGTTAGTGCAAAGGACATTTCTGTTCACAGCCTGTCTCAGCTATCCAGACAGAACGGATCCCTCCTTATCGGGTTTGGTTTGCACCTTTTTCAACCGCTAGCACCCCCGCCCCCCATCATCTGTGTCATCGGAAGCGTGCACGTGGCTACTTCTCACCCCGAAGGAGAGCTTCAAGCCATGGATCATACATACTTGTTACCTGTGAGTCCCCAGCACCCAGTCAAGCACTTGGCACATAACAGATGCTCAGGAAGGTTTGTTTAATGTGCAATTTTCCAAAATGTTGTCATGTTTTTCACCTTTGAGGTTTTTCTCATGTTTACTTTCACTTCCCTTTAAAGCAGGGCCCGGGAACCTTTGTTCTGCCAAAGGGCCATTTGGATATTTGTGACACTGTTCGCAGGCCATATGACATTATCAGCTTAAATATTAGCCTGCTGTATTTGGTCAAACATTTAATTAACTCACCCCCAATGCCTTGGCAGGGCCAGACGTTCCCCATCCCTGCTTTAAATTGACTCGCATGAAAAAAAATGGTTTAAAGACGAAAAACAGTAATATCAGCGAAGTCAAGAATTTAATGTGCTAGTTGAGTTTTTTCTATTGTGCATTAAAAAAGTTTCCATGTACCCCTGAAGATATGTGGACTGCCACTCTTTGGGAAACCTGGTTTGAAGAATGAGCACCTTGAGCCTGGCTGCTTGGGAGGCCTCCCCGGGTCTCGGGCAAGGACTGGGATTTGGGCCAAGCTCAGGAAAAGGGCATCAGGGGCTGTTGTGTGTATCACACCTGCTCCCTCTGCTTAGAAACCTGCCCCGCGGGCCACTTCTTGCCCCCTTGTGTATGTCCAACTCTTTCTAGAAGGAGGAAAGGCCAAACCTAATTTAAAAATCTCCAGCATTTGACATTCCACATTCTCCTTTGGAGAATTTCTTTAAAAATTTTCAGACATTTAAACAGCCAGGAGTGAATCTAATGAATATTTTAGGTGCTATTTTACTTAAAATAGAACTTTCAGTGCCAAAGCGTTTTTCCATCTGCTCTCCCATTCTTTCTTTATAATATCTCTGGAAGGAAGCTGGACATGGGCACTGTTTTATGGAAAGAGAACAACCCAGTCTGAGACCACCTACTACCTTTGTCCAAAGTCTTGGGCTGGTCAAGTCACACACCTTTGTTTTTATTATTATTATTATTATTATTATTATTAAATATATTTTATTGATTTTTTGCAGTATAACTTATAATTAATAGTAGTACATGTTTTCCTTTCCTCCTCCCCCTTATCCTCCCCCAGCCTCCCCTACCCCCCCAGCACATATCCCCACCCTCCCCCTCCCCGCCCCAGTGTCTTTCATTCATTGGTTATGCTCATATGCATGCATACAAGTCCTTCAGTTGATCTCCCCCAGCATCCACCTCCCATCCACCCAAGCCTTCCCCCTGTAGCTTGAAAATAGTAATCAAGTTTTCAGATTAATTTAAATTGGCCAATTGAAATAAGTGAATACTCAAGAAAATTTTAGTGTACTGGACGAAAAGCTTTTCCTAAAACATTAACTAAAATATCTATTAGTAGTTCATCTCACTGTAAAATTGCCTAACATCCAAAGAACCTAAAGCAGTCATATTTGTGTGCAAAAATTAAAATTTAAAATTACCAAGACTGCAATATAAAATTTCCAAAAGCCCCCATTAATCAAAAAAGGGGAGGGGGCAGTGGGGTAATATCATGTAAGGAAAAAAATATCACGTAAGTAAAATACATCTAGAAAATTCTTACTCCAGTAAAGTAAATTCCATTTGTAAAACCAACTGCAGGACACCCATGAAAAAACACACATGGTGTCAAAATAAGCCAAAGGAAAATCATTTAGGCAAAAATTAAAAAGAATCCCAAGTCTATTTTGCAGACAAGTCACACACCTTTGACTCTCCATTAGATTATATGTCATTGGCTTGGACCCAATAATAAAGAATAATGCACTCATTAAAAATATCGAGTGATGATAGTGAGAGCAGCTAAGACTTGGTGAGGGCTTACTACTGACCAGCACTGCCAGCACTGTTCTAAGAACCTACTCAGTCCTCACAATGACCCTGGGAATCCGGCGCTCTTATTGTGTCCATTTCATAGATGCGGAAACAAAGGCTGATAGAGGTGAGGTAACTCCCTCAAGGTTATACAGCAAGTGCATCCCAGCCCCACTGAATATCCTGTAATGATAATAATAATCTATACTAACAAAAAAGAAAGATGCAAATTAACCATCACTCCGCTATGCCCACCAGCCAATCAGGAGGGAATATGCAAATTAGAAGGAGAAAGATGGCGAGGCCCAGCTGCTCAGGCAGGGAGTGGCCGGGTGGGGTAAGATGACTGTTATGAGAGGGAGGACAAGGGATGGGAGGGTGAAGGATCTACAGGAGCTGCACTCTGTCCACAGTGAAGATGAAGACTGCAGGCTCCAGAGTCTGCAGCAAAGATGAAGTGGCAGACTCCGGCAAGACCGAAGGCCTGGGTCCCAGGTGCTGGAGGAAAACGTGCTGGAAGCCAAGGGGAGGAAGGTCTATTGCACAAATTTCTTCATGCAATGGGCATCTAATAGTAATAATGATAATAATAATAATAATAATAATAATAATGTTATTATTGTTGCTATTGTTACAATGGCAATTGCTAACATTTGCTGATGGGTTACTATGTGCCAAACAACTGTGTTGGACATTTTATGTGATTTAATCACCCGGACAATCCTATAACTTGGGGCAATCATGACCTTCACTCTACTGATGAGGAAACTGAGACACACGGTGGCTTACCATTCTATCCAAATCTATATTGACAACTACCCAGTGGTAGAGGTGGGATTTGAACCCAGGCACACTCCAGAGCCAGTGTCGGCGTGGGTCGGGGAGAGCAGGGAGGAGATCCTACGTGAGTGGGAATGAGACTGCCCAGGGTCAACACTTTCTCAGTGATCAGGAGGGATGGGCTCTGTGACTGGCAGGACTTGTCTGAAGTCTATTTGTACACATAAAGCCTGGCCCCTGTGGGGAGGAGAATTGCCAGGAAGACTGTCCAGCGAATAGTTACGCTGGCTCTTAGGCCCTCACTGAAAGGCGTTTATGGAAAATGGACAACTGGGCAGTGGCCCGGGCTGGTCTCCACTGCAGGGGGCTCTGGCCTTGATTTATTCAGGGGCATCCCTTCTTGGGGGCCACACCCACATGTGGGCCTGGTGTCTGCACTCAGGGAAGGTGCGGAGGAGACATGGGAACCCACAACCTGCTGCTTCTCACTCTCCTGAGACTGGAATCAGGTGCCTAAGCAGAGGAGGAAGCAGCCCATGGGCATCGGTGGGCAGAAGAGAAAATACAGACGCCTGGGCATTCTCCTGACCAAACAGCACCAGTGGGGGTGAGGCCTGGGAATGTAAGCACCACGTAAGCACCACGCCCCCCTTTAATTTTCCCTGCACAGGTCCGCCAGGGAGAGATGAGCATGTAAAACAGTAGGACAGGCAGATTCAGGTGGAAGCACACAGCTTACTGCTTGCCCTGGCAAGGCAGGCAATCTGCTGTCCGGTGTGGACTCGGCCGCTTCTAGCCCGTGACCCTGAGCAGTGACTCAAGCCTCTCCCAGCCCCGCCTCCCCCTCTGCACAGGCAGGTACGGCTCCCCTGTCTGAGGTGGGGGGGGGGGGGGGGGGGGCTGAAGGAGGCAGAGCCCTGACAGAGCCACACTTGGCACCTGGCACACAGGGCGTGCTCAGCAAGTGCCAGCCCTGCTGCTCTGACTTCACTAGTCGAATTAATGAGGAGGTCGGGGCACCGTCCTCCCCTCCCGGCTGGACACAGAGCTCTGCTCAGGGTGGCCAGGGGCCGCCTGCTGCTCAGTTCACATGAGAAGGTGAGCTCCAGTTCTGGGAATTCTCAAACCGGGAGCCTCAGCACATCAAGTCTTCTGTCCTGTTTCACAGAGTCTCATGCCACGAGTGAGGGGCACACTGGTCTGTTCTGTAAGATGTGGACTGTCGGGCCCGTGGAGATGGAACCTCCTATTTCAGAGGGAGCGCTGCCAATCCAGGGCCCGAAAAGCCCTCCGCGTCTCACGGGCTGGCCACGCCTCTGCCTCCCTTGGCAATACCAGCCGGGCCAGTGACTTCCACGCCCCCATCAGGGGAAACCCTCCAACTGCCCTCCGTCTGCCTGGGCTTTGGCAGGAAGGAAACACAAGCAGAGAGATCAGACTCCCCGGAGCGATTCATCTATGCATCCGTCCATCTGTCCATCCGGCCGCCCATCCACCCTGCAGACATTATTGCCCATTTATTCTGTGCTGACACTGTGGTCATACCTGAGGATGTAGGGGTGAGCACCACTGAGCCTGAGGGGCAAGTGGGAGAGAGACCTTTCTCCCACCTGCCCCTCCATAACCATCTCTAGTCACAAGTTCAGAGCTCAGGTAGGAGCTGTCTCTGGGAAGGGAAAGTGTGTTCTGAGAGTGTGGCATAAGGGCAGTGACCTGGGCAGGGTGGGGACCTCACAGCCAAAGGCCCCGCCTGCGGGCCTCAGCCGCTCTGCCCCGCGTGGCAGTGAGGGTGGTGGATGAAGCAGTGCCTGTGGCCGGAGATTCCTGGCAGTGCTGTCTGTCAGCACGGGGAGAGCTGGCCAGGACGTGCTGGCCTGAGCCGACTCTGAGTCGGCTTTAACAGCTTCCTGGAGATGTTTGCACCTTGTACTCAAGCACTGGAGCCAGACTTTCAAACACCCTCTGACATTTCCCTCTGAGTCACAGAGCCGAGTGCCTTCTGCCTCCCTGCCAGGGAGCCGGGCCCACAGCCAGCCCAGTGTTCCTGGCGGGGCAGGTGGCGGGGGGGTGGGGGTGCGAAGAGAGGACGGCGGAGGTCAGCAGTCTCAAACCTAGGTGGCGGGAGTAAGGGGAGGACGATGCTTTGTCACAGGACCGCAGACTGGAGGAGAGGGGAGGCTGCTGGCTGCAGGCTAGTGGCTGCCGGAACTAGCTGGGACCAGTTTTCTCAATTCAGCCCCAAATCTCAACTGCCTACCCCGTTTCTGACACCTTTTTTCTGTTTGGTAAGAGGCACCGCAAATGTCCAAGTCGTTTTTCTAGCCCAGACAAGAAGAGGAGAAGGGGGACATGGAGAAAAAGACACAAACAGGTGGGTTTCTTCTCCGTGAGTCCTCTCTTCCTGGGCCCCTACCTGGCAAGGAGACAGACAAGGTGGCAGTTTCTGCTCTGTCACTGTTGTACAGATTCCTTGCAGACTGAAAAGCTCTGGTCTCCTCACCTCAGTCAGGCAGCTAACGGGTGACGTGGGTAAGCAACGGGGACACTCGTGGGGCAGCTTGGCGAGTCACCGGTGACCATGGAGGGGTACAGACCGCAGGCCTGACCCAGCTCCTACCAGTCTGACTTGAGCCAGTTTTTACCCTCTCAGTCTGTCACCGTGAATTTAAAATGGGAAGTGTGCCTCCCAGGGCTACCGTGAGACTACAGGAGAGAAAAAAATTCGTCCGTCCATCTGTCCATTCATCCATCCATCCATCCATCCACCCACCCACCCACCCATCCAGCCAGCCATCCAGCTAATAGTTACAGAACCCGTTGTGAGAAGACACAGAGGTCAATGTGACAGTGTTGGTCTTTAGGGGATGTCAGGCTGATGGGCGAGACAGACTGACACCGCCCTGCGATCCCAGGGACAGGGGGCTGCAGAGCCACACAGGAGGAGGGGCAGGCATCCTGACAGAGGACCAACTGGCCCTTGAGACTGAGTAAGTGTGTTTTAGGAGGGCAGAGTGCCTGTGCAAAGGTCTGGAGGCAAGAGAGCTTGTCTGGGGACTAAAACACAGCAATGAGTAATGACTGACTATCCTCGAGCACTTACTGTGGGCCAGGCTCTGCACTAAAGACATTATACACATTATCTCTTATCTTTAAACACAAAACAACAAAAAAGAATAACTCCATAAGGTAGATCTTGCCCTCGTATTGCGCAGAGACTCCGAGTGGAGAGATAACGTGTCCGAGGTCACATGCTACAATATGGTAAAGCTGGGATTCAGATACAGATCACCTCCCTCCAGGCCCTGAAATGGAAGCACTGCACTGTGCACTGTGGGCTGGCCTGGCCACACCTCCTCCAGGGAGCCTTCCCTGACTTCATCAGTCTGCAGGGATGCTCTGCTCCGTCCCTGGATGGCTCTGGGTTCCATATTCTCTCCACAACCAGAGAGCACCTTCATCACAGGCAGCAGGACTGCCTCCACTCTGCTGTTTCGGGGTGTTCCATTCATTCCTTTGTTTAATTCTCCCACAACACCCGAAGAAGCATTTGTTGACTGACCATTCTTTTGTCCCAGTGCGGTACTGATGCAATGATCTTTCTAAACGAACATGCCTGTTGGCTCTACCTGTGCCTCTAACGCCTAGCCAAAGGGATGTCTGAGTGCATTTCAACTTTAGCGGTGTTTTCGTAAACGGGGATGTATGGGGTTCTGATGAGCAGCGAGGGAGAGAGCGCAGCACAGACCACATATTCTCTTCTGAGCTCCCAGGGTCCTGGAGAAATTCAGAGAAACTGTATGACTATACTCACGAACCCCCATGGTGTGGCTTCTCTGAGAAGCATCCTTTGTATTTGTGCTGATTTTTGTTTAAAAAATAGTTTTTCCAAGGTGGCAACCATTAAAGAAGCAAATCTGATTATATCTGTCTGGCAACCAAAAAATACCACACACACACACACACACACACACACACACACACACAAAAACAACAAAAACCCACAGAAACCGCATCAGACTGAAAGCAAATTTCAAACAATAAAGCAAACCTGACCTAGCAAATAAAGGCTGGAGAATCCCATCGTCATAATTAGTCTCCCCTCACAGTTAGGGATGCTTAGCCTAGGGATGACCCTGTGGCTGTGAAAGTAATGAAACGGAACAAAAAGATTCAAACCAAAGCTGCCACCTGGCACTAAAGTGCTCGGATCCCATTGCTTGTGAAGGATGGGAAACCAGCCACCGTTAGGCCAAGTGCAGAAATCGGGCCAGCTCACTCACATGCCCCTGCCAGACGGCAGCTTTTCCACTCAAAGAAGGCAGTCATTTCCAAAGACCTCTCCAGCCCAGAAGGAGCAGCTGTCCCTAGAAGAGATGGAATGAACTCGAGAGCAGCCTAGATCTCGCTGGATGAACAAGTGTGGATGAACAGTTACTAGTAAGTGACTGTCGGACTCACATAGCTTTCCATGTGCAGGACCCCGAGCGACATGCTGACACTGGTTCTCTCTGGATGCGGGATGATGTTTGGAAAAGGGAGGAAGCTTCCAGTCATTCGGTCCTTTAGTCAATCAACGCACATTCATTGAGCATCTACGGGCTTGTCCTGTGCCAGAACCTGGGGCTCTGGTGGTGAAGATTTACATGTGGTCATCTCTGCCCTCCCAGGGCTTCCACACAAGTAGATCTGTAATTATAACTGGGCTTAGTTCTATGGAAGCAAGTTCGTGGCACACAGAGGTACATATGGGGGCCAAGGTGCAGTCAGAGAAAGCTTCCTGGAGGAAGGGACACCTGAGCTGTGATTGGAAGAATGAATGCAACTTTTCATCCCATGAAGTTAAAATGAGGCCTCGGAGTGGGAGGAAGTCCTGCACACTGGAAGGGTGGGGGAAGGCCAGTGTACCCAAACACACAGGCTGAGAGGGCGCATGTGGTGAGGATGTTGAGGTGAAATCATGCAGAGAGTCCTATAAGCCATGTGGGAGGTTTTCATTTCTACCCTATCAGGATTGGGGGGACATTGAAGCGTTTTAAGCAGGGGAGGTGGGGGATCAGATGTGCATCTTGGAAGAGAGACGCTGATCCTGTGGAGAATGGTTTGGGCAGGGACGGGAGTACATGAGGAGAGATCACTGAGGAGGCTGCAGGCCAGGGACAAGGTGGTGGTGGTGGGAACAGAAGTGTATCAATGATATGCTTCAGAAGTATAATCAACTAGACTGATGAGGTAAGGAGTGGGGTACTGGGGAGGTGGTATCTAAGATGGCACTGGCCTTGAGCAACTGGAGGGGAGGTTCTGACATTCTCTGTGCCTGGGGCACTGGAGGCCTCTGGGATTGGGGAGGAAGGTCACGGACTTGGGTGAGGATCTCAGATTGGCCCATCACCAGCTGTTTGACCTCCCTGAACCCTGGTTTTCTTCCCCGAACAACAGGGTCATCAACAGCTACCTTGGGTTTCTTTTAAGGATTAGAATGAAGTATGGTGTCTAGTACAATGCCTGGTGGATGGAGGCCTCTAATAGACGACAGCAGTTAGAACCATTATTCACATTTTCTAATGCAGTCCGTCTGATTCACACTAAAGCTCCTGATTCCGGTGCCTTTGGCTGGGATCTGACCAAAGTGCTCTGACTTCCAGAACGCAAGTATCCAAAGGCCATAATCCTAGGGAGGCCCAGCACATCGAAGACACCATAGGTCTGTGTATTTATTACAGTTTCATCGCCAGAATGTGGCAATAGAGTCCTTGTTCTAACATTTTTCTGACATGTAGGAGTGAACTACTCCGAGGACGGTGAATTTCTAATTCATGTAATTTGCTGTAATTCTGTCCATGATGGGAAAATATGAGGTGTATTCCAGCAAAATACTAGGTGAAAAAACACCTTAAAATTCTGTCAGCCTTGCACCATTAGTATGGATGGATTTTAGCATTAAAATAGAGAATGTTTGATTTTAATACCAGACATTAGTGCTAGAAGAAGGGGCATTTAACAGGAAATAGGTGAGAAATACATATAAAGTGCTCAGCGCATTCCCTGTACCTGGTTAGTGACAGACACATGGTGCCGTGCTCACACTGCGGCTAACGAGGCATCGTCGTGTTCTAGAATAAGCCCTGGCATCTGAGGACTGTCATGTAAGAACCCTCTCAGGCCGCTTATAAAAACCACAATTTGATTTTTAATCTCTCTCAATTCTGCATTATTCTTCTCACCATATAACATCTGTAACAGAACAGCAATCTCCAATTTGGAAGGTAGAGATATTTGTGCAAAATGAAACACACGACATCCTTCCCCCCAGCTCCACTGCAGGACAAAGACATGAAAAACATGTCCCCACTAGGTATACAAACCCCTAGGGACACCACAGGAATGGACGCCCGGGGGCAGGCATGCCCAGGACCAGAAATAGAGAACAAAGAAGAACCCAAGGCAGGCAAAGCGGCAGCAGGCCAGTGGAGGCACCCGGCCCACAGGAAGTCCAGTCCGGTTGTAAGTGAGGGCTGGGCTGAGGAGCGAGGTCTTCAGGTGTCACTGATGTGCTGGGGGACATCTTGCGGTGCGAAGCCAGTGTCACTTGGCTCCTGATTTACCACATGGAAATGGGTGACAGAAAGGAGCACAGAATTCCTGCTGGAGCCGCTGTCTGGTGAACGGCCCAGCAATACAGCCAAACTTGTAGATTCTCACACTTTAGAAATTGGGATTTTTTGCTAATCTGGAAAGGTTTAGGATGATCTAAGTCCATTATTTTATGAAGGAAGTCTTGGCTAAGCAACTCAAGAATGCAGACAAGACAGAGGGAGACATGTCAGAAAAAGCGAGCTTTCAAAGCAGACTGGACAGCTGGACAGCTCTAGTGCTCGCCCGTAATGTGCGCTGCCGTAAGCATTGCCATTGCTCACATTTCGCTGTAGGATATATACACAGACAGTGGGGCGGACCTCTTTTCATAAGTGTTCTATAATCAAGAATTGTCTTAAATGCACATTATCTACTTTTATGAAAGGTACTTCAGTATGCAGAAAAAGGAAAATGTAAGACCGTATTTTATGCTATTAGTATTATTTTCCCTCTATTAATCATAGTAACAGCTACCATCAATAATAAAAATACATTTGAAAAATAAGTAATAACAGGTACCATTAATTAAGCACTTTCCATATGCTCGGCACTCTGTCAGAGATGTTTCACACATCGCTTAGTATAATTCTAGTATCTAACTTTTATCCCCGTTTTATAAATGAGCAAACTGACAGTAGGGGTTAAGTTGAACAGTCAAGGATTCCCCAGGTAGTAAGTGGCTGGGATTTGAAAGGATCGGACTAAGTCTAGGGCCTGTGCTCTCCGCAGATGGGAATGCAGCGGGGGAGGATAAGGGAAAAGCTAAATAAAACTGTCAGGCCATAAACGAGAAATGTCAAATGAGATGCAGGTGAAAAATGCTAACGGAGGTAATAGCCCTTGGTAAGTGCCACTGGCTGGCTTGGTAATAGCAGGTTTGTTCTGTTCGGGTCTTTGTCTCGAAGAAGTATGATGGCCGCCCAGGGCTTAAGAACGGGAAGACGGGAATGATGGACTGTTCCAGGTTTGTCATGTTGAATGCCAGATGTCACAGTCCTTCCTGCAGAGTGGCGATGCCAGACAAAGTGGGTGATGTCCCACGCTGTGGCTGCGGATCAGCAATTAAGAAGGACGTATGCTTGGCTATATTCATCATGGCTTATATTCCAACGATGTCCCTGAGAGCAAAGCAGGAAAACAACAACCACCCCAGAATCTCCAAGGCACATACAGTTATGAAGTACTTCCATCATCTCTGTTTAAAAAAAAAAATAAATGGAAGCAACTAGAGTCTTCAGATTCTTCTACAGCCTGGCCTATTTTGCAAACACCAACCATCGTATTAAAGGTATCAACAAGACGAGGGTGATTTAGTTCCAACCTGGAGCTGTGAAATAAACTACTAGGCAGGTTGCATTAAATCAATCCCAGCATGAATCTTCCAGATATCAAATCTGGGCTTTCCGGGACAGTTTTATTTGCTAATAAGCCTAATAAATTGAGAGTTGCCAGTGTAAGTCGTAAGACATGTACCTCGGATAGTATAAACGATGTTAAGAATGCGGTTTGCAGCAAGCAGACGTGGCAAAGGATGGGGCTGTGAGGAGGAAGGCGGTGTCTTAGTGAAACCCCGGCTGGTCTGCTGGGGGCCTGCAGATGGAAGCCCTCAGGATCCCCGAGGACTGCTGTCACTCCGGGGTGAGTTAGAGGAGCAAGTCAAACATGAGATGCCCGTAGGAAAGCGAACTAGCCCCGGGGCTTGGACAATTAAAACCTAGTCAGCTTTAACTTCGGAAATCTTTGAAAGGCAATATTCTCATTTGTTTCTCGTTATTCAGGCCTTTTGAATCACCAGGAATCTGTCTGAAATCTAATTTTGTTCCACTTTTTCTGGGCTCCCCAAAGTTTGCAATGGATGCTTTTCTTGTCTTCCATCTCCACCTGCTTTTCTAACAAGTTCTGATCAGTGACTGAAATCAAGATGTGAGGTCCATTCAGCTCTTGGTTGGAAGCCCAGCAGAGTGCAGTCAGAGGTGAGTTCAAACTCTGGCTCCACACGGTAACTAGAGTAGGTCATGCCACCCAGCTGAGACTTGCTTTTCTCCACTCTCTAATAGGAGTAAGAATGGCTATTCCATAGGATACACTTTAGTATTAATGGGATATTCTTTGTAAAGTGCTTACACAGTGCCTGGCACATAGTAAGTGCACAATAAACTATAGCTAGTGTTATTTCTATGTTGTATCTAAGTACAGTCCTCCTTATCATGAACGTTGGGGTCAAGGCTTGTTCCTAAGTGGAAAAACAAACAAACAGAAATCCAGTCTTTAACTTCCCTCTTTCAGATAAAAGAGTGAGGAATTGTAATTTTCCATGTGAATATTCTCACCTCCCCAGACACAAGAATCATGGAAAGGGCCCAGTTTGGGGAGTTGGATAAATCAAAGGCCAATTGCCAGGTCTACTTGAGTGGGTTTACAGAACCCCACTGAACACAACTTTTCTCCTCTGTACAATCCTATCTAATAAAAGAATAATATGCAAATTTGACCATATCTCTGCTACACCTACCAGCCACGCCTACCAGCCAATCAGGATTGTGGGGGTGTGTCCAAGGCAGCCCAGGCCTCGGGGGTATGTGGCCAAGGAGGCCGGGGTCTGTGGGGTGTGCCTGAGGCAGCCCGGGCTGTGGGTGTGTGGCTGAGGCGCCCGGGTCTCGGGGAACCTGAGGGGGGCGTGTCTGAGGTGGCCCGGACCTGTGAGGTATGCCCGAGACAGCGTGGGCCTGGGGGGTGTGGCTGAGGTGGCCCGGGCTGCAGGAGGGGCGTGGCCGAGGTGGCCCAGGCCATGGGGAACGTGGCCGAGGTGGCCCTGGCTGTGGGGGGGGCTGAGAAGCGTAGCTGAGAAGGCCTGGACCTTGGGGGCCCTGAGGGGGCATATCTGAGGTGGCCTGGGCCACGGGGGTGCGTGTCCGAGGCAGCCCAGGCTTGGGTGGGCAGGGCCAAGGCCCATGCTAGCCGGTGGTGAGCTGGCTGGGGCTAAGGCCCTGGCCAGAGGGGTGGGGGGCGGGGCTGGGGTGGAGCCAGCCATCTGCCCCATTGCAGGGCAATGGCTGGGCATGGGTGCCCAAGGCCTAAAGCCTCAGCCAGGGGGCTTCCACTATGTGTGAGGGGGCAGGTTGGGCTGAAGGATCAGCCACCCCCAGTGCACAAATATCGTGCACCAGGGCCCTAGTGGTATAATAAAAATATTTATCTTGTGGTGTTTTTCAGGATTAAATAAGACTTTTTATACAAAGAGAGTCTGCAAATGGTTAAGTGTTGTACCCATCTTTGATTTCCTCTTTTAGCATCTAGCATGGCCTGGAACATAACAAGCAGTCAGTTGAGAGCCTGTTAGCTGTGCCTCCAATCCACCACATCTCCACCATTCTTAATGTAAGTAGTTGGGATACAGTGTGGGGAAGGGAATACAGCTGGTCTCCAGGGAGACCACACAGCCCAGGCCTGGCCTAGCTGCATCCCTAGCAACTGTGGTCACATGACCAAGCCAGACCCAATCATAAGAAGTACCAGAACTTTTATAGAAACTATGGGGGAGAGGGGCTCTTTTTCTTCTGCCAAACTCCATGCTGAAGAGATAAGTGTGGAGATACTGAGAACCGCCATTTAGAAAGAGTTCCAATGGTATTATTAAGCTATTAGGTCCAGCCTTTCCTGAACCCCTTGAATTTTTATTTTTATGAGCCAATAAGTTTCCTTTCCACTTTTGGAAAACTCATTTTGAATTTGGGTTCTATTATTTGTAGATGAGAGTCCTGATTATACTTCAACAGTCTATATTGGTTTTGTTTGTTTACTTGCTTCTTTAACCTTGATTGAAAGCTATCTGTGCTTTAAGGATTAAATATTCGTAAAAAATGTTGTGTAGTTCTCTTGGGGAAAAGGGTATATAGAATCATGTGTCTGTAGCAATCTAGATTTCTGCTCATGCATACACCTTTCTTTCCTGGAAAGTTAGCTTTCACCATCATCTTCACTGTAATTGCACCCTGAATATATTAATCTCCTAAATCTACAGACTTTTTGATAATAGTCTCCTTGACCTTCCCTGGGTGTCCTGAATTGCTGATCACCAAATGAGGCCATCAAGCCAGTACCAGACAAAAAGGGACTAACTGGCTGGTCTGGTTGTGCCTATCAAGGCACCTGGAGTTTTGTGAGGTCACCAAAGTCCAGAGTCAGGTTGGTAAAGAGATGCCAATCTTGCTAGCCAATTCTTGGGACTTGCTGGTGGCTGCCTGGAGGTCAGTTCTGAGATGTGTTGGAAGTGCAAGCCCAGACCAAGTATAGAAGTGCGTGATGATCCATTAGCAATGGTTGCACTGGGCTTAGGAGGGAGAAGTCAAGGCATTGCTAATCCCTGAAAGACATAAGAAGCTCCATATACCCACTCAGATTGATTGATTGATTATTGATTTCATAGAGGAAGGGAGAGGGAAAGAGAAAGAGCATTATTGATCAGCTGCCTCCTGCACACCTCACACTGGGGATCGAGGCCACAACCCAGGCATGTACCCTGACCAGGAATCCAACTGTGACCTCCTGGTTCATAGGTGGACACTCAACCACTGAGCCACACCTGTCAGGCCCTACTCAGAGTTTTAATCCCTACCAGAGGAGTTTGGGGCCCCAACAAACTAAGTCGTGCTAAGTGAAATTATGAGAGATTGGCTGGCCATTGACATCTTTTCAGTGACCCTAATATCCATATTTCTAACTCCCAGATCCTCAGAAGTGGCTCCAGCATTTGTTCTAGGAAGGTGAAGTGATGCCCAATGTCTTCAGGGACAGACTCTAATGAATATGCCAGAAGAATGGCTTGGGGTAACCCCCAAAGAGCTGGTCCATGATGTTTTCTTCAGGAAAAATTTTCCTCGGCTCGGGAAGAAAGTATTTAGTAACTCAATGGGTTGTTCAAAACTGATACCCGATATATTTCTCATGGTAAATAGAGGAAGAAAACTGATCTCAACCAACTTGGTTAATACAAATATTCAACTGCCATGAGCTGAACACATCTTTTATGTTAAAAATACACATGTAAACTGAGTCCATATGTGTTTCTGGACTGCTAGGCTAGGAGGAGCAGTTGTGAGCAGTAACCTCAGTTCTGGGACCATGGATTAACCTCTCTTGAGTCCCAGTTTCATTATCTGTAAAAGCATCCTCATAATGCCTCTTCATCCCAAAGCGTCCCTGGGTGGGTCGAATGAGAAATGAGAAAGTGCTTTGTAAAGCTACGAAACATTATGCAAATGCAGCGTATTACACGGGCACACACTCTCTCCAGACAGGCACATGTGCGCTCAGGGAATGAATAATACATGAGGCCGTGGGTCTCCGATCCACCCTGATCAATAACCTCCCCTCCACTCTCACACAGAACATTAGGGACAGACATCTGGAATTAGTGCTCTGACAACAGCTACAATGGCATTGAGGAACCGTGTTGGGAAAGGGAAAAACAAACAGAGACTGCTGACAGTTGCTTTAAGCCACAAACTCTATCTGAACAAAACACCTTGGTGAATCCCTATGCGGTAATTCAATAAACAAAGCCATTCACTCGGTTTCAGCCCCAAAGCCCTGGGTGGCCCAGCAGCGCGCGTTCTGAAGGTTCACTTGGTTATGCACAGTCCCCATCCTAGGACTAATCTTTTTATAATGAACGTAATCCAGTTAGAACTCCCTAGAATGGCCACATGTCAAAGTAATTGGATAACGGCCTGAGATTTTGTAATTATGCCTACTCTTCAGGCAGAGCTGGCTTGAGTCGGCTCGCCCCCCTTCCTACCACTGACAACCCTTCCCAGTGATAGAGCTGAGGCCAGGGGAGAGAGTCACATGAGCTCTGGTGGGGGTGGGGAGGTGTAAGGGGGGAGCGGGAGAGAACTGAGATAGAGGGAAAGTGGAGAGAGGTGGAGAGCCGCTGCTCCTGGTAACAATCTATCTGTCTCTCTTAATAGGCTGCTCCTGGCAATAAGGAAAGGCAGACTTTGGAGGCGTCGGTGTCTCTGCACCGTGGGGAGGAGCAATTAGCCCAGTTGAGAAAATGGTTTTGAACAATTCTGCAGCTGCTTGGCACTGCTTCCCCCATCATTTTCCAATTTGCCTTCTCCCGCCGAGCATGCCACACTCGCCTCTGTCCTCCCGTCACCCTCAGACACAGACACAGGCCTCTCTCGGGGCGCTGGGCCCCCAGCACTTGGGAAGAGGAAACACGGGCTGAGTCAGTGGTTATGGAATTAAGATGCCAGAAGTGTTCCCTAAAACACAGAAATCCCAAATGCACAATCAAACAGAAGGGGTGCCTGCCACACACAGTTTGCTCTTTGCTGGTCTAGGGTGGGAGTGGTGAGCAAGCCTGAGGGCTTGCGGGCCCCCAGCTGCGGTGGTGTCGGGACGGGATAGGTCTTTAATACCCAGGGGGCCCCCCACTCGAATCTCGAACTTGCTCCGAGCTGACAATGGTTGGGCCCACTTCAATACGGCCATTTCAATGCGTAGAGGGGTCTGTGACTCCAATCACCTAAAGCAGTGGTCGGCAAACCGTGGCTCAGGAGCCACATGCAGTTCTTTGGCCCCTTGAGTGCGGCTCTTCCACAAAATACCATGGCTTGGGTGAGTCTATGTTGAAGAAATGGCGTTAGAAGAAGTTTAAGTTTAAAAAATGTGGCTCTCCGGAGAAATTTCAATCGTTGTCCTGTTGCTATTTGGCTCTGTTGACTAATGAGTTTGCTGAGCACTGTCCTAAAGGATGCTGATGAGATGGAGGGGCCTGTGATGCCAGAGGAGAGGAGACGGGAGGAGGGGCGTGATGCCTCTCTCCAGCTCATTGATGCTTAAGGGGTGTGCAGGGAGTGGGCGCTGGTAAAACTGGCAGCTCCTGTCACCGGAGCGAGACTCCGGGAAAACACACACACTGTCCGAAGTCACACCACACGGGTTGGTACTGGACACTTTTAAAATAATTTATAATGTGACATCTCCTCCCAGGGAGAAAAACCAAAAGGAGCACAAAGGCTTCTGGGTGGAGATCCACCTCAGGGCGCTGGAGAGGACCACGGTCTGGCCTCCCTCAGTCCCGGGGTCTCCTCGCTCGTCAGCCCAGAGCCCCTGCCTGGAGCTCTCAGTTCACGGGCTAGCCTTTTCCTCTGTGCTGGTCTGCTTCCAGCGTTTTTGAATAGATCAACACCGGACAGGAGAAGACAACGTTAGGGCTCAACTCGGTGCGTCCTCCCAACACCCGGCTCAGAACACGCACACACGTGGCTCCGCGAGGAGGAGGAGGCGGCGGCCCCTCGGGGAACTCAAAACCAAGCGAGAGGAAAAGAGGGCGCCGGGCCTGGTAGGTCTGGGCCAAACCCCTCGATTTGTTCTAAACTGTGAGCCGGGGCTTCCTCTTGATTGGATTAGAGGCAAGCTTTTCCTCCCGGGCTGAGGCCTCGGGGGCTCGCTGCGTCCTCTTTCTAAATTCCTCGGGAGAAGAATCGCTGCACGGCGTGTATTAAGTTTCGTGCGCGTTATTCCCACTTAATTCTTTAATGCCGTGAGGGAGTCCCGTAGAAGGCCGGTGATGGGATACTGACTCTGAGGCCAGAGGCAGCTTCCCCAAGTTCACGGCCTGCTTAGAGAGGCTGGGGTGTGAGCTCCCATCCGTGCCCTTGACCGCGGCCCGGAACTTCCTCCACTGATCTGACGTGGTGACTCTGGCCTGAGAGGGGCTGTGTGGGTGAGGGTGTGCTTGGCTGACCCCGGTTTTCTCAGCCACCCTAGCCTCCTCGTGCTAGAGAAGCAGTCCTGCCCAGGACAGGTGGGACCAAGAGCCTTTGTGTCGCCTCTACCCACTACCCGCTATCGCGGGGCAGCACCATTCGGCCTGGGGACAGGGAGCCCCCACCTCCCAAATGCTTGCCAACAGGCCCGGCCTCCCCCAGCCCTAGAGGCTGCGCTTCCAGGGGGGTTTCTCAGCTCCTCCGCGCTCCCCTGTGCTGTTCACACAGCACAACAGTGACATCCAGGGGAGAGGCTGGGTGACGGCAGGGACCGCCGGCTCCAGCGTCTTCCACAGGCTCTGGCTGACTTCAAGCACACAGACCCTGAATCTCAGAGATGGGCACTGGGGCTTGTAGGTCAGCACCCCCTGCAGCCTGCCTGGGCCCTGCTACACCAGCTCCATGCCCTCCCTCTTCTTCCCCTCTTCCCCAGCCTTTGGCTCAGTGACCTCAGCGCTTAGGGAAGGTGCCTCTAACTTGAATACCTAGGAGCTCCAAACTCCTCCCCGTTCATTTTATCAGCACCACCTGATGACAAAAAAGTGTTTCTGGAACTAAAAATTAGCTCAGTACTTCTGTCTAGAACAGTGGTTTTCAACCTTCCCAATGCCGCAACCCTTTAATACAGTTCCTCATGTTGTGGTGACCCCCAACCATAAAATTATTTTCGTGGCTAGCAGGCGACCCTGCTAGCGGTCACGACCCACAGGTTGAGAACCGCTAGCGGGGTCGCCTGCTGTAGAGCCTAAGACCATCGGAAAACACAGATATTTACATGACGATTCATTAACAGTAGCAAGATTACAGTTATGAAGGAGCAAGGAAAATAATGTTATGGTTGGGGGTCACCACAACATGAGGAGCTGTATTAAAGGGTCACGGCATTAGGAAGGTTGAGAACCACTGCTCTAGAAAAAAGGCTTCACCAGCAAATGGCACGTGTGCAAGGGTGTCTTATTATTGCTACTGTGTCTCCCCCTAACCCTTTATCACCCATTTCACTGGACTGTGCCCTTCACTTTGACCTGTATTATACAGTAAAGGTTGTCTGTGGAAGTGAGGAACATGCACCACACACAATCAGACCACACACACATACACACGGACCGACAGAGACAGAGAGACACATGAAAGCCTTTAAACACTGAGGCCTATGGGGGGTGGGGGGGGGCGGGGAGATGTAAACTAAAGCCTGAAAGAGAAAAGCAGCAAGAGGGAGATCCTCGCCTCCACAGGGCCATTTCTGAGGGGCGTTCGGGCAGGTGTCTGTCCCTTCCCTGTCTAGAACAGTGGCCGGGGGTGTTGTCTGCAGACTGGGTTCCAGGGTGCTCCCCGATCCCTCAGGAGCTGCCAGCAGAGCTGTGCCTGCAGCCTGGGCACCCCGCTTCACTCTGCAGGCCCCTCGCTGCCTGCTTTGGCCAGGAGGTGGTGGGGCTGCGATGCTGCGCAGGCCCCAGGCCCACAGAGGCCACTGAAAGGGACCAGGCTGGGATGCAGGGCCCTGATGCTTCTGCCCTGGATCCCTGGCCACGGAGGGAGGGGACCACCACCCTTCCAGGCTGAGGGAGGCTGCAGGGCGGCTGGCAACACCATCAAAGACTGGGAGTCCCTGGCTAGACACGCTGACCTGTGAGAGCCCCTTCCCCTGAGAGTGTCCCAAGGGGAATTCTCTGCTTTTAACTCGGAACCAACCTGACTGGATTTGGTTAAGCCAGTGGTCAGCAAACTGTAGCTCAAGAGCCACATGAGGCTCTTTGGCCCCTTTGAGTGTGGCTCTCCCACAAAATACCACGGCCTGGGTGAGTCTGTTTTGAAGAAGTGGCATTAGAAGAAGTTTGAGTTTAAAAAATGTGGCTCTCCAAAGAAATTTCAATCGTTGTGCTGTTGATATTTGGCTCTGTGGACTAATGAGTTTGCCAACCACAGGGTTAAGCTAAGCGTTCCTCTCAGTAACTGTCCCCGGAGCACCAGCCACAGCAAGTCCAGGCATCCTGGCAACCGTTCATCACAGGGATGGTCTCCCCCTCTTCCTATAGCTAGCCCGTCCTCTGGAGGAGACCTCCTACGAGAATCCTCCCAAAACAAACGCCATGACCACATGCATGTGAGGCCAGACACAGCTGACGAGATTGGGTGAAAATCAGCTACACCACTACCACCACAACATACCCACAACCTCCCAGTGCCACAGTCCAGGGGAGCATTCTGGGAACTCCTCCTCACAAAAGCCAGTGTGTAAAGCAGAGTCCCAGCGAGTTAACATTGCCCTTGAAATTCCCTCAAGTCACCCAGAGAACACTGCAGCGGATGGCTCTGAGCACACAGCTCTGGATAGTCATATGTACATGTTACCACATACATCAGGGGTGGGAGCCCTTTCCTTAAAGGGCCAATGGTCCATATTTAGGCTTCGTGGGTCCTACAGCCTTTGTCACCACTGTTCAGTTTTGTGGCTGCACATGAAGGCAGCCACAGATTCCCTGAGACAGCTGTGCTGTGATAAAACTCTACAAAAACAAGCAATTTCCAAGGCCAAAAGAGTAATATGCAAATTGACCGTACCTTAGATCAGCCCACACCCACAGCCACCCCCATCAGCCAATCAGGAGCAAACTATGCAAATAAACCCCAACCAAGCTGGCTGCCGCCACTGAGAGCAGGAGGGAGGTTTGGATTTCCCCAGCAATGGAGGAAGCCAAGCTTTCCTCTTTCAGTTGCCAACCTAGGCCTCCACTCCAGGCTACAAAGTTTCAATTGTAGAACATAAATTAATCTCAGATCCCAGGGCCTCCTCTTGGGTTGCTGGGGGACGTGGCTGGCCTGCAACCACCACAGGCCCCTCGCCCAGGCCGCCCTATGCCCCAAGGGAACCCCCAGCCTGATCCAGGACACCCTTTAGGGCAAACCATCTGGCTCCCACCCATGCACCAGGCCTCTGTCCTATCTAATAAAAGAGTAATATGCAGATTGACCATCACTCCAACATACAAGAGGGCTGCTCCATGTGGTCAAAGATCCTGCTTTCATGTGGATACAAGATGGCCACCACAAGATGGCCAGCAGGGGAGGGCTATTGGGAGGTTCCAGGCTTGCAAGGGAGGGCAGTTGGAGACTATCAAGTCTGCAGGGGAGGGCAGTTAGGGATGACCAGGCTGGCAGAGGAGGGAAGTTGGGGGCAAACAGGCTGGCAGGGGAGCAGTTAGACATCAATTAGGTTGGCAGGGTAGTGGTTAGGGGGTGATCAGGCTGGCAGGGAGGAGCGGTCAGAGGTAATCAGGGAGACAGGCAGGTGAGCAGTTTGGAGCCAGCAGTCCTGGATTGTGAGAAGGATGTCCGACTTCCCGTTTAGGCCCGATCCCAGTAGGATCAGGTAGTTGGATATCCCTCGAGGAGTCCCAGATTGGAGAGGGTGCAGGCTGGGCTGAGAGACATCCCCTACCCCTTATGCACAAATTTCATGCACCAGGCCTCTAGTTTATATAAATAAAAGCCTATGTGATCATTATGACTGATCAACTGAATGTCTGGTTGACGGGTTGCTATGATGCACACTGACCACAAGGGGGCAAACACTCACTGCAGGAGCTGCCCCCTGGTGGTCAGTGCGCTCCCACAGCCAACTTCCCATGGCCCCTTGCCCCCAGCCAGCCAACCTCCTGCAGGGAGGGATGACTGGGTAAGATAGCCCCGATCAGCCCCAATGCTGGCCAGACCAAGGGAGCCCACCCGTGCCTGAATTCAGGCACCGGGCCTCTTGTAATACAATAAACAGGAAAGGCCTCATATTACAAAAACCAGAAAATCTGTCTCAAACCACTGCCACACCAGGACGTGAGGGGGGGTGAGGAGCAGATTCCTGCTCCCCATCTCAGGCTCACCCCGGGGCACGCGCGGACCAACAGGGCGGGCGACACCGCCGTTGTTTGAATGATTGCTCTGCCGCTTGCTGCTCAGCATACAGAGTTAAATTCCGTCAGTTGACTGTTACCCTTTCCGACCCCGTATATAAATACAAAAACAAACACCACGCCCGTGTGTTTTTGTTTTTCTCCTAACTTCAGCGAGTTACGCTGCACCCTGCAGCTGTAGACTACGCCACACCTAAATCATAAGTGGCAGGAGGGGACCGTGTGATCAAAGCCAGGTTCTGTTTCCGGAGATGGCACCACCCAGAGGACAGCCAGCCCCTGGCCGAGGCCTGGCACGCAGCTCCTGTGGGTAGAGGGTTTCTCCCTCCCTGTGCTCAGCAGGGCAGCCACGCCACTGTGTTTGTAAAAACGGCCAAAGCGCCGAAGTTCTCGTGAAAACCTTTCTTACAGATACTTGGCTGAGAATTTAAGGCCTAGCGACTTCACGTCACCAGGTTCAGGCAACAAGTTATTCCCAGCTGTAAGCCAGGCTTAAGAAAAATGTCACTCAAGCAACAGGAAGGAGCTGCAGCGTTTGACGGCCAAGTCCAAGAGCTGAGCTCCAGGCTTCTGGCTGGTTCCTTCCAGAAGACAGCCTGCTTCCTAACCAGGGGCCCTGCTGACCAGGGTGCTGACGCCTGGCCTGCTGGATCTGTCACTCTGTCTGTCCCTCCACACGCTCTCACCCGGAGAGACCTCCACCAGAGAAGATGCAGACCCGAGGGCAAAGGGACCGATGTTCTCAGCGACACGGACTGCTGTGTGGGAACCACACCCACGGCCCCGAGAACCAGGTGGAAGGTCACGGTGCCTCTCTCCTCCCTGTGCTTCCTCGCCCCCGTCATCCAGGCTCCACACCAGGAGACCCACCTTCCCCCGCTGCTCACACCTGTCTTGAATTTCCGGGTGTTTCTTGGGGGAAGCAGGAGACAACTCCAAAGACTCAGGAAATAGATTTAATGAGAAATATTCCCCCCAAGTTCTCAAGTGCTGTGGGTTATAAATGAGGCCATGAATCATGGGGCTGCCTGTAATATTTCATAAGTGGTGTTGGAAAACGGCCTTTAATAAACTTGGGGGAAGATGGATCGCCTTCCTGAAGAAGCAAAAAACGGGATCTGGAGGCATAAATATACGCAAAGACCAGATTTGAGCCCTCCCTGGCTAGGAAGCGAGGCCGCACTCCCTCCCTCCGGCATTCCCGGCCCGCCAGCTGTGCGAGCTTTATTGCTGGCGCTCGGCACAGTTTACATTCAGGCTGATTGTTGGCACCAGAGGCACATCTGGTATTACTTCCCTGGAGTAGTTGCACGCCTCCCCAGCTCCATCATCCTCAGAAATGCCTGCAAACATTTCCCCTGCAATCTTGGAGACCTGAGGGCTGACTTTGTGGGGAGCAGGAGAAAGATGACGAGGAGAAGGAAAATAGAGAGGAGGAGGAAGGGAGAGGAGGGGGAGAAGGAAGGAAGGGGTCGCCCAGGAAGGAGAGGAATAGGAAATGGCAAAAAAGCATGGAAGAGAATGAAGAGGCTAGGGAAAAATGTGATCAAAAGGAAAGGAACGATTATGAAGAAGAAAAGACAAAGGAAAAGACAGTAAAGGAAAGAAAAAATGAGAGAGGGAGGGAGGGAAGGAGGGAGGGAGAGAGAGAGAGAGAGAGAGAGAGAGAGAGAGAGAGAATGGGGATGTGGACCCGACAGAGGACAACACCCTTTCTGTGCACAGCAAGTGGATCTGATGGGGTGTTTGTTTGCATGGACACCCTTTCCATAGAGATTTACTGGTAGGTACAACCCAAATGAATGCTTCTTCTCCCGCTACCATGGCTGCAGGCAGATTGGCGTGGCTTTCACTCATTCATTCAGCACGCATTTCTGAGGAATGTATTATGCCCATGTCATGAGGGTTTTTTGTGAGGATTCAAAGGAACGGCGAGTGCTTGGCAGAGGGCCTGCCCCTAGGAAGGGCCACACAGCCACTCCGCACTGTCATCATCCCAGACAGTCCTCAATGAGCTTACAATGTGGGAGGCAACAGGGAGAAGGAGCAGGGAGGAGAACATGACCTGCTCTTTCTTTGCCCGTGTCTACGCGGGACAGCTCAGCCGAAAACAAACCCAGCAGGCTCCGTCTGAAAAAGGACGCGCTGTGGCAATTAAATGAGGTCATTAGTGCAGAGCCCTGAGGTCTCCGGGCACCTGCGAGCGGTTCATAAGCTGTTACCTCCACGCAGGGCCCAGAGCTGCAGTGGAAAGATGCTTCTAATCACCTTGCGGATGAACGTCGGTGCTCATCACACTCACTCCCACCCTCTCTGGGCTCCGTAATTGACTCTCGGCCCAGGGAATTGGGACAACAGACTCAAACATTTACTGTGCACAAAGAGCCCTCACACATAAATATTTATTTGCCCTTCAAATGTTTTTCCTGCTGCCGGCAGCTGAGAACCAAAGAAATGATATATTGAAGCATCCAGTTGGACCACGCTAGAATGCAGGCATCATGGGTCCCCAAGTAGGTTTCTCCTGTGGAGCAGGGAGCTGAGGACATTCGACTTCAAAGGTGTCATGTCTGCTCTGGGGAAACAGGTGTCGCTCTAGAGCCCAACGATGCCCTGAAAATGGTCTGATTCCAGAAGCTCCGGCCCAGGAAGGAAGGAGGCTGTAGAAAGTGGTAGAACGCTTTGGCAATCGTCTCTCCAAGGGGGTGATTCCACTCCCTGGGTCCTGGACTCATTAACAGACCAGGCAGAACAACCCTAATTCTGCTGGGCTGGGAGGGACCCAGAGGATGGATGCGAACGGGAGAAGCGGGTCTGGCCTGCAAGACTCTCCGCTCATGCTAGCTATTACTGTGCCTATTTTTTTTTTATTAGAACCAGTGGCTTAGTTTCACCTGGGCAGCGAAAACACTCCGTGAGAGTAAAGAGAGCTCCAAGAGAGGAAGGAAGAACATTCCTTTCCAACGTTCTCAAGGTTTAAGTCAAGTGGGCATATTGCCTCCATTTCACAGATGAGAAAACCGAGGTTTGAAGACAGCATGTGACCTCTCTCTAAGGTCATTTGAAGCCAAGGTTCAGTCTCCAAACTCCCACGCCATCAGGGGCTGTGGGTGAGACGGAAGAGGAAGCGGCCGGGAGGAGCCCTTGGTTGGTACCGGGAAGAAGAAGGGACGGCCGCTCTCGCTGATCGCTGCCGTATAGGCACGGCCCACGGGCACCCACAGCACTGTGGTGGGGCCAGTGGGAGGGAAGTGCGGGGCTGGGTGCAGAGGAGCAAAGGAAGGGAATGGGGGACATCTGCAATGGTATCAACAATAAAAATAAAATATAATCAAGAAATATAAGAATGCAGCTCCTGGTGACCAAATCTTCTGATTTCAAAGCAAAACAAAAACTCTGGATATTTAATGGTGACACATTTTTTAAAAAGCGGCTGTCAGATCTGACTTGGTGTCCTAAGTCCTCTATGTCCCTGCCACCCTACCCCCCACCTCTGTCTCCAGGGACTCCCGAATGCCCCCTGGCTTCACTTCTCTATCACCAGGACACGCCTGGCCTTCCCCATCATGGGGGCCCCCTCACCAGGTGTTTCCTATTTAATTCTGAGGTGCAGGTTTTATCAAGAGCAATTTCTAAGTTTGACATTGTCAGTGGTGGTCTGAATGGCTTCTCAGACTAATACAAAGGCTGCCAGAACCCATTAGCAAATCAATGGGGTAGCCTGGCGTTTCTGAAAAGAAAATTATTTTTCTGTTTTTGCAGGTTAGACAGCAGAGCTCCCCAGAGGCTTCCTGAGAGGGACTCCGTGGGCTGCTTCCGCAGAGCTGTGAATACTAATGGTTTGGACTAAACTGCTTGCTGCTCTCCCTCCCGCATCTTCCTCTCCCACACAACAGGCTCAGGTTGCTGGGCCGGGCTGTTCTGAAGGCGAAGAGATGGGGAGGGCACGAGCCAAAGCCGTGGCCCTCACTACACGCTGAGACACACTCCGGCATCACACGGCTGGTGAACTGTGCATGCAAGGGGCGACCCGGGGGAATATGTCACCCCAAAGGCCCAACTCCAAAACTCTGTTGGGCCCAGAAAGGACAGTGGACTTCAGGCCACTGCTGAAAGGTTCAGGGTAAGAGCGGAGATAAAAAAAAAAGACACGTTTATTGATTTCAGAGAGGGAGAGAGAGGGAGAGAGAGATGGAAACATCAATGATGAGAGAGAATCATTGATCAGCTGCCTCCTGCACACCCCACACTGGGGATCGAGCCCCCACTCTAGGCATGTGCCCTGACCAGGAATTGAACCGTGACTTGCTGGTTTGTAGGTCGACTTTCAACTACTGAGCCACACTATTTGGGCAAGAGTGGGGATCTTAGAGACTGTTTTGATGTGAGGAAGACAAGAGCCAGCCGAGCACCAGCAGGGAAGGGACCCCTAGGAGGAGTCTGCTTAAACTGCATTCTGTGACATGTGATAGAACCTTCCTTCTTTCTACCCTCCCTACAACTCCCCACAAATCCTGCAGGGATGTTTCCACAGGTGGCTAAGATTTTCAGATTCAGGGCTGTGACTCCCACCGAATCTGGTCTTCCATTGCTCGAGAAGTGAGAGGAGAGGTCAGTCAGCAAAACTTTTGGGTTATACCCATGCCAGCAAAATCCAGGCTGCGGGCTGCTGGTCTGCACAGCACAAACTAATGCACCACAATCAGACATAAGGGCAACTCACTTTTGGGACTTGGGGGGCGGGGAGGGGGGCGCAGGGCACTATACAAATTGTACCTGTATAACTAGAAATCGAGTAAACTTCCCCAGGGAGGATATTCCTTCCCACCGTATCTCAAATATAAAGGTTGTTCTTCACACACATCACACACACACACTACTGGAAGCAAAAAAAGAACAAAACTCAGAAATAAGCCCCGTACTCCAAAGGGCATGAAAAGTCACTGGAGTACGAGAAAGTCAAGGTAAAGATGCTTACTGGATGTGAGATGAGGACAATTTGGGGAAGCCTGTCTGTGTTTAACAGCAAGGCCGATGCAAGTACATTTGGAGAAATAACAAGGTTCCTTAAAAAAACAATCCAATGCCCTGTGACCAGCCGCGAGAAGGCTCCGACAGCTGCTCCAGGAAGAAGGTAGCGGAGTGTTGGAAATATTGCCGAGACGCCCTAAGGTCAAAGGCTTAATCTCACTCCATCCCGGGTGTGTGTGTTCTCTGCAGGTCAGACGGACATTTTTGAAAAGCTCAGCCCCGTTTAAAGCGTGTCCCGCTGGACTGGCTGTGAAGGGCCTGGTGAGTATCTCCTGAGCATCCTGCCCACCGGGGTGCACACACCCACCAGGGGATCTTGTTCACATGCAGACCCCGGTTCCGGAGGGCTGGGCTGGGGCCTGGGGTCTTCTGCATTCCTACACGGCTCCCAGGCGATGCCCATGTTGGCTCTCAAGCCTGCGTTGACAGCCAGGGCCCGCGATGGCTGCCCGACAGGGTCGTGTCCAGAACCACCTGGGCAGCTGGTTTGCTCATCTATGTTTCCGAGGCTCTGACGGCCTGGCACTGAGGTGCATATTTCTACAAGCGCCTCGGGCGATTCTGTTGCACCCTCACCCCCAAATTTAACCCAACATTTTAGATTCTCCTTTCTCCTTGTGGCTTAACATGAAAACGGCACCGTGAGTGGTGGTGCTTCCTTTGGCTTACGTTAAGAATAAGGCAGTGGTCGGCAAACTCATTAGTCCACAGAGCCAAATATCAACAGGACAACGATTGAAATTTCTTTGGAGAGCCAATTTTTTTAAAACTTAAACTTCTTCTAACGCCCCTTCTTCAAAGTAGACTCGCCCAGGCCGTGGTATTTTGTGGAAGAGCCACACTCAAGGGGCCAAAGAGCCGCATGTGGCTCGCAAGCCGAGGTTTGCCGACCTCTGGGATAAGGGAACACGGCCTCACTCTCCTAATGTGGCAGACACTGCAAATCAATCACAGCTGTGACACCCTGAATGTGGCCTTACCACCTCCTCTGTGGAAGGCTCCGGGCAGCCACAGCTGAAGGATTTGGGTTGAGATTTGGAAAGAAAGTGGTTGCCTACTGGAACTGTGACAAAGTAGAACTAGCACTTGTCTGGCAATCGAGAAGCCCGAGTTCGAATCCTACCTCTTGCACTAACTTGCTTGTGATCTCATGCAGGTTATGGCTCACTGTGGGCCTCAGTTCAGTCATCCATAAGTGAAGGGGCTGGCCTGCTCCTAGCGAAGTACAGCCTCATCCAAGAATAACATCCTAAGTTCTGGCAGGTGTTCAAAGCCAGGTGGAGTTCATCAGGGGAAAGAGAGGCTGTGTCTGTGTTGCTTAATATGACTGCGCGGCCAAACTCGTGTAAGAAAAATTTCCCCCGCACATGGAAACTGCCCGGAGAGGTCACTGTTCCACATTGTCTGTGACTTTGTGGGTAAAGTGTCAATAAGTAAGAGAAAAAGCAAACACAATATCTTTTACTCAAATTATGAGTGACATCCTGGCAGAGGCCCTACCTCCCCGGCTGTCTGAAGCAGTTGATCCCTCTAGAATAGAACCCGAGATGTGGGGGCCAAGAATCTGTCCCAGTGATGTGGGCCGAGGGATGTGGAGCCTTGAGGACAGGGCTGCAGAGTTCTTCTGCAGCCTCAGGCCCCAGCTCTGTCTTCCCTGTGCCTGGGAGTCAGCTCCAAGTTGCTGCTCCTCTGTTCAGCCCAGATATGCAGGACTCCAGCTGGACTTAGTGAGACCCGTGGCATTAGTGAGAATCATGTCACCCCACATAACAACAACAGGGCACATTTATGGAGAGCTAGGTCTGTTCCGGGATATATATATATATATATATCAAAAGCCAAAAGTCCAAAACTGGCTCTCTGACATCCCCCAAGGGATCCCAGATTGTGAGAAGGTGCAGGCCAGGCCAAGGGACCCCACTTGTGCATGAATTCATGCATTGGGCATCTAGTACAATAATAAAAGTATAATATGCTAATTAGACTGCATGTCCTTCTGGACGACCTTCTGGACAAAGCTGCAGCTGAGAGGGAAGCCTGGGTCCTGGGTGCCAGAGGGAAGCCGGTGCTGGCAGCTGGGGGAAGTAAGGACTACTCTTGCAAGCATTTCGTGCATCAGGTCTCTAATATATATATACTAGAGCCCCAATGCATGAATATTCATGCAAGAATGGGACTTCCTTCCCCTGGCTTCCAGTACTGCCTTCACTCTGGCTGGAGCTGCCTTTCCACCTTCCCATGCTTCCCAGAGGCCCAGAGCGGCTGTGGTGATGTGGAATGCCTGTGTCATTGCCATGGCAATGATGCAAGCATCCTGCCGCACCCCTAGTCACTACGTGCCTGTGTATGCACATTAACCCACCATCTTTGTTGGGTTGATTTGCATACTCACTCCTGATTGGCTGGTGGGCATCACAAAGGTATGGTCAATTTGCATCTTACTCTTTTATTAGTATGTGTGTGTATATATATATATATTAGAAGATAATAGTCCTAGGAGGCAGGAGTAACTGTAATCCTTATTGTGGGGGTGAGGGAACTATAGCATGGGCATATTAAGTAACTTGCCCAATGAGACATACTGGTAGGAGGCAGAGCCAGTCTCAATTCAAGACATACTTCAGAGCCCTCCATATTAGCCACATATTACATGATTCCCTTAACATGGCTGGCACTTCTAGAGAGACTTAGGATTGGGTTGTATATTTTCTACACACACACACACACACACACACACACACACACACACATGCACATGCACACGCACACACACACAGACACACATATACACACTAGAGGCCTGGTGCATGAAATTTATGCACTGAGTTTGGGAGGGCCTCAGCCTGGCCTGCGTTCTCGTGCAGCCCAGGAGCCCTTGGGGATGTCTGACTGATGGCTTAGGCCTGCTCCCCTGTGGGAGTGCACTGACCATCAGGGGGCAGCTCCTGTGTTGAGCATCTGCCCCCTGGTGGTCAGTACACGTCATAGCAACTGGTGGTTCCTCTGTTCGGTCTATTTGCATATTAGCCTTTGATTATATGATATATATATATATTTCAGAGAGGGAGAGAGAGATAGAAACATCAATGATGAGACAATATCATTGATGGGCTGCCTCCTGCACAGCCTGCCCCAGGGATAGAGCCCAAAACCTGGGCATATGCCCTGATCGGGAATCGAACTGTGAGCTCTCCTGGTTCATGGGTCAATGCTCAACCACTGAACCAAACCAGTCAGGCCTACACACTTGTTTAAATCCTACATTCTCTGCTGAATTATAACCTCTAAGAGAGGAGAGCCTTGTCTTACTTATTCACTACTGTACCTATGGGGCCTCACCAATGTGCGGCATGCAGTAGGTGCTCAGAGATGCTGATTTATAATACATGCACAAATAGCTGAGTGAGTACAACCCAGCCGACAAGAATTTAGAAGCAATGCCTCTTCCCTGGAATTTTAAGCTTCCTGAAAAGAAAGAGTTTGAACATATGTGTTCAATGTCAGATATTGTGCTAAATGTTTTCCATGATTGGTTTCTTTAATCATCATAATAACTAAATGAGGGACCATTTCATACCTCCTTCACACATGGGAGAAACTGAGGCTCTTAAAAGTTAAGTAAATTATCCCAAATCAGATAGGTATAAATGACAGAGCTAGAATTCAAACTCAGAACTAGCCACCATTCCAAAGTTCCAGGGCCATCCCATGACTGTGTTCTTACTAATATGAGTCCAAACTTAAGGCAGTTCTGATCAAAGATGCCTTCAGTTAGAGATACCTTCTTGGGCTGGATGGTTTGATTTGGGAGAAAATAAAGACCAATGACATAGGAAAATGTAGACAACATAAAACTGAGTGTCAGCAGTCATAGATTTTAGTGTGGCACTTTTACCAAATTAGTTATGTAGTCATAGCAAGTTTCTCCCCTGATTGGAACCATTGTAAAGTGAAGAAGCTCAAGCAGATGCTGGCTGAAGTACTTTCCAATTTCAATGGTCTGAGAGCCAATAAAGAGAGCCCAGAAGATGCTCAGAGATGCAGCAGTGGTGCAGCTGGAGTTGGTGGAGAGGACGGCAGTGAAAGCAGATATGCCCCCCTCAGATTTCATCTTTGTAACTGGAGGCCTGGTGCACTAAATTTGTGCATGGGGGAAGGAGGTGCCATCAGCCCAGCCTGTACCCTCTCCAATCTGGGACCCCTTGGGGGACATCCCTCTCACAATCTGGGACTGTTGGCTTCTAACTGCCTCTGCCTGCCAGCCTGATTGCCCCTAACTGGCTCCCTACCACCTTGGTCACCCCCAACTGCCTCCCCTGCCAGCCTGGTAGTCCCTAACTCCCCCCCACCAGTCTGGTTGCCCCCTAGTGCCCCCCTGTTGGCCTGGTTGCCCCCCAAATGCCCCCTGTTGGCCTGGTTGTCCTCAAATGCCCCCCCCCCCAATTCGCCTGGTCACCCATGTAGCCTGCTGGTGAGTCATTTGGTCCCCTGCCAACTTTGTCAACCCACGCAGCCTGCTGTTCGGTTGTTACTGTAAGGTCATTGTGACCAATTTGCATATTACCCTTTTATTAGTATAGATTTCCCCCAATGTGGGTAAACCTTGTGAAGCTTCAAAGCTCTTAAGGCATTGACAGTCATGAGCTCAATGACAGACATTGGTCGCTGTTTCTTCAGTGTCCCAAGTAATGCTAATATATTAAGACAGAGCTGATAATACAAAACTAGGTTATGACTATTGGAAGCAAAATATCTGGGGGGTCTAGCAAGGACTTTTAGTCACAGGAACAGAGAATACTAATGACATAAACTCAAAATGGATTAAAGACTTAAATGTAAGACTCAAAACCATAAAACTCCTAAAAGAAAACAAAGGCAGTAAAATCCCGAGGATTTCTCTTAGCAACATTTCCTCTAATATATCTCCTTGGGCAAGGAAAACAAAGGAAAAAAAAACACAAATGCTACTTTATCAAACTGAAATGTTTTTGCACAGCAAATGAATCAACAAAATGAAAAGATAACCTACTGAATGGGAGACCCAAAATTTATATAGAATTCTCATATAACTCAATACCAAAAAAAGAGAAAGCCTTACCCCAAAATCCAATAAAAAATGGACAGAGGTCTTGAATAGATGCTTCTCCAAAGAGGATATACAGGTGGCCAATAGACATGAAAAGATGCTCAATGTCACTAATTGTCAGAGATATGCAAATTAAAACTACAATGAGAGATCATCTCACATCTGTCAGAATGGCTATCATCAATAAATCAACAAACAACAAGTGTTATTGAGGATGTGGAGAAAAAGGAACCCTCATGCACTGTTGGTGGGGATGCAGATTGGTGTAGCCACTATGGAAAACAGTATGAAGGGTTCTCAAAAAATTAAAAGTGGAACTGCCTTATGACCCAGGGATTCCACTTCTGGGTATATAACCGAAGAAACACAAAACATTAATTTGAAAGAATACATGCACCCCTATGGTCATTGCAGAATTGTTTATAACTAGTGGCCCAGTGCATGGATTTATGCACATTGAAAGAAAATTAATTAGAAGAAATATCTTAATATCGCAATTTGCCCTTTCTGTATAATAGAAGTGTCAACCAAATTAATAATTGACAATGACAGATCAAAACACATGTGTGCGACTGGTTGCCAGCAAGTGCTTTATATGTATTATCACACATGCCTGAGTCAACTTCACCTTTTATATATATATAGAATAAACTTGCTTAATTAGACCTGCTTTTTGATGTAGCTAAACTTTTCCCAGCCCAGTGAAGCACCCCAACTTCTCTTTCAGGTAATTGTCAGCAACACAGCAGTAAATATCAACACAGGTTATTGTCAGCAACACAGCAGTAAATATCAACATTCAGGGAGAACAAAGGGTAAAATATTTAACTGCAGCAGTGTTTATATTCTGTGCCGTGAGAAAACCAGAAGTCATTTTCAAGGTCCACCATTTCTTATTTCTTTTCAGTCGAGTCAAGTTTCTAAACTTTCTAAATCTCTGGTTTCTGGCTAATGAAAAGAAAATAAGATTCCACCGAGTCTCCTATCTACCTACTCCAGGACTTCTGTGAGGATCAAATAAGATGAGGCATGGGAAAACACTTCAGAGACGTTTGGTTAAAGTGTGAAATGTTTGCACCTGGCTGTAAAGCAAGTTGTGTTCCCGGGCTGAAAAAACTGTAAGGAGGCTAGTGGCTAGGGAAAGGAAGCCGGGAATTGCTACATGATGTTATTACCTGGCGCCCACAACAGCCTTTCTGGGCTGGGTTGGGCTGTGGATCTTATTTTGTGCCATGGGGTATTGGCAGGATTGGCTGCTGGGCTATTGCTTCGGGGTGGTGGCGGGGCCTGTGTCCCACTTGGGGTAATCTGAGTGTTGCTCTGTGGCACCAGGTCCATGGTGCCAGGTCCGTGGTGCCAGTACACATCACAGCAGCTCTTGTATTGAACATCTGCCCCTGGTGGTCAGTGTGTGTCATAGCAACTGGCTAGACAGTCAGACACTTAGCATATTAGCCTTTTATATATATATAGATATATAGATAGCCAAGATATGGAAGCCACCCAAGTGCCCATCAATAGACAAGTGGATAAAAAATAGTGGTACATACATACAGTGCAATATTACTCAACCATAAAAAGAATGAAATCTTATCATTTGCAACAGTATGGATAGACCTGGAGGTTATTATGCTAAGTGAAATATGTCAGTCAGAGAATGACAAATACCATATGATTTCACTTACATGTGGAATCTAAAGAACAATATAAATGAACAAACAAAATAGAAACAGATTCAAAGATACAGAGACTAGACTAATGGTTGCCAGAGGGGAGGGGAGCTGGGGGACTGGTTGAAAAAGGTAAAGGGGCTGAGAAGTACAGATTGTTAGTTACAAAATAGTCCTGGGATATAAAGTACAGCATAGGAAATATAGTCAATAATCCTATATAATAAAAGCATAGTATACAAATTGTCCTCTCCATTTGGAGTTCATCCAGGAGTTCAACGTGGGGGAGAGGAAGGGAGGAAGGCCTCGGCTGGTGGCCCGCAGCCACTAGGGACCCTACCAGTGCATGTATTTCATGCACTGGGCCTCTAGTGTGGTAATAAATGTACATGGTGCAGGTGAGTACTAGAAATACTGAACATTTTGTAAAGTAAATGCTTGTCTAACCACTATGCTGTGCACCTGAAACTAATAACACTGGATGTACACTGTAATTGAAAAAAATAAAAAGTAAAGTCAGACCCCTAGAGTATTGGGAGGTGCAGACTAGAAGCTTACAGAGATGTTTTGTTTGGCCTACATAGCATTTTAATCATAAAATTTCAGCTAAAAACCCAAATTTGCAGATTTTCTTGTGGGGGGGGGGATCTGAAGACTGTGGGCTTACTCTGTCACATGGTAAATATTAGGTGCACCTGTATCAAGTAAGAATCTTGTTACAAGTAAATGAAAACCCAAGCCATTCTTGTTACATATACCTGAAAAACCCAGTGGTGGATGAGAAGGCAAGGTTGGTTAGATTTAGAGGTCAATAAGGTCACCAAGGACCCAATTTACTTCTGCTTCTCCTCCTTTATTTTAAGATATTGGCTTTATCACAAGGCTGGCTCCCTCATGGGGACAAAATGGAAGTTGTGCTTCTAAATGTCACAACTGCATTTGATGCTATTGAGAGAGAACCAGCTCTTAAGGCTGCTAGCTGGTGGGGGAGGGGTGGGATTGATGTTGTAGACATAGCTTCATTGTCCACTGGATCCTGCTGTCTCCCTGGTGGGTCCATTCCCTCTCACTCACCATGATCTCCACCATTCCCCACTGTCTGACACGCAGCTCATTTTGGCCATGCTTCCCAATTACTAGACAACTAGAGGCTCACTGCACAGATTTGTGCACATTGAAAGTAAATTAATTAGAAGGTGGCCAGTGGGGCAGGACTGGGCGAGATGTGCTAGGCACACCCTGGAGTCAACCTCCCGTGGTCTTCCCCAGCTGGCCGCACCTGGTGTAGCGCCGGGGCTCAAAGGGTGCCTGTGGAGGGGGTGGGGTCCCTCTGGCAGGTGGGGTTCTTAGGCCTGGCCTGTGGGGATCAGGCTAAAACCGACAGTCTGACATCCCCCAAAGGGGTCCCCGAGTGCAAAAGGACACTCTGCAAAGTTGCTGTCACTCTGCAGCTCATGCACTGAGTGACTGCCCACTGGTGGTCAGTGTACATCATAGCTACTGGCCAGTCACTTAGGCTTTTATATATATAGATGAAGCTAATTCATGCCCCCTGTCCCCAATTAAATGGAAGAACACTTAGGCACTTAGAAACACACCAAGGCTCACTGGAATCGTTTCACAGATGGGAAGGTAACCCCCAGGGACATGGAGCATGTGCCACAGTTGCAGTGCAGGCAGGTGGGGAGTTAGCCCCAAATAGCTTAGCTGAGAACCAGGGAATGTCTCTCCGTCTGCATGTCCACAGCTTGATGATAAGGTCCACTGGGATGAGAAAGTCCCATTCAGGAGTTAGCTTCCAGGCCGTGCATAGGTGGAAAGCGATGGTAAAATCAAGTCTATTCAGGGTTGATGCTCAGAGGCAGCCTTTGCCCTGTATTAGAGGTGAAACCTAGTGTGTTTTCTGCTGAGCTCCCATAAGTGGGGTACAAAGTTCCCACAGCGGTTTGCAGCAGTGCCCCGAGTTCCCACTGCTCAGCAGCTGCAGGAGGACCTGGTTCGAATGTGGGTGCTCTCGGAGCTGAACTGCAGATGAACCCATGAACACGGCTCGGTGAGCTGCTCGACAGTTGGGTCAGCAAAGTTAAAATCAATGTTCATGGATCTAGGACAGGCGAGTTTTGAGGATGATGTCAGGTCAGGAAAGGTGAGCATCAGGGGCACCTTTTAGAACATGCTGAGCATCCTTGACCTGGAAAGGGGCACTGGGTGTGGTCGGCTGGACAGTGAGAGTGGAGAGGAGGGGTCCTGGTGGAGAGGGAAGGGAGAGCTGGAGCTTTACCGGTTTGAGGAAGGTCAACCTTGCCCACGGCACTCAGGACAGATGTGGGCTGAGACGGGGGTGGGGATAGGGTCAGGCAGCAAGGTTTCTGGTAAAAACCTTCATCCTAGGGGCTGACAGTGTGGCTGTAAACATGGCTGATAACCTAATGAGCCCTTGACCTTGAAAACCTTTAGCTCCTTACCTGTACAATGAGGAGTCCATGGATAATCTCCAACAGCCCCATTTCACTCAGAAAGTCTTCGTTTCCAGAATGAACAGGAAGAACTGTCATTCCTCCCCCCTCCTTCTCTGTTCACCACAGAACAACCTAGTCAGGGACCAACGCATCTTTGATTGGAAAAAGCCCTGTCGGGGAGAAACCCCAGGTAACGGGATATCGTTCTGAAGATGACTTCAGTGCCCACTGCAGGAGGAAATAGCCAGCAGATTCACCCACTCGATAAGAAAAATGTATTTTGTTATCAACCATGTCCCAGATACCATTTTCGTGCAATGACAAACAAACCTCACAGAGGAGAATTAACACTGTACGCGGACCATCTTATACACACACCCTGCCCTGTTTCTTGCCCCAGGAATGATGGGTGGGTAAGAACCAAGATCAATCAAATAATATTAGTAGATACTAAACTACAGTAGTAGTAAATGCATTGAGAGGGAAATACAGGCGTCTGAGAAAATGGCCTGTGTTAGGAGGCTTGGGGTTGGAGTGGAGAAAAGGCAAAGAGGCACAGGGAGTAGAGCTTCCCATGCATGTGTGAAGGCTCTGTGGCAGGAGGAAGCAGGACAGAGGATGGATGCACAGAATTGATAAAAGGAGAAAATGCAGGGTAACTCAGGAGAAGAAAGAACACAGGGGTGTAACTATAGGGGTAGTTTAATGCCATGTTAGGAACTTTATCTTAAAAGCCATAGGGTACCATTTAAAGCATGCATGTGTGTGTATGAAAGACAGACAGACAGACACACACACACACACACACACACACACACACGAGATGATAGATAGATAGATAAATAGATAGATAGACAGATAGATAGACAGATAGATAGACAGATAGATTCTTTGAAAAGACTATTCTGGCTGCTGTATGGAGACTGGAGGGGAAGGTCAGGGAGGTGTGTGAGGTCATAAAGCCCCTGGTCCTGCTGGCACCTCCACTGCCCAGGGCTGTGGTGTGTCAGCATCCGTACGGGGCAGACCTAAGGCTCCAATGCTCTATCCCACCTGCTCAAGCCCTGCCCTCTAGGGGTCTCTGGCCAGTTTTGGTACCTCTGGGGGTTCAGGGCGTGTCTTTAATGACGTGGCCTCCAGATGCAGAAAGCACAAGCCTTCTGCTTTCCAGGAAGGACCAGTCAATGAATTCCTGCCGTGGAAATCAACCATCACACTCACACACACACACACACACACACACACACACACACACACACACACACACACACACACACACACACACACACACACACACCGGTACCTTGCATATCTGTCAGAAATCTTTTCCCTGGACAAATGATGATTTATGGGAGGCCGCTCTATTTCCCGCCTTTCTCTTGTTCTATTTTCGGAGAATATATCCAGACCATGTGTTTTTGATTAGCCTGACACATTCCAAGCAAGCTTTTTGTATTCCATGTGCTGGTGAAGGGTTCTCTCTGAAGAAGTAGAAGGAGAGAGAGAGAGAGAGAGAGAGAGAGAGAGAGAGAGAGAGAGAGAGAGAGAGAGAGAGAGAACCTAACCTCCATCTTCCCTGGGTGGCTAGTGAGAGAGGTCAGTGTGCTCACACTGGAGGTCCCAGGGGTCCCCAGGGAACCTGGGCAGCCAGATTCTGCAGAATACCAACAGACTCCCATGTTTCACAAGAACACCCCACGTCAGGCATGAAGACATGCCTGACACCCCACATCAGACACCCCATGTCAGGCGTGAAGAAAGCTGTGGCCTTTGACTACCAAGCCTTTCCCCTCCATGGGGCCTTTGTACTCGCTGTTCTCACCGCCTGGCATCCTCCACTGCTCACCACCCACCACTCACCACACACCCCTCCCAGAGCCACTCCTTCTCTGACTCCATCCACAGTCCGTGTCCCTGCCCCCTCTCTCAGCGCCCGCTGCTTTCATGGCAGTGCTCACCTGTGGTCACTGTATTTAGTTCATACTTATGTTCACTTTCGTTTCATTTGGCCAGGGGTTGGCAAACTGTGGCCCATGGGCCACATCAGAGGCACTGCCTGTTTTTGTAAACCGAGCCGTACTGGGACAGTAATTGTCAATCCTGTTTTCACAGACTGCCCTGCACGGCAGAGCCGAGTTGCTGTGACAGCGTCTGAGATAGTTCCTTGCTGGCTTATTAGAGACAGAGTTTGGTGATCTGTGTATTTGACAGTAAACCACAAGGGCGGATAGTAAATCTGTCTTTCATATCAGTGTGTGGCTGGTTTGTAGTCCAGGGTGAGGCCCATCAGAGGCACTTGATGGGCACTTGCTGAAAGACAGGCCTTAAAGATGGCGGGTTAGGATTGCTGTGTCAAGGGCCAAGAGGATGACCTGCATTTTTTAACCCTTTATTTTTCTTACATTGCTTAAGGGTTGCCTTGAACTTAGTTGAACTTAGTTTGGGGTTAAAAACCAGAAAAATTATTTAGTTCCATAACATCATGCCTTTAAAAAAGGAACAAATGGTAAAGTTTTAAGAGAGAGGGAAAAAAACCCAACAAATCCTCAAACTGCATTTTAAAAGACCAACAAAGCCATAAATATGAACAATTCTGATTTATGAAGCCACAGAGGGTTCTCTCCGGTTACAACGGCAAGCTCAAAGCAGGCAGCCCAAATGGAGAGAAATGCTAGGCAGCGGGTGAAATAAAAATCATTAGCTTGAGTTTTTCTCCAAGTGGGCAAAGACTTCCCTTTCTGCTGATAAAAGCAAGAGTCTGTGCACATCTCAACTTAAGAAAGTACTTGGGAAAATACTTTTGTAGCCTGATCAATATTTAAAAAATACATATTTTTTTGGTTTCAGAGAAGAAGGGAGAGGGAGACAGAGATAGAAATATCAATGATGAGGGAATCATTGATAGGCTGCCTCCTGCTGGGGATCCAGCCGGTATCCCAGGCGGGTGCCCTGACTGGGAATTGAACTGTGACCTCCTGGTTCATAGGTCAAAGGTCAATCATAGAGCAACACCGACGGGGGCCGATCAAAAATTTTCAAGTCACTTGGTCACAGGAAAAATAATTTATCTGGACTCAGTGACAGAATACTTTGGAAAGTATAATTTCAACAGAGACATTCAATGTGGGTTTATGTAAGGGAGCGTTTAACTCCTCACCCATTGGAGATACATTTCCTGGATAAGTTACTACAATGAGAGATAAGAGAGAGAGGTAGATATTTACATGCATGTCCGGAAAGCCTGAGGCCCAGGGTCATGTATTAATGGCCAACAGGACGTATCAGGGGATATTAGGAGCCTGCTGAATACAAGCTCCCAAAACACACTCATTTCATTGTGCGAGCTGAACAATAGCTAAGAAGCCAGGTGAACTGAGTGAACGTTACTGCTCATAAATAAAACAGCAGAGCTGACAAAACGTAAAATGATCCGGGTCTACACAGACAACCTTTCGGACTTCTTGTTACCTAGCAGTATTTTTTTTTTTACTTTTTGGCCCACAAGTTGTAATATAGGCAAAACTATCACATGAACTAGGGTTAGCATAGGAGAAACAGCAGTCAATCTGTGTGTGAGTGGTGGAGCCACCTGGAGACCAGCAAGAGGGACCCTTTTTACCATACGGCCATCTGCTCTTCATCACCTGCACACACCACAGAGCACATTTCCTGTGTCTATAGGGCCTTCATACGTTTGTGGTGAAGAAGGCTCTAAAAGGCAGATACCATTGATGTGTCTAAAGAGTCTGGAGACAGTAACCAGGCCCAGAGTTGGGAAGAGTGTGAGGCGAGTGGAAGCACCTAGGACACCACTGAAGGAGGCGCTCGGCCGCAGGTGCCCACCCTGCACTTACCCATCCCTGAGAGTGAGAGTCTCTTTCAACAGCGCGCCCTGGGCATCTGCCTTATCGTACTCTAGTCCAGGCTCAGTGTCTTTCCTTCCTCTCAGAACAACTGAACCCAAGCGGGTCACTCTCAAAGAGGAAAAGTGGTTTCCTTCTTTTAAAGGGTCACGGAAGGAAAAATCTTTAGACGGTAAGTATCTATCAAAGACAAAACGCTAAGAACAAAAGTAAGGCATATGTTTATTCTAATCCTATATAATAAAAGCGTAATATGCAAATCAACTGAACCTCGGAACGACTGGTCGCTATGACGGCACACTGACCACCAGGGGGCAGATGCTGAATGCAGGAGCTGCCTCCTGGCGATCAGTGCTCTCTCACAGGGGGAGCGCCGCTCAGCCAGAAGGCCAGACGCCAGGCTCGTGGCTGGCGAGTGCTGCAGTGGTGGCTTTTCATCCGCAGCTGTGCTGAGGATGTCTGTTGGACATTCTCCGAGGGCTCCTGGATTTCGAGCGGGTACAGGCCAGCGTGAGAGTCCTTCTTCCCCCACTCCCCCCATCCCATGCACTGGGCCTCTAGTAATTTTAGAAGATGATAACACGCTAATTAGGCATGGCAATTTGCTCACGTTAATAAGGGAAGATACTAAAACACTTTAAGATAAAATGCCATATACAGATGGGGTATTATAGAGTTGCATACCTGAAACCTATATTGTTTTGTTAACCAATGCCATTTCAATAAAGTACAGAAAAACCCACTTCAAGCAAAGTTAAAACAGGAGATGTAGTCAGAGATTATAACAGCTAAGAAGCAAACGTTGACAGAGCTTTTACTCTTTACTAATATGAGCATGAGACAGCTACAAAATGATTAAGTACTTGATCCATTCTAGTCAAACTGTATCTAATTGGGACTTTCACTGCATCTTGGCAGCAGGAAATGAGGTAAGGAAACTATGACCAGCCCCAGCAGGTTTGGCTCACTGGATAGTGCGTCAGCTTGTGGACTGAAAGGGCCCTGGGTTCGATTCTAGTTAAGGGCATGTACCTTGGTTGTGGATTCTATCCCAGGTAGGGCGCATGCAGGAGGCAGCTGATTGATGTTTTTCTCTCATCAATGTTTCTAACTCTATTCCTCTCCCTTCCTCTCTGTAAAAATCAATGACATATATTGTGTGTGTGTGTGTGTGTGTGTGTGTGTGTGTGTGTGTGTTTATTTTAAAAAAGGAAACTATGAGTTCGGCCTCTTCAAACACAGGTCCCTATAGCATTTCTCTAGTTGGCCATCCAAAACGAACTTCACACCAAGTGCACTTTGACACGGCAGTGTTGCAAACTGATATGACATGGCTACAGACAGGATTCTTCTCTGTCGCTTATCAGCAACAACACCTGAGAGCTCACGGTCTTCCTGAGGGCAAGCCTGCCACTAGATTCTGAGTTGGCGCTTCTGGTTGAACAGCTCGACAATCCCAATGGCACGTAATGAGACGTGTCTGCCTCCCCAGTTATGAAAAAGTATGCAGCTCACTCCGGCTGCCTCTGGCTCCCCCGACCCCATTTAGTTGGGGGAACAAGATTTGCCTTCGAAGCCACCCAACAGGGAGGCCTCAACAAGGAAGAATAAGCAATAGCATATGTTTCCCTTACCCGAGGCAGGCCAGGGCTTGGGTGCCCAATGTGCAGAGGGTCTGAAGAAGTGTTATATTGGTTTTAAGATGCAACTGTGAGTTTTATTACTTTCTGGGAAACATGAAAGCAAGAGCTCTGTGCCAGATGGAAGCACAGAGCGCCAGGGTCTTCTGGATTGGATTGGAGAAATGTGCTTTGCGTGCAGAACACTTGTCAGTGTCCCCAGGTGAGTTCCCATCTTCCATGCACTGCTGATGTCTGACTTTCTTGTGCCTGCTCTTCTCGGACGGGGCCCAGATGAAGTTCAGTCTTCTGCTTAGAAAAGACTGAGGGGCTCGCCGATCTCCTTATTGTAAAGCCAGGGTGATTTTTGTTGGAGGAAGACAGAACCTCGGGACCGTGTTTGGAATCATGGGATGTATAAGACAGGAGGAGGATGAGAGGGAGCCAGCGTGGACCATGCCCCTTGCTCTCCCTGCTATGAGTGTACTCTCCTTTCTACCATGTCAGCTCTGATGGCAGGAGTCTTCTCTTGATCCTCTACATTAAACCTGACAGAGAGAACCTCCCATCGTTGCCCTCATCTGTATGTTAAATACATTCTTTCATAAGTGTTTTGATGCCCCCCCCCCCCCCCGAACCTGTCTCCAGGGGGTCTAAACACCTCCGGTCCCTAAACTCCTCAGCCTGGAGAGTGTTGTCAGGGGAGCCGGGCAGAGTGAGGCCATGGTGTTCCTTCCAGCCCCCCAAACTTGAGCAGCAGTAACTGTTTTGCTTTTTAAATGATGATGATGATGATGCCTGTGAAAGGGAGAGACAGAGCTCTCTCTCACTTCTGGAAGGAATATATGCGGGAATGCCTTTCAGCTGGGCAATCTGGCAATGCATCACGAAAGCTCTTCCTGTGCGCTCCGCCTCTGTTTGGTAACTCTGCCCGCACGGAAACAATCTGACAAAGGTACAAAAGACTGCATGTTCACTGGCGCACTTTTGATGATGGAAAAAATCTGCACACCGCCTAAACATCCCAACCGCTGGAGCCTATCACAAGGGAAGACCAACGACCATTAAAAAAAAAAGTGATTCATAAACTTAGAAAAAGGCTCTGTATGTATTTTTAAGTGAAAAGGGAGGTTTCCAAAGAGTATGCATGGTGTAATCAAAAGCTATAAACATAAATGTGTGTGTGTGTGTGTGTGTGTGTGTGTGTGTGTGTGTGTGTATGGACGTGAGGGAGAAGAAGGTCTGGGGAAAATTGTAGCAAAATGTTATAGTGATTATTTCTAGGTGTGGGGTTATGAGTAAATCATTTTTGTTTGGCTTCCCTATGCAATTTTTCTACAGTGACTACACAGCACTTCGGTGATGATTTTTAAAAAAAATCCTGGTGTTCCTTTGACGCCCCATCTCACATCTTTGGGGGGCTTTACTACCTTCCTTGCCCTTCCTTGCCCCTGTCCACTCACAGCTCTGTAGCTACGACATCTGATGTGGTCAGCTCTGCTCTGCAGGCTGGATACGCCGGTTTCCCACGTTCCTTCCTATCACAGCAGTGCTGGCAGGAAGGCGAGGTCTGCAGGATCACACTCTCGCACCCCCTGCTAGCATCTGAGTCTGCGCCAGATCCTCTTCTCAAGCCTCGCTCACCTGCTCTGGCAGGCGGTCAAATTCCTCACTCCCTGGGCCTTGGACAAGACACTCTCCTCGCGGACGATAAAGATAAAGAATTATTTATCTCTCCCCTCCCGTTAAATATGGCATTCCTCCTCTCACAGCCTCTGCCCCCCCCCCCCCCACCTCCTGCTGCTCCAGGTCAGCGGGCTGGGATGGTGCTCATCACCACCATTATCAGCGAGCTCGCCCACTCTCTGCTTCCCAGGGCCCTCGCTCGGCCTTACCCCCTGCCTTTCAGCACAATGTGTAAATCTTCTCCTGCGCCTCTCCTGCTATCCTGGAATTCCAAGCTCCTCTCTCCCCAAATATGGCTGGGAAGGGAGCGCCAGGCTCCACATTTGGACAGCAGCAGAATCCCATCCCTGTCATCACCCTGGCTGACACGGTCCTCCGCTGCCATCACTGTCAACAGCGTCATTGTAAACTTGGGAAGGTATCTTTGTAGTTGGCTCTGTTGGGTGCATTACAAAGGAAATAGTTTTGCAGCCCAAGTTCTATATTCTTTTGAAGTATTCATCTTCTCGGAGCATAAATCTCACTGGGGAGATACGACATAAACCTCAACTTGCTCCTTTGTAGCCATCCGGCTCTCACCTCACCTGTCTACCCCAAAGATTTTCCTAACGTTCGAGTAACTTCTCTGTTTACCAAATCTCTGTTTCCTTCTCCACTGTGTCCACATTGCATACCATTGTAGGTCTTTGCCCCACTGACCATGACCTCCTAATGGAACTCAGGGACACTTGGAGGCTTTGACTCTGACAGACTTCAGTCTGTCTTAGCACTGACCCTTCCTCACTGTGTGACCTTGTTGGGCAAGTCCCTCTATCTCTCTGATCTTCATCTATAAAATGATGACAATGCCAAAACCGGTTTGGGTCAGTGGATAGAGCGTCGGCCTGTGGACTGAAAGGTCCCAGGTTCGATTCCGGTTAAGGGCATGTACCTTGGCTGCGGGCCCATCCCCAGTGGGGGGTGCAAGAGGCAGTAGATTGATGTTTCTCTCTCATTGATGTTTCTGACTTTCTAGCCCTCTCCCTTCCTCTCTGTAAAAAAAAAATCAATAAAAACAAACAAAACAAAAAAACCAAAACAAAACAAAATGGTGACAATAGTGTCTGCTGTGTACTCATGTTTTCAGAAGTAGAGGAAAACACAGTTGGAGTCTGGGGCTTTGCTTTCCTGGTCTAGACATCAAACTTGAAGGAATAATGATAACTAATCATCTTGATGCAAAATCATTTTCATCTTAACAGCAGAGTGGAACCACACCGGTTGAGGAATAAAAGGACAGGACTGATGTGCAGTTTTTGTGTTCGGGTTTATCTTAATCCCCGAGCTGATTCTTCTGTTTCCCTTTTAAACAGACACCTTGGAAGCAGTTAACTGAGTGCCACACGAACGCACACAAGCAGGGAGCGAGGTGAGGCTGCGCTAAATAAATTACACCGAGGTTTTCGGCTTTCATTTTCTCCTCCGTTGACATGCGGTACCCGAGCTGCATACACTGGCCAGGCGCCCGAATTTCACTGGGCAAACACAGACAGCTGACCCCGTGCGGTGCTGGCACAGGTGGTTCTATTGTTGGGCTCTGTTTTTCTGGAGAAACAGCAGTAAGGCAGCCCTCCCACTCAGGTCGGCCTGAAAACAGCCCCAGGCTACCGGATGGGGCCCCGCTCTGCTCCGTGTGGCTGATACACGCACACACACATCTAGATGGCTTTCTGATGGGTTAGGAGTTGACAGCTTGATGCCTGGGACTGAGGCACTGGCTTTGTCTGGCAGGTGCAGCGGCCTCGAGCTCACTTTCCCTGCAGCTGCCCCCTCCCTGGGGATGCCAGGGGGACCTTACCTCAGTCCCCTTAGGGTCCTGGAAACACCAATTCTCACAGGATGGGAGGTTGGTGATCACGCTAATTCTCCCTCCCACCCTTCCCTCTACAAACAACAAGAACAAAAACAGACTCTTCTGACCTGAGCTGCGTGAAAAACGCAGAAACAGAACCTTGTGGGAGCCCAGCATTGAGCCAAAGTCTTTTGCCCACAGGCGGCGGTGTAGCTGCAGCATTTTGTGTGTTTGAATTGCCTCAAATTCACTTCCCATCTCCACTTAGTCCATTTCTATGCAGATTTTTACCCCTGGCCCTTACATCAAAAGCTCCCGTTTCTTGTCATTATTAAGAGCCTGGCTTGTCATTACGTCTTCCTGCCTGTGTGACCTTGGGCAGGCTGCATCCTCTCTCTGGGCCTGTGTCCTCACTGTGAACGGGGTATCATCCATTCAGCAGCTCTCCATGAACCACAGCCAAGCGGGAACTGGGCAGGAGAAGAGCTTGTATGCTGGCAGGTAAGTGTAGGACAGTGGTCGGCAAACTGTGGCTCGCGAGCCACAGGCGGCTTTTTGGCTGAGTGTGGCTCTTCCACAAAATACCACGGCCTGGGCGAGTCTTATTTTGAAGAAGTGGCGTTAGAAGAAGTTTAAGTTTAAAAAATTTGGGTCTCAAAAGAGATTTCAATCCTTGTACTGTTGATATTTGGCTCTGTTGACGAATGAGTTTGCCGACCACTGGTGTAGGACCACCTCCTTCATTCATTCACCCAGAAATTACTACAGGCGAGACGCTGCCTGAGATGCAGGAGATTTAAGGTGAGCGAGGCAGGCTCCCTGTTCTCATGGAGCCGCTGTGTGGGGACTCACGGACGTACAGCAAGGACGGGTGCTCGGTGCTGGCACATTGTCACTGTGCCCCATACAGTGGCCGCTGCTCTTATCGTCTTCACTGTTATCACGTGAGAATCCCCTGGGGTCACCGATCCGTGTCCTGCTGCGGCTCGGACACTCCGCACCTGAAATGCCCAGCACCTTTGCAAGCCTCACCACCTTATCAGTGACAGCGGTCATGACACCTACTTTTAGGGGCAGAGGTTAAGTGAGATGACCTCTGTGAAGCACCTCGTGGTGTGACACCCATAACGGGGGGCTTTACCCTTTCTCTCTCCTGCCTTTGCTGTCTTCTGCACACACATGCCCATCCCAGCCTGTGTCCACTCACTGGCCTGCGCCTCGCGCTGGGTGTGAGCCACATGCAACATGTCATCCGCACTCCAGGGCAGCTGTTATCACTCTGCCCTCTCCTCCCCCCCGCGGGGTCAAATGCATTCTTTCCCAAGTCCTTCCTCCCCACAAGCCGTGCCACAAATATCCCCCACGTGGAGTCTGAGGTTCCCCTCTCCTCTCTAGGTGTAATTTCCTGGTAAGAGCAGAGATTAAGAAGTGTCTGGCGGAGACGAAATGCTGGCAGTGACGGGGCGTGCTTTCCTCGGGTGACCTCTGAAATTCTTCCCGGTGCAGGGATGCTAAGCTGCAGCTTAGCGTTCACTTTCGGTGTTGTCCGGGTAGAGCTCAGAGGAATGAAGGGCCGCAGATGGCTTCTTGCGGTCTTGGGTCTTGTTTCGTGTCTGTCATGCATGTAACTGCAGTGTTCTAACTGTTGCCTTCTGACTCATGGTCAGAAGCAAAACCCGCAGAAATAAGTCCCACCCCCAGTCTTCATTGAAACATTTTAAACAGTGTTATTGAGACATAATTCATATGCGTTACATTTAACATGCACAATTCACTAGTATATTCACAGAAATGTGCAACCCGTCACCACAGTTAATTGATACAGTTTTCATGACCTCAGAAAGAAACCCCAGATCCTTTAGCTATCCCCCCATCTCCCTGTCTCTGCCCTGCCCCCAGCCCTAAGCAACCCCCAATCCACTTTTTGTCTCTGAGGAGTTCCCCATTCTGGGTTCTCATAGGAATTGCATCATATAACACATGGTATTCTGTTCCTGGCTTCTTTCACTTATTTTCACGATTCATCCATGCGGTAGCACGTCCCAGTACTTCATTCTACTTTATGGCTGAACAATATTCCATTGTGTAGATAGACCATATTTGGTCTATCCATTCGTCCTGTGTGGACATTGGGTTGTGCCCACTTTATGAATAATACTGCTACAAATATCCATGTACAAAGTTTTATGTTTCCCTTTCTCTTTAGAAATAACTTTTAAAAACTTCTTGTGGAATAAACCAATAGGATGGGAATAACCATTGTCATAACAGACAATGTATGTTGTGCTAATTGGTGTCAAGGACTGAGCTATCTCACAGGATCCTCATGGGACTGGCGGGGGACAGGTACTTTTTCACCCCCAGTTCACAGATGGGGAGCCTGGGGCTGAGAGAGTGTGAAGGACATAAGAAACTCCCAGCTACTATCCAGTGTGTTTCTTTTCTTAGGAGAACCAAACAGGAAAGATACAGGCTGATTCTGGAACACTTTTCTTCCGAGAGTCACATTTCCTGTGACACTTAGCCCCGCCCACCAAATTTTATACTCATTTTTCAGAAAAGCATATTCACTTTAATAGTCACCCCCCCCCACACTCCACCCGGTCCTCTAATGACTTCAATATGGACAATTAATGCTGCAGAGACTGTGTGAACAAACACATGTATGAACAGGCAGGCATCAGGCTTGTTCCCACCGTGATGAAATGGAAACTCAGTTTCTACACGGAGTTACATGTGAAGAAGCAGGTAGGCAACCGCACATGCTTAGAAAGGAATTCCAATATTTATTTGGATCTCTTATTGCAGTTATCTGGGGGGAGACTTTCAGACACCCTTTTTCCTCATCTCCATATGTCTGGTACATGTGTCATGGATGCTCCGAACACTCCTGCTTACAAGCACACCCAATCCCTCAGTCAATCCTGCCATTTACTACCTCTCAGGTCCCGCCCTTCTACCCATTTTCCAGATTCTACATCACAAGGTACATCCAGGACCTGGGTTAGTAACAGCAGGCCTTCCTCTGGAGAGTGTAAGACAGGGAGGCAGCAGGAAATGGCGGAAAGTAAGGGCACTGTGATATGTTCATTACATTTTCTTCTTAAGATGCATTCATTTTTCACTTTATTTGTTCATTAGTAGGGAAGGGAAAATCCTGACTCATCAAGGGATCCTGCCCAGATCCTTTGACTAACAGATGACAATAAAAGGCAAATAGGCACATAAAATGTACTGTGCACATGAACAGCAGAATACGAGAATGAGTAACGTTATCTAGTTTTGGCTAGACTGCCAATGACTGACATCACATAGAAAGCTGATCTTCATATTTCACAGATCCCATCCTTCCGATTTCTTCTTGCAAAAATTTATTTGTAACCCCCAAATCAATACCTGCATTGCTTTGCGGTCATCTAAATATGTGAAGAGCGGCCAAAAAATTTGAGTTGCCCAACACAGAGGTAGGTTCCCAAGCTCAGATCATCCAAGCCCATGCTCCACCTTCCTGAGTCAGGTCCCCTACAGGGATGCTGGGGTGGGGGTGGGGCAGAGTGCAAGGACAGGGCAGGGCAGTGCAGGCTCCGGCTCTCAGGCCAGCTGAATGGGCTTTGAATCCCAATGGTGATACCTGTTTAGTGGGGTGGCCTCAGGCAATCCATCTGACACTTCTGAATTTTGTTTTCTTTCCATAAAATAGGAAGAATAGAATTTACCAGGTTGAGTTGTTTTTAGAAATTAAGATGATAATCTCTGTGTGTGTGTGTGTGTATGTGTGTGTGTGTGTGTGTGTGTGTGTGTGTGTGTGTGTGTCCGCATGCACATGCTTGCACATAATTTCCCTAGGAGCAATGATTCAGCATTCACTAATTCAGTAGTTCAAGGTGACTTTACAGAATGTAACTACCACAGATAACAAGAACAGACTACATATTGGTTTCATAACCCTGGGGCAGCGGTCAGCAAATTGCTGCTGGCAAGCCACATGTGGCTCTCCAGGGGAGCTTTACAGCCGACCACTGCCCTGGGGGACTTGGATGGTAGAAAGGAATCAACACCAATTCCTAGAAAGTAGCATAGTGTTCCGGATTCATATGCCCTGGTCTCACAAACTCAGATTCCTGTCTCTTCCTCTAAGATTACGGAAACTTACACATGAAGACCCTAGACTTGGAAGATCATTGGTCTCCTTTCAGTTCCCTCACCATAGACCCTTTTAAAAAGTGAAATCTGACATGAAAACTTTAATATATAAATCAGATAAAAGCAGAGCTGTATCATTGCAAGAAAGGGCCCAGGGGACCTGGAGTCCTGACAGCTAGAAATTTCCTCCCGTCCTTTCTCCCTGCCCGGCTCCTGCACGGCCCCTGTGGCATGTCCAGGGAACCCAACAAAAGACTGTGAAGACCTCTGCCCAACAGCCTCACTGCTTGTTTGAGGAAATTTAGACTCTAAGAGGTTCATTCCCTAAAAGTGTAAATTAACAAAGCTCCAAACAGTACGGCCCTCCAAGTTCTCAAGGTATTACGAATCCTCTGGAGCTATCTACCCAAGGCACCAAATTGTCAACTGAGACCTGCCTCTCATTTACCTTCGTCTCCCACACACATGGCCTCTAGCACACAGTGAGGACAGGTTTTTCTCAGATGACAGGAGAACATCACAAATATTAGCTGATTTCAGTCCTACAATGAGTCACCACTTTTGTATATACACTGTGGCCATCTGTAATCCAATTTAACAATATTAGGGAGCAATGTTAGACTTCTAAATTCAAAGGGCTTTCATGAAAAAAAAATAAAGAAAACTATAAAACCATAATTATAAAAGCATCCATTCTCCTCTTGTTTGAATACTTTAAATTATACATTTAAAAAAATACTGGAAGCTATCTACCTACAAACCTCCCTATCTATATAAGTATTTTTACTGAGTTTGTTCTAAAGTTTGAAAAATTAATATCAAGTGTCTTGTTCAAAGTCACATGACTAGTTTGTAGTGAAGCTAGACTTAATCTGAGGTTTTCTGCTTCTTGGTTCACTGACTTCCCCACTTCAAACTCTATTTACTGAAGTCATATCAGCAAGGGCATAATAAACACATCTGTCCTCAGCAGAGAGAGAAAAGTCCTTTGTTGACCCCATCATTTTCCAGTTCACACTAGATCTTGGCCTCTACTCCAGGGAAGGCTGGGTCCCTAAAGAAAACAAGATTTTAAAAAGTAAGTTCCTTTTTGGCTTTTGTGTTTTGAAGGGACCAGGTTCTAAAGATTAAGGGGTTTTGGAGGGTACTTTGATTGTGCAGATGTTCATATCACTGCTGACTTTAGAACAGACACTTGACATGCAATGGGCTATATTGTATTTCCATCTAAAGAGTTTCACTGAGAAGAGCCGGTTGGGCTTCAAAAAAATCTGGAGAGAAGAGGAGAGGTGGCTCTTTAAGGAACAACAAACAAACAAAAAACAGTTAACATGTGGTCTCCTCTATCACCACTTACTCTTTGCCCTGTCCCTTTGCCTACAGACAATGGCTCATCCAAGCCAACTTCTGCTCTGCTGATCCCAGCTGCTGCAGGGGTTCCAGGAAACCCCCAGAGGAGGTGGCCTGCTCTTGTCCCTGCCCACACACCCCTAACCTCTCCTCTGATGACAGGGGAAGAACTGGGCATGTCTCTTTTAGAAATCCTGCTCATTTGTTGGGTCTTCCTCCTTGGCCTCAGGGGCTAGTCTCCCACCATCCCCTTTCCCAGCTTTGGCCACACATGCCCATGGCATCCTCAGACCGGTGCTCTATTACGTAGGAAAGTCACTCACTACAAGGGCCAAATGGACTCTTAAGAAGAACCGCAGGGAAACATGGGAAGGGACTTTGGAGCACAGCACTTCCCTATACCTGGCAGATGCTGTCCAGCGCCTCCTGAGCCTGCACAGCTGGAGGTGGAGAAGCAAGTAAAGTGGATGCAGGACTCGCCTCACTCCCCGAGGAAGCCCTGTGTCCACCCAGCCTCTCCAGGGCCCGGGGGAGGGGCAAAAACCAGGCTTCTCCTCGTCGGCTCTGACTCAAAAGTCTGACTTCTGCTCAAACAGATCAGATTATGGATCCTCTGGCCATCTCCCATGGGCAGTCCCCGCCATGTCACCCCAGCCAGGAAACCCAACCCCTTGTCCTTCTTTTAAGAACGTTATACCACCACCTTCACCCCAGACACTGCATTTATATAAGATACAGATGAATGTGAAGATAGTGGAGATGGAAGGAGGTTTAACAAAAGAGAAACAAACTCATACATACAGAGGACATTTTGATGGCTGCCAGATGGAAAGGAGGTTGGAGAGATGAGTGAAAAAGGGGAAGGAATTAAGAAGAACAAATTGCCAGTTGTAAAAATAGTCACCAGGATGTAAAGTACGGCACAGGGAATGTAATAAATAATATTGTAATAACTATGCATGGAGTCAGATGGGTACTAGACTTATGGGAGGGTGGGGACCACTTTATAAGTTATATAAAAGTCTAATCACTGTTACATACCTGAAACTAATATAATAGTGTATGTTCACTGTAATTGCAAAAAGAATCATTAAAAATAAATCTGAAGCATTATCATTTCTTAAATCCCCGCCCCCCCAAAAAAAACCCCACCTCATCCATCTACCCACACCAGGCTCCACCTCCTACATTGTCCCTGAATTCTCTCCTTGCTTCTTTCTCTCTTAAGAGTCCTCTGGTAACCTATCCCTCACCACACGGCCTCCCATTTCATTAGGCAGAGCGATTGAACTCTGCTGAGCCCTACCTCCACAGGAAGACCTACTTTTGCCAGGAATCCATACCTCTCAGTGGGCCCCTTTGCTCACGCCCACTCTCTCACCCCCACAAGCACAAGGCAACAGGACAGAGATCCACTTCTACAATAGGTTCTACTGCTTTAAGAGCCAGAGCAGCTAGGGTTGATTTTCATTTTAATCACTAATAAGTATTTCTCTATAATCACGAACTTCAGCCTCACTCTGGCCAGTGACTCCATGACCACTACTGAGAACAACATCAAACATGGTGGGGACCAGGGGCCACAATGGCTCAGAGTGCTTTCATTAACCATCTCGTGCAGTCCTCAGGTACCTTGTGAGGTAGGTGCTATCATTACCCCCTTTTCTGGGAGAGAAACCTAGGCTCGGAGAGAATAGGTAACTTGCCCAAGGTAGCAGAGCTGAGGATTTCCCTTTGAAGTTGCCTTCTTGATTCTTATGTTATACTAGTACCTATTTGCTCTCTGCAGTTTCCACTGTTTTTGACACTCCTGGGGAACTGAGGACTCAGAATTCCTAGGTAGGTTTAGAGAAGGGAATGGGGCCACATATGCTGTGCATACCACTGCCTAGTAGGCTAGAGAGCTTTCTCAGCCTTGGAGAATGTGGCATTCCATGCTAACCAGTCATTTGAAATTCCTGCCATAAATGAAAAAATAAACACGCCGTTGAGGATATAATTCAGCAAACCTCTCTCCCAAATGAGGCTGATTGCAGATAGAAAGCAGATTTTCATATTTACTGGATGTGACAGCTGTAGGAACTAAATGAATCATCTGTCTATCTCCATCGCCTAGTTCCTCCTGAGCTGTACGGATCTATCCCTGGGGCTGTCTGTCTTCCCATTGCAGGAAGACGGATCAGTGTAGTTTCAATTATTAATTCCATGTTTGGATCACAGTAACACCGGTTCCAGTTCAGTGACCTGCAGTTCCTATTGATTTAAGTGATGAATTATCTACACTGCGATGTATTATTAACTTTATTTTGTCTCTTATTCCTTCCGCATTCATGCATCAAAATAATAAAGCACCATTCACAGGCTAAAAGGATCCATTTCCCTTCTCACATTTCCCATAAGGGTGAAGCCACCACACAACAGAAAGGTAATTACACAGAGCTGGGGGTGAAGGCTGGGTATTTATTTGGCCTATAAATTATTTATCTAAGCTGTGAATGTGGGGGAGGGTTGGGGCAGGGATCTTGAGTGGTGGCCCAGATCTGAATGGAGAACCATGGGACCCCGGGGGAAGTTAATGAAGACAGGTGAAGATTAGAACCTTGGAGACTCAACAGAAATAAAATAGCCTCCATCAAAAGGTCAGGTTCTGGCAATCTATCTGCCCATTCTGATCTTGACAGGATGGGTGTGGGCGAGGGGATGGTGCAGGGACAAGAAGGAGGCGAGGGAAGACAACATTGTCAGCTTCTCTGGAGATGTCCTTTATCCTGCTCTGCGCTGCATGCTGCCATAGCAGATCTACCCAGCAAGGTCAAGTCCTAGGGAGACATGGACCTGCGGGTACAGTACCCTGTCCTACCACCTGTTGAGAAGTTGCCTTTCTCTACATACAATCTAGGCCAGTGGTTGGCAAACACATTAGTTAACAGCCAAATAGCAATAGTACAATGATTGAAATTTCTTCTGAGAGCCATATTTTTTAAAGTTAAACTTCTTCTAATGCCACTTCTTCAAAATAGACTCATCCAGGCCGTGGTATTTTGTGGAAGAGCCACTCTCAAGGGGCCAAAGAGTCGCATGTGGCTCTCAAGCGACGGTTTGCCGATCACTGATCTAGTAGGACCTTTGCTTGGCCAAACGCATGGCCCAAGCTCAGCCAATGAGAGTCTTCATTCATGACATCTGAATTATAAACAAAGGGACCAAAAAACCAAATGTAGTTGGCATCTCTCATTAGCGCTGGTGCCTGGGCACAGCTGTGGAGTGATGCCTGCTTTTAAGACCCTGTGAAGATGGTCAGCGCCTGTCTTTGCAAGCCCTGTTTTTAACCCTCCCTTTGATTCCAGATGCTCCAACCCATGTGTTTTCAAAAAAAATCTCCTTTTATTGAACTAGACTTGTTGTGTTTTGTTGCTTTCAACCAGAAAACTCTGGCTAAGCAGCCAAAGGAGTGTCGGGAGCATCACGGAGCCCTGAGGGACGGCAAAGGGGAAGAGGGAGGTGCTGGGGGTCTTGTCCACGTCTCTCCCAGCAATCAAGCAACAATTACACAAATGGGAGGCAGGCAGGAGAAAGAGGGAAAGTATTTTTCTGTTCACTTTCTCCCAGTCCCAGTGCAAACTGAACCCAACCACCCAGCCTTCAGATTCCTGGTAGGGTAACCCCAAAGCCAGAGAGCCTAGAGAGACACCCAAGGGGAAGACCTCAGCATGAGCTGCCTGGGGCCAAGCACCTGCCTGTGAGTCGAACCCAGAGCAGAAGGGGAGACACCCAAGACCTCTCAGTTGGAAAGGGAAGGGGAGGAGGCTAGTTAGTAACAGTTTCCCTGGGGGAGTTATCTGGCCTCCCCCCTAGCTGTATGCCACTTAGAGGCTTTGTGGGAAGAGGCCAAGCTCCCATTTTGTGACTAAGGCTCAGTAGGCGGCCTTCATATGAAACGGATGTCACACCATTTTGTTGTAGTCCCTACTTGCCACCCTTCGTTCACCCGATTCAGACATGAGAGCCTTGAGCCTTCCTTCCCTTTCTTCTCTGCTCACTGCCCCTCCCCAAGTGAAGAGCACAGAGCTGGGGTCCTAGAGGCAGAGCCTGATCTTACCCCCAGCCTCGCCGCCCCTACAAGAGCTCCGGAGTGGCCAGCAGCCATGCCGGAGAAATGAGTTCCTCCTCCATCCCGAACTTCACCAAATAAGGCGAGGAGGATCCGAAAACCAGTGTGATTAGATTATACGGGAGAGGGTCAAAGATTAAAAATCGCTGCCTCTCATTATTAGAGCAGGGATGACAGATTCAGACCAGAGCACAAAAGAAAATACATTATTTCAAAACAGGATATGAAACCCAGTCCCAGGTGATTAGTCTCTGTTAAGTAAATTTACTATCTAATCTTTTAACTGTCTCCCGAAATTGCTGGTCCAAGACGACCACCCCATCCCCCCTCCCTCCAGTTGGAAGCTCAACCTTGGGCGGTGCTGTCATCCAAACCCGGACTCCATCAGCATGGGACTCATTTCACGGGGTGGGGGTGGGGGGGAGGGGTGGTGTGAGGGGCTGGAGCCAAATGCACCCCCTCACAAAAATAGGATGTGTGTGCCTCGGCCCAGCAGGGCAGGACAGGGATGGCGGGGTAGGGGCCGTGCTGGTTGTGGTGCAGAGCCGGGCCCATCCACCAGGAGACAGTTCGGCAGCGTCACTTTGGAGCCCTCCTGGAGAAACCAGACTCTCCCCTTTCTATGCAGCCCCAAGGGGCCCACATGCCAAGGAATCCGCTGCTCCCGGGTTGTTCTCAAACCGGAGCAGCCTTCAGAGCTTTGATTTTAAACGAATGCTGCTCTGTGGGCCAAGCCCTGCAGGCCTGTGCTGGGGCCAAGGAGGACAAGATGCGCACTTGGAGGCCAGACAGGCTCACGGCACCCTCTGTGCGTGGAGCCAACAAAGAGAAAACAGAGCCGGGGAGAGAGAGAGAGAGAGAGAGAAAGAGAGAGAGAGAGAGAGAGAGAGAGAGAGAGAGAGAGAGAGAGAGAGAGAGAGACGGGGAGAGAGAGAGACGGGGAGAGAGAGAGAGAGAGAGAGCCCATTTCTCCGCACCTTTCTCGGTTTGGGCGCCACTGTTAACACGGGGCCCGAGAATCCGAGAGGTAGGGAATGTCAAACCCAGAGCAAGACCTGCTTTCTCTGTTTACCGAAAGGAACTCTCCCCCGCCCCCTCTTTCTTTTTGTCGATGCTCCACTATTTTCTCATCGTCTGTTTAGTCTAAAAGGCTGGACGGTTGCACAAAGCAAGTTCTCTCCAAGAATGAGTTTTCCAGAAAAAGCTCTTCGGGCAGAGGCGTGTGTGCGGGGCTGGCCGCGGCCCGGAGAATGGGGCATGTGTTCAGCAGGAGGGGCCGGAGCGGAGCCGACTCCCCGAAGGATTCCTGAGGTGCTCTGTTTGTGTGATTTATCCCTTCTGGAAAATCCAAACATACAAATGCGCCTGCTGCAGCCGCCAGGCCAGGCAGGGCCGGCTCCCAACAGAGCGAGCACACCAGTCTCCATCCCGGGGCGGGGGGGGGGGGGGGGCCTTTCTAGGTTTGAACCTTGTGGGTTTCAACCAGAACTTATCACAGGAAGGGAGATGCCGTTGTGCTGGGGATCAGGGGGTGCCGTTCCTCTTCCTCCCCTTCATCCTCAGGTTGCTTCCCAAAGAACCCAGGGAGAGCAGACACGGGGCAAAAGGGACCCTTTCTTGGCTCCAGGGATTCAGAACCTGACATCGTGCTCATCAAAGCAGAAAAGTACGCCATCCTGAGGCCGCACACCTCTAAAGAACAGGACGCAAACCCCTAACTGTTTCATCCAGTCGGCGTTTGCTCCCCGGAGGATTTATTCGCAGCGCTGCATGCCTGTGAAACTCCAGCCCGCGCACCTCTTCGTCCCCCTGGGAGGGAAATGCAGCCGTGCCCGGGTCCGAGGCCTGCGTGAAAGCTGATGGAGATGACAGGCGGAGTTAAAAACGTGTCCTCGCTCACAGGTCATTTGTCCAAGGGCCAGGCCGCTTCCCAGGTCAAGGACTGAGCTCAGGGCTTGACATGCAGGATTGTATTTGAGTTTGAAAAAGCAGTGCGGGGGCCCTGACCAGGTAGAGCCGTTGCTTAGAGGGTCGTCCCTATACACCAAGGTGGCGGGTTTGATTCCCTGATCAGGGCACATACTGGCACGAGAATTTATCAGTGAATGCAAACATAAGTGGAACAACAAATGGATGTTTTTCTCTCTCCTTCCTTTCTCTCTCTCAAATCAATGAGACAACAACAAAGGCCCAGTCCTGTGAAGTCACGCTTTTATTTGCGTTCCTCTAGTGCGTGGAGGCAATGGAGGCTCAGAGAATGTCAGTCCTTAACCAAGGTCGCCCGGCGCGGCAAGGGCAGAGCGAGGCTTAGGACCAAGGCCTGTCTTTCTCCGCAGCCCCAGGTCTTGTCTTTCCTTAGCCACTTGGGCAGTATGGCCAGGCTTCGGGAAGGCCTGAGAATATATCCATGCCCTTGGTCTAGAACTTTCAAGGCTACGGACTTCACCTAAGAAAATAATCATAGGCAGGTGAGGGTCTATTCATAATGATGCTCCATAATACTATGGATAACAGCAGACATTTTGGGGGGAAATAAGGTATTATATCTACTCAGTAGAATACTGTGCTCATTAAATCACTAGGAAAGAATAGTACTTAATGACACAGGAATGTTTACAGTGTGAAGTTAAGTAAAAAAAAAAAAAAAAGTGAATGTGTAACTCAATGTCCATCAGCGAAGATTGGTACATCCGTGTGGCGTCGCGGTACAATGGGGCACAATGAGGCTAAGGAAGGAAACCAGAGCTCTGTGTAATTACAGACTTAGAAGGCTTTCTGCTTTTGGCTAATTTGCATTTTCCCTAAAAACATATTATTTTTTAAATAAGAAAAAAAGCATTAGAAACAATTTCCGACAATCACATGCAAGGCACTATTTTTAGGCTGTCTCAATATATGATTGTGGCATTATATGTGTGATAATCAGGTTCCCTAGGAGCAAGGTTGCTTTTGTTTATCACGTACGTGTAGTCTAGACCACACACTGGTTTGTTCACCAATGTGTGCTTGGCACGTTGTGGGGTGCAGGCTAACAGGTCCGATCTTGGTAAGTGGGGAGATCTGAGGGAAGCGGTGAGATTTGAAGAGAGAGGTGGAGAGACAAAGGGCTGTGATGAGGCATAGGGGTGCCTGGGAATGAGCAGGGGGGTTATTTCTTCCTCTTAAATGGCAGTGCCAATGCATGTGATGGGGTTCCATACACAGCCCCGCCCTCACACCCATTAGAATAAAATAAAATAAATAAAGCCTCGAGAGTGGCAGGACCAGCCGGGCCCGCGGAGCCAAGCGAGGGCAGGCCTGACCAGCTGGCATCCTTCCCAGCCAGCACTGTCTGACTTTGGTTACTGCAGATGGAGTCAAATAGGTTGCCCTTTCAACTGCTGTCCCTATCTCTCCTTCCCTTTGCTATAATAACCCCAAGCCCCGTTTCATCTCTGATCAATAACTCCATGCTCTCATCTTCCTCTGATGAGTGGATTGTATCAATGTCAGGCATATTATTCTGATAGCCCTGGATTACTGTGTCAAAAGGCACCTGGTTTCCCAAGAGGCTTCGAGGAGCCTGGAGATTTAAGGGCCCTGAAGGTTGGAGCTAGGACTGGAGTCCCATTGACTCCCAAGGGATCCCAGCTAGTCCAGGGACTACTGGTCACTGGTCCCTGAAGATGTGCAAACAGAAGTTGAGAACGAGTCATCCAGAAACTTCTATAACAATCTGACATTGCCACATCCCAGTGTGTGACAATCACCTATGCACATCCTATTGGGTGACTAATGAGCATGGGGTTGTAATTATCCTCCTTTTCTCTTATTGTGTGTATTCGTTTTTTTTTTTTTAATTCTGTCCTAATACTGTTTAGTTATTAAATATCCAGGCTTCTATTTTGTATGTCTTTTTTTTTTTTACTTCATGTTTTCAGTTAAGTCATTTTTATTATGTTTTAAAATTGTATTCACCTGTAGCTTGGGGTTTTTCGCTTTTAAAGGAAAAAGTCTATCTCCACAGAAGTTTGGGCTCAGTCTTTGCAGCTATTGTTTTAACTAGAGACAATCCACAGTTGCATGGCGCTGGCATCTGGGGCACCGCTTTGGTTTGGAGTAGAACCCCAGCTGGGTGGCACTTTGAGGGTCACCAGGAACTTCTGAGAATGTCCTTGGGCAAAGCTGACGGGAAGGTCAATGGACTGAGAGGGCCCTGCCTCACAATCGCCTGATTTTGTGCTGAGAGACTCCCGGTTAGGGCCCTTATTTCAAACACAGTCCTTCTCCCCGCTGCCCCCCCGCCTTCTTAAAGCCCCACTCAAATGTTTTGGTCTGCAAAACTGTGCCCAGCCACATTACATTTTTATTTAAAACAAACTCTGCCACAAGACGTTTATATAAAAATGGGGGTGGGGGGTGGGGGAAGAGGCCTAAGCCATTGCTACTCATAAGGCGTACCTTGTTTAGTTTCCTCTGAGAAAGAATAGCCACGCCTTTCTCAGCCACGGTGCCTAAGCCACAGAACAATCAAAACCGGGGAGCGAGACGTGGTCACGGGTTGTGCTGGGGACCCGGGAGAATGGCTGCCCCGGTCTCAGGTGACAAGTGGATTTGACCTCGGAAGGCTAAGTCAGGCTTCTGAGATCTACTGGCTCCAGAAAACATAGCGATCAAAACATCGCCTTCTGGATGTTAAAAGGTGCCTCACTTTGCAGAGCCCTCAGAGCTTCATCCCCCGGGTAAACGCAGGCAGACGCCCCAAGATCACTTACAGCCAGCAGTTCCCTGTCTGGTGACACTTCATCTTCCCACATACTAGTAAGCCAATAGTAGGTTAGTGCTGAGGTTTTTCTCTACTTAGCCCTGCAGTCCCGATTCTCCTAGGATGGGGCAAAATATATCTTTCATCAAATACTGTGATTTCTAATTGGGACTGTGGTGTTGCCTTGTTTCTCTGAGGCTAAGATCCTTCTCGGGAGGTGGTGGAGGAGGACAGAGGCCTGGGGCCCATTCCCCACTCCACCATATTTAGCTGCGGGCTTCCGGGAGAATCACCTAACATCTCTGCACCTTGGTTTCCTCATCTGCAGAATGAAGGACCCTGATTCCTAGAGTTACTGTGAAATTAGAAAGCCCTCAGTGCTCGGCAGGTAGTGTAGTGAATGCCAGTTGCGATACTTATTCACTTACCTGAGAGGGTAGAAGCTGTTTCTAAAAGGTTTTTGTAGGTGCATGGTATGGGCAGAGATCTTATAAAAAACGTTTCATTGCTCAAAAGAACCTCCTCTCCCCGCAAATCTGAGTCTTAGGATGAAACTACGTTAGGGTATCATTACCATATTAAAAGGACACCAAAGAAAAAAAAGACAAAAGACAAGAGAGAGAAACGGAGACGCTGATAGGAAAGATTGCGGACAGAAGGAAGGCAGACACCGTAAAATGCACTTGCGACAAGCACGAATATCACTGGATTTTGAAGCTGAGTACAGGCCTACCTCGGAGATACTGTGGGTTCGGATTCATCCCACCAAAACAAAGGGAGCACCACAATAAAACAAGGCATCCCTGTACCATACAAAATTTTAAAATAACTTTAAAAAAGGTTAAGGAGGAAGGAAACAGGCAGGTGATACGAATTAAGAAGGCAGGTGAACGTGAGGAGAGGCGAGAACTTGGGGCCACTGGGCTGCCTGTGCCTGATGCAGATTCCTCAAAGTGCGTCTCCCCTTTTAACCAAGGAACAGTTACTCGATCTGAGAGCCAGCGAGCGCGTTTGAACTGCCCACGTTAAGCCGGGTCACCTGGCCTGCTTCCTGCCGGGAGGCCCTCTCGGGTGCTGTGTCTTCTCACCGTCTGGCCTCCTGTCCTTGTGAAGTTCCAGCAGCTCCAGACGCTGACTGAACAAGGCCGACCACAGAAGGAAGCTTTCTCTCCAGGCCCCAAGAAACATCCTCGAGGCTGCATGGGGCCGAATGGCCTCTTTTTGGGAAAATGTCAGGGTGACTCTGAAAACCTCTTGCTTGTCCCACTTACCATGCCCTCCACTTCTTAATGAGTGACTTCCGGAATTCAGGGGAAGATAACGGAACGTGAGACGGAGTTTTGGTGAAGTTGATAGAATGGGAGTTGCAGGGGAAATCTGTACGTAATACAGGACTCTCGCACAGGTCAGTGCCCTTGGCGGCCCAGGGTGGCTGCTCAGCAGGCAGACCCTGTCCTCCAGCCCCCATCTGCACCTCGAGGACCATGGTAGGAGCAGGTCTGCACTTTCTACTAATAAGCTTTCAGAAATAGTGATCCAGAAACATCGCACAATGAGGGAACTGCTGAGAGAGAAGCAACAAGAAAATGGAAAAGGGTCACCTAAAATGTTCAGCTCTCTGCACCCTGCTGGACGAGCTATTTCCTGGCCCAAGTTCACTTGAACCCTTTCAGCAACCAGCTCAGGAGTCAGGACCTGACTCCCTTTCCGGCTGCCATCTGAGCTGAGCCAAGAACATGCCATCCTGGTCCTCAAGGTGACTGCCGAGCCTTCTGGATCCTGCAAGGGCTTGGGAAGCAGAGAGAAAATAAATAGGCTTAAGCCGTCCCTACTCTGCCGTTGTCATCAGCAAGTCATCAGCAAAACAAAGTACCTTTGGGTCCACAGGGGGCGTCTGTATCCCCAACGGAAGGACACAACAGTGATGGGAGGCACCTGCTGACAGATGAGTTATCATCCAGTAACTTACTTCCCTGTTTTTTTTTTATTTCATTTGTTGCAACGGCTTCCACTTTTGTTTGCAGAGCCAGTCTGCACACTTTTCAGTTCCCACACATGAGTGAAAGCATGTGGCCCTGGGTTGAGCCAATTAGAACTTCCCATTTCTCTGTCCCATGACCCAGGTGGAACCAATGGGAGGAGGGTGTGTGCAGGGATTCTGGAAGAAAGACAGGAGCAGGTATTCTCTACGCACCTTGAACCTGGAGGGTGTGAGGTCTGAGCTGCGGTGGCCACCTTGCCACCATGAGTGGCTGTCTCAATGGAATCCCTGAGTGAAACTGGGTGGCACGGGGTGGGGGTGGCTGGAGGGCGAGGGAGACTAGGTGTGGCAGCTGTTGCTGAACCGCTGACTAAGTCATCCTGCAAGGTGCCCTCCTCCTTCCTGGGTTTTTCAGATCCACGAGGCATTTGTTTTTTAATTAAACTAGGGCTGCCTTTCCCTCAGACTCTAACGGAGAGACACTTTCCACTCTGGTGAGGCGAGCTGTCCGGCCTCCCAGAGAAAGAGCTGCTTTCCCCTTCTTCCTACAGAGGCTCTGCCCCCTCACGCGGGTACACTCAGCTGAGGAAACCGGAATACAGTGTGCAGCTCAGTCTTTCATGCCTGCTTATGTTTCCTTCTCACAATTTCCCCTCCCACCGTGCTCAGTGCTGCTAGGGCAGCTGCCGTGCGGCAGGGCAAAGCGGTGGCCCCTCTGCAACAGAGAAGGCCACTGAAGCCAAGAGAGCCGAGTTAACTTGTCTGAGGTGGGCAGAGCCACGGAGGAGTCAGACCACTGCCTGGCCCAGCAGTGTGGCTAGGGAAGGTCACACTCGGAACTGTGGGTCCTTCTCTCTTGGGCTCCCTGGTCCTCCTCCCCTCTTGCCGGCACAGACAGCGTTTGGCTCACACCAGGCAGGCTCCTGTCTCAACCCCCAGCGTCCTTGCCCGTCTTCCCTTTGCACAAACCCTGTCATGATGCCCACGTGACACCCAGACATGCTGTGGGCATTACCCTCCATGTCTGTTTCAGTTCTGTTTCCTCTGCCAGGAAACGTGATGAGGTGTTAGCCCAGGCTGTGGGTCACCAGGACCTAGGTTCAAATGGGGACTCTCCCTTTATTATTGACTAGAGGCCTGGTGCATGAAATTCATGCACTTGGTGGGGCTGGGGGTCCCTCAGCTTGGCCTTCACCCTCTTGCAGCCTGGAAGCCTTCAGGGGATGTCTGACTGATGGCTTAGGCCTGCTCCCAAGTCAGCCGTTGGACATCCTTAGCACTGCCATAGAGGCACTGCGCTTGCCATCCATAAGCCCAGCTCAGGGCTTCTGGCTGAATGGTGCTACTCTCCCACCCCCCGCCGTGGGATCATACTGACCACCAGGGGGCGCAGCTCCTACATTGAGCTTCTGTCCCCCTGGTGGTCAGTGCACGTCATAGCAACCGGTTGTTCCACGGTTCAGTCGAGTTGCATATTAGCCTTTTATTATATAGGATACGACTGTGGGTACGTGAGAACCTCCTGAAGGCTCAGTTTCCTCACCTATAAAATGGGGGTCATAATCGGATCTCATGGAGCTTTTGCAAATGAATGAAATACGTGTAAAAGCCTTCGCATGGGTCTCACAGATAATAACAAACATTGTTAACGGGAGCTAGTATTTATAGTCACAGACTGTCAGCCCATCATTTAATGGGGACTAAACTAGCTTGCTCTGTTTACCTGAGTCCCTCCTCAGCTACTTCTGCCTTAGCCTTTAAATCCCGACAACTCTAGCTGTCTCCCTGCCTCTGCTGTGGATTCCTCTGCATTTGATGTCAGAGCTGCCACCTAACTAGCATCCATCCTTCACGTCCATGTATTCAGGATAACCTGTTTCTCCCACCCGGGCTGTCTGTGCTGTCCTGTGTTTCTGTGCACGCTCATCTTATCTCCAGGACAACCAAAGAAGTGACCACCTCTCACTCTCAGTTTCCTCACTAGAAACTGGTGATAACCATAATACCGTCCACTCTGGGTTGTTGGAGATACTCTAGGACAGTGGTCGGCAAACTGCGGCTAGCGAGGCACATGCGGCTCTTTGGCCCCTTGAGTGTGGCTCTTCCACAAAATACCATGGCTTGGGAGAGTCTGTTTTGAAGAAGTGGCATTAGAAGAAGTTTAAGTTTAAAAAAATTGGCTCTCCAAAGAAATTTCAGTCGTTGTCCTGTTGATACTTGGCTCTGCTGAGTAATGAGTTTGCCGACCACTGCTTTAGGAGATGCCATATGCCAAGTCCTAAGCGCGTTTGTCACGTGCACAGAACAAGTTTGACTCTTGTTAATCTAATCGCAGCCGTAGTCGCACAGTGCTCGCTGCCTCAAGCCAGGCAGCAGCTGGACTGATTTAACCCAGAAGCATTTCCCTCTCCGTGGCTACCTGCACTCTCCCACATTCCCTCCCTAAGGCCACCAGGTGGCAGCCTATCCATTAGCCAGGAAGCTTCCGCTGCCAGAACAGAAAGAGGATCTGTTATGGAATATATAGATGTTTTCTTTCTCGTTTTTTTTGGGGGGGGTGGAGGGGAGAAAGATGGACTGAAATGCTCAGGTTCCTGTTGCCATGTCCCACATTTAATATTAGCACCAAACAGGCCAAAACGATACTGCTGAAGCTGATTCCACAAGTCAAGTGCACATTGAGGTTTTAGCTTTGGAAGGATGTGGCTGGCACCTCCCTCCGCGCCCCCCCCCCCCCCCCTCTCAGTCCATTAAGCTGGCTCCTGCGGGTTTAGAAGTCCCTGCCAGGCTGGGCTCCCAGGCCCACATCAATGCTAAAGTGCCAGGGAGGCTGATGTCGGGCACCGGAAGTGCACCTAGAGCGACAGTTCTGTCCAGGGCTTTCAACACTGAAAGTCCTATAGTCCTATGTCCTGGGACGCCCTTCGGTCCCAGGCAAACCAGGATCATTGGTCACTCGAGAGCAAGCATGTCAAACTCAAAGACTAACGGGCCAAATACACAAGGTTTAAGTGGATGTGGGCTGCAAAAACACAAAAGCTTCAATTTTCATAGAAATATAGAAATAGGTTTATTTCGATAGAGACATGCTGTGAATACAAAGGGCTGAAATAAATGAGTCATCGTTAATATAAAATAATAGAACATTTAAATAAAAATTAATATATTTTTCTTGAACATTTACCAGACACTGAATAACTGCACAAATTACTAAGCGTAATGCAAAGAAACCTATTTTTCTTGTTCTCTGAAAGTGAAATATTTCCTGTTTTGCACACCAAACAAGTCAGTCCAAGACGAATGACGTGGCCATGGGCTGCTAAAATATTCGCTGCTGGTGTTAGTGGAGAGAAATGGTGCGCCTGCGCGTAAGGGAAATGAATGTAACATGATTACAGTCATCAGTCATTAGCGACTGTTGTAGTTGGTTATTAATAATTATGTGTAACAGGATATTGTAAACATTAAGCTACGAAATTTTTATTAAAAGTTTCTTACATACTGTTATATTGGCTGGGCCGCAAGAATATTCCTTGTGGGCTGCGAGTTTGACATGTTTGTTATAGAGCAGCGGTCGGCAAACTGCGGATTGTGAGCCACGGTTTGCTGCTCTGTTGACTAATGAGCTTGCCGGCCGCTGCTCTAGAGCACTTCTCTGCCCCACTGCTTCTCTAATTTAACCACACGGTGTTTCTTTTTGTTTCCTCAGTCACATGAGCATAGAATTTGCCGGAGCCCTGGAATTTGATAATTTTATATTTGGAAGGGATTACAGACAATGCTCATTTTCCCCAGGCCGGGGAGAAGGGAAAGGGCTTGCCCAGGTCACAAGACTGAGCTAGCCAGGAAAAATCAAAACATCGTGTCTCATCCGCAGCCTGGGCTCCCCATCCACCTGGAGCCACAGGGGACAGTGGGAGGGTGTCCGGCTTCCTGGCACTCTCTCAGAATAGCTTCTGGAAATTCACAACTCAGGCCAGGACACCGCCAGGGAGAGGAAGATTTAACTTAAAGCAAACTTCACAGCAGATACTCTGGGATGTGATTAATGCGCTCCTCACCGTGCACACTGCATAGGAAGGTAAGCGATGGGATTTACATTTAGCCTCGGTGGCAAACCACAGATCTCACTGAGGGGGGCTGGAGAAGGACCAACTGGGGAATCCCCTTGGGGGAAAGCAGGGTGAGAATTGAGCCCCAAAGCCTTCCTGGGTTTGGCCTCCTGAGAAAAGAATGCACCAGCTTTCTCCTGGAATCCCTCTGGCGCTCCCAGCTCAGCCATGCCAGCCCTTTGCTACCCTGTTCACTCCAGAAAGCAAAATTTACATGCACAAATCCTGCTGAATCAAACGCCAGCTTTCAATATTATCGGACATTTACATCTCCACAGTCTCAGGTCTGGCACTAAATCGATTTGCTTCACAGACGCCCCACTGAATTCAAGATTTTTATTAGAAAGCTACACTGAATGCAGGAAAGCTTGGCAAAGCAGGATAGAGAGAAGGCTCCCTTACAAAGACACCAAAACCAGGCAGATCCAGTCCTGACTGAGGATGGTCAGTATCCAGTCCTGATTGAGGATGGTCAGTATACATTGATTTCAGAGAGAAGGAAAGAGAGAAACATCCATGATGAGAGAGAATCATTGAGATCAGCTGCTTCCTGAATGCCCCACACTGGGGATCGAGCCGGCAACCTGGGCATGTGCCCTTGACCGGATCGAACCTGGGACCCTTCAGTCCACAGGCCAGCACTCTATCCACTGAGCCAAACAGGCTAGGGTTGGTCAATCTACATCTTAAAGACACCATCTCTTTTGGTTAAAAACAAAATTCTTATTAGTAGTAAAGAATTTAGAAACTGGTTTTCCAAAACCAAGGTCATGGCGAATGAAAGTATCTGCAGGAGGAAGAAACACAGCCAAGAACTCTCCTACAAAACAGAAGCTGAGCTGTCCACAAAGGCGTATTCGGCTCTTGACTGCAATCTGCCAAGAACATGGCAGAGAGGCATCAGCAAAGGTCCCACGGGATTTGCCACACTTGTCACTTAGGCTCCCGACGGTCAGAAAGGAGGAGCGCCCCACCGGGGAAGGTGGTGGGGACGCGTCCCAGCGAACCCCTGCATCTGATACAATTCCCCAAGTCTGCCGTGCGCGGTAGCTGGATGCGGAGAGAGCTAGAGACATCTGATTTGTGACCCACAATCGCAAGAACGGAAAGGCAGCTACAAACACATGCAGAGCACTTGGGCAGACGCACTGGAAAAGGAGGCTTAGCCGCTGCCCAATCGCCCCACTGAAGGGGGGACCACGGAGGATGAGCTGAGGCTCGGAGCATCAGCTGAGCGAACTGGAGTCTAATCCCAGGGCTGCCAGAACCAGTAGGGAGAGGGGATCCTGACCAAGTTGTTCATCTTCTCAGCTTCAGCTTCCTTTTCCTGTAAAGTGACAGGGTCAGGTGGAATGCCCCGGGGTCCGTCTTACCGCTAACGTTCTGTGAATAACTATGTTGCTGGCACAGAGGGGTCAAGAGATTAAACAAGACAACTTAAAGTTGAGTGGACCAGAAGTTCAGGCCCATTTCATGTAGATCCCATGCCCACCTCTCCCACTGTTTATCTGGGTTCAGGACAATGTCTTGAGCTGCTGCTCTCAGACCCAGCCTGCAGATCCTAAGCGCCTCTCCCCTATAAGACCTGAATGAGCTCTGCTGGGCTAGTGACTGACTAGAGCCTGACCGCACCCAGACGCGCTTCCCCTGAGGCCTTCTGTCCCACAGGATGTCCGTCTTCCGTCCTGGGCAACTCAGCCTTGCAGGCATCCAGGCCACCAGCACCTTCTCATCTGCCCCACAGCCTCCTCTCGCCCACTCTGTGCCACTGTGGACAAAGGAAAGAGCAAAAGAGGCCTGGGAGGGTGAGGCCTGGCAAGAAACGTTGTCCCGGCTCCAAAATGTTCCGGAAAGCCTCTGTTTTCATACTACACATTTCTGTTTGGTTTTAAGTGATGCAGATCCTGTCACTTCTATTTCACTTTCATATCTAGGCCTTGATCTCTCCCATACCTTCTGCCATCACCCGGCAGCCAGGAGAGTATTATCTTTGTAAATCTGAGGAGAATCAAAACAATTTAAAAAATTCAGGCCAACAGCCTGAATGTCACAACTCCAGCAAGAGCCTGGAGGGGGCCAGGTACCGGGCCCTTCGGGGAGGGGTGCTCCGTCCCTCTGGGGTGGGTCAGTACGATGTCTGTCATCCGTCTGCTGGTTCATTCGGGGAACCCACTCTGAGGAGGCTTTGGGGGGCGGGGAACAACAACAAAAACCAGCATAAATTCTCTTTGGAGAATACAGATGTGAGAGCTAGCATTAATAATAACATCTATCCATGGCTGGTGTGCCTCAGTGGTTGAGTGTCAACCTTCGAACCAGGAGGTTGTGGTTCAATTCCCATCCAGTCAGGGCACATGCCTGGGTTGTGGGCTCAATCTGAAGTGTAGAGGTGGCTAATGAATAATTCTCTCTCATCACTGATGTATATATATATAAAATCTTCCTCCCTGAAGCCAATACAAATCTATTTTTAAAAATAATGATGTCTATTACTTACTGATTGTTGGCTAAGTGCCAGGCCCTGTGCTAAATACTTGTTTGCATTCTCTCCTTTCATTGTCACCGCTGCCTTGCAGGATGGGCACTATCACCCTTATTCTGTAAAAAGGGACAGTGAAGCTCAGAGAGGTTGAGGAATTTATCCAAAATCACACAGCTAGCTATCGGCATGGCTAAGACTGGAACCCAGATCTTCTTTACTGCAAAAGCCATGCTCGCCCTATATACTAGATGAGAGTGCTTGCTTCCCAATGAGGTGGCATTGGTGACATTTATGGAGCGGTTACTATGTGCAAGGGCCCGGCTGTGGCTTCCGGAAATTTGTCTTCTTTCATCCATTCAAAAGCCTTATAAAGCAGGGGCCACCCCTTCCCCATTTCATTATTTATTTGTTAAATATATTTTATTGATTTCTCACAGAGAGGAAGGGAGAGGTTTAGAAAGCTAGAAACATCGATGAGAGAGAAACATCAATCAGCTGCCGCCTGCACACCTCCCACCAGGGATGTGCCCGCAACCAAGGTACATGCCCTTGACTGGAATCGAACCTGGGACCCTTCAGTCCGCAGACCGACACTCTATCCACTGAGCCAAACCGGTTTCGCCTCTGTCTCCCCATTTTAGAAGTGAGGAAAGGGAGGCTCGGAGAGCTCAAAAGGAGAGCATGGTGGGGATAGGATGGGAGTTACTCCAAGGTTCCTGCTCTTACCAGCACAGGCAGAGCTCCACCCTGTCACCTGGCTGCCAGGAACTCGTTTTTTATTTAAAAGAAAAGAAAACAGCAATATGCAAGGGTCCATTTAAGAACTCGGTGTGCAAACAGGACCTGCCTGGGGAAAATTTATTGAATTTTCCTGAAAACGTGTATTTTAACCCTTTGGCCCAGGAGAGCAGAGGGCCTGAAGGCTCAGGCTCAGAAGGGCATGGCTGCCCGAGTGCTCCTGGGACAGGAGCCCTCCAGGAGCGGAGGCGGGCCACTGACATGATGGACCACAGCGGGCCACTGGCATGACGGACCACAGCGGGCCACTGGCATGACGGACCACAGTGGGCCACTGGCATGACGGTCCCCAGCGGGTCACTGGCATGATGGTCCCCAGCGGGTCACTGGCATGATGGACCACAGCGGGCCACTGGCATGATGGTCCCCAGCGGGCCACTGGCATGACGGTCCCCAGCGGGCCACTGGCACGACGGACCACAGCGGGCCACTGACATGACGGACCACAGCGGGTCACTGGCACGACGGACCACAGCGGGCCACTGACATGACGGACCACAGCGGGCCACTGACATGACGGACCACAGCGGGCCACTGGCACGACGGTCCCCAGCGGGCCACTGGCACGACGGACCACAGCGGGCCACTGACATGACGGACCCCAGCAGGCCACTGACATGACGGTCCCCGGCGGGCCACTGGCATGACGGACCACAGCGGGCCACTGGCATGACGGACCACAGCGGGCCACTGGCATGACGGACCCCAGCGGGCCACTGGCATGACGGACCCCAATGGGCCACTGGCATGACGGACCACAGCGGGCCACTGGCATGATGGACCCCAGCGGGCCACTGGCATGACGGTCCCCAGTGGGTCACTGGCATGACGGTCCCCAGCGGGCCACTGGCATGATGGTCCCCGGCGGGCCACTGGCATGATGGTCCCCGGCGGGCCACTGGCACGACGGACCACAGCGGGCCACTGACATGACGGACCACAGCGGGCCACTGACATGACGGACCACAGCGGGCCACTGGCATGACGGACCCCAGCGGGCCACTGGCACGACGGACCACAGCGGGCCACTGACATGACGGACCACAGCGGGCCACTGGCACGATGGACCACAGCGGGCCACTGGCACGACGGACCACAGCGGGCCACTGGCATGACGGTCCCCAGCAGGCCACTGACATGACGGTCCCCGGCGGGCCACTGGCATGACGGACCACAGCGGGCCACTGGCATGACGGACCACAGCGGGCCACTGGCATGATGGTCCCCAGCGGGCCACTGGCATGACGGTCCCCAGTGGGTCACTGGCACGACGGACCACAGCGGGCCACTGGCATGATGGTCCCCAGCGGGCCACTGGCATGACGGTCCCCAGTGGGTCACTGGCATGACGGTCCCCAGCGGGCCACTGGCATGATGGTCCCCGGCGGGCCACTGGCATGACGGTCCCCAGTGGGTCACTGGCACGACGGACCACAGCGGGCCACTGGCATGATGGTCCCCGGCGGGCCACTGGCATGACGGTCCCCAGCGGGTCACTGGCATGATGGTCCCCAGCGGGTCACTGGCATGATGGACCACAGCGGGCCACTGGCATGATGGTCCCCAGCGGGCCACTGGCATGACGGTCCCCAGTGGGTCACTGGCATGACGGACCACAGCGGGCCACTGGCATGACGGACCCCAGCGGGCCACTGGCATGACGGACCACAGCGGGCCACTGGCATGACGGACCACAGTGGGCCACTGGCATGACGGACCACAGCGGGCCACTGGCATGACGGACCACAGCGGGCCACTGGCATGACGGACCCCAGTGGGCCACTGGCATGACGGACCCCGGCCGTGCACCTTGGGGTTTACTCCCAGCAGCAAACCCATAGTCAGGACTGGGGAAATGCAGTGCCATGTGGTCTGTGGGGAGACCAGGAAAAGGCTAACCCTTCTGTCCGGATTGCTTGGGACCCTGGGAAAGTCCCCTTCAGTCTTTCTATAGCAGGGGCGTTGTTTTCCAAGGCCCACCCCAGAGACAGGAGAGGAGAAAGCCCCTCTCAGAGCGGCCACCCCTGTGTGTCCCCCTCATGCAGACCCAGCCCAGACTGCCGGGCCTCCACCCCCACATTCCCTTTTGACACTGCACTGGCAGTTCCCATCTGCCTCTGACCCTGAGCCTGGGAGTGGGGGTGGGGCGGGCCGCGCAGACCCATTCAGGGCCCCAGAGGCTCTGGCTGGCAGGCACTCATTTTTTATTTAAAAGCAAAGCAAACAGCAATATAAAAGGGCCCATATAAGAACTCAGTGTGCAAGTAGGACCTGCCTCGGGGCAAATTTATCGAATTTTCCTGAAAACGTGCATTCTACCCTTTGGCTCACAGCCACTGCATTTGCCTCTGGACTTGGCCCCTAACCCCACGCCCTCCTGGGTCACCATTTAGTGGTTGAGAAGTTGCCCCTAGCAGAAAAGAGAGTGACACCGCCCCCCCCCCCCCCCCCCCGCGTTTTATTCAGACGGGAAAGATTTCTCAAGTTTGCTCACTCTCCAGCCAGAGCGCATGGAAGGGACCCAGAGTACAAGGCGACCTCAGGAATTAGGAGCAGGCCGTCATGGGGACAGATCCAAGGACCCTCAACTACGTGGGGCAGGGAACTAGGGCTACGGGGACTCGGAATCCTGCTGAATTCTGCTGAGGCTTACTTTCACTGTGTGCAAGGGCTAATTAACCTGGATTTGTAAATGGCTTTCTATTTACTTTTTCCTGTGCATATAATTACAGCTTAAATGCTGTGGAGAGAACCTCTAAATCAGCCAGTGGCTTCAAACTCTCATTAAAAACCTAGTTGGCAGAGCAGCGTGCAGAACATCAAGGACAGAGGACAGCAGCCGTTCTGGGGGGGGGGGGGGGAGGAGGGGGGGCAGGAGCCCTGCCCATGGCACTCTGGCCCCTGACCATGAGGTATTCTATGGAACCTCAGGGTTCCGAAGAATGCAGTTTGAGAAGCATGGCTCCAAATATATGAATACTCCTTAGGACACATTTCCTAGTCTCTGCCACCCTGGATCCCTGGACATAAAAGGGGAACTGTGCTTTCCATATCCTAACGTTATGATTTCCGTTTTCCTGGGGAGTGATACAGTGCCCCCTTGTTCTAGGAGATGCCAGTGGGTATTAGCAAGGCCTCTTCTCATGCAGGACAATGGTCACCAGAGCTGGGAGTGAGCTTCAAAGACGCTCTGCTCTGGAAAGGGTGACAAGGTGCAGGGCTGGCCCTGAGCCTCTCAAGGCAGGTCAGCTTCTGCGGCTTCAGTAGGAGGTGGAGGTGGAGGTGGTGGGGGGAGCACCCCAGGCTCCTCAGGGCCCAAATGAAAACAGCCCTTGTGAGCTCCCTGTAAGCCTGAGGTCTGACATTTAGAGATTTATCTCCCTTTTCAAACCGAAAACACACATTTCCTCTCCACCTCCTAGGGGACTGGGGAAACCTGAGATGGCAGCCCGGTGAACAATGGCCAGGCCCCCGGGAGCTGCTGGGCTGAGGACAGACCTGGAGAGGCTCTGGGCTGGTCCGCCCCTGGGCAGGGTCAGGAAGTGCTCTGCTGGGGGTCTGCACTGCAGAGCCCAGGCCTGCACCCCAGCTGGGAGACCCACCCTTGCTTCTTCAGAGATGCAGCCCGTGGTCCTGCTGAAACAGACAGGACAGACAGTAACCCCCTACACAGCTGGGGGGCACGAGGCGGTGAGGGGAAAGGCCAGACCACAGAGTCCCCCAGGGGGGCACTGGCACTCACTGGCTCACCGTGCCCTCGTTCTCTGCTCTGAAGTGCATTCGTCTTCTAAGGATTTTCCATGTCAAGTGACTACGAATTTTTTACCTCCTCACCAAAGGGGATGAAGGAGGAAGGATCTTTATGTTCTCATATAATTTCTCAATAACCAGTAAAAAAATAAACCCTGCCTGGAGGATGCAAAGCCAGAAATAAAAAGGAGAACAAGTATTGACTGGACTGGCAAGCCAGCGCCTCGCTCCTGGCAGAGCCCACCTTCTCTGCCGCGTCAGCTACAGGCCATGTAAGAAAGTGCCCACCTCACCCACCTTCCTCCTTCTTGGCAAAGCCCTGGGACTTCCCCTGCTGCTACATCATGACATGAGTAAAACCGAAGCAGAACACAACTCCAGAGAAAGTACGTTCTTGGTAGCGGCTGAGCGAGAGCACTGGGGTGACAGTGGGGGTGAGAGAGAACGCAGGGGCTGGGGTGCTGCTCTGACTTTGCCCCACATGGGCAGCCGAGTGGCTCTGGGGAGAGATGACGGAGAATAGGGGGCTTCCCCAGGCTGTCTGCAGATGCACTTGTCCCAGAGGCACTCATCAGGAGCTTCCAGAGCCCCATGGACTACAGACTCAGGACCCTGAAGGACAAGTGGGGTCAACACCCCTTGGTGCTGTGAGGGACGTGGCAATGCTGTGCTGCTGGTGAAGACCCTGGCAGGGCTTTCTGGGACGGACGGAGAATCGATGTAAAGGCCCGTTCTGGATTCCTACAGAAAAAGAGCCCTAATTGCCACCGTGATTTTCCACTTTCTCACCTGGCACTTGTCCGTACCCCAAAAGGGTGAAAGGCACCATTCCAGATTCAGTTATCTGTCCATCTCAGTCTCCTCCCACCCCCACCCACATTATTTATTTACATCCCCACACAAGCCCCACCTCACCTCCAGGATTAATAGCCCCCCCTTCCCATCCCCTGCCCTGGTCTCAGGGGTGACAGACAGCAATGATATTTAGTGCTATCAGGCTCCACCCTGTCGGGCTTTCTTTTTGGCATGCCTCCTCTTCTTTAATGCACACAACAAGCCCATGAGTTTAGGAGCTGTTACTCTCTCTACATTTCCACCAGGAAATGGAGGTGCAGAGAAATCTGGTGTCTTGCATAAGGTTTCACAGTTGGTAGCGGGCAGAGGCAAGATGCAAGCCAGTCTTGCTTAACAGCCCCATCTTTTAGACACGCCCATCGAGGACAGTTTGCAGCTATACCTCAGGATATCCACAGCTCGGCCAAGCACACCCACCAAGGGTGAGAGTTCCCTGGCCTTCCTGCACCCGCAGCTGAAAGTGTGCACAGGGCAGCTGTGGGGCTGGGTTGCGTAGGGGATGGTGGGGTGGGGTGGGGGCAGGATGGAGAAAATCAGCCACTGGATCCATCATTCAACAGGATGGACCCTCCAAAAGTCCCTTACTCTGCTCTGATTCATGATGCAATTTTAACAGGTACTTCCCCCATTCCTAACTGTGACGCCTTAAGGCACAATTCGCGCAAGCTACCACTAAACCTAGTTTGTGTTCCCTGGGCATGCAATGATTAAGTGATAAACGAAAACGATTTGACTTGTGCTAGGGGCAAAGGAGAAGGAAAAATCTTGGCTACTCCACTGCCAGAAAACTGAGAATCATCAGTGTCAAGAAGGGTGCTCCCCCGAGAGCATCCACTTGACACATTGGCAGAGTAAGTGACCCTGGTTCGCTAGAAGCACATGGTTCCCTTGTTACTCTAGCCCCGCCCTTTCGGAGCCTAATTGCTTACTTGGCAAACCAACATCAAGCTGGAGCCCGCCAACTTTGCACACAGCCCGGATGCCAGAATGCTCATCTGGGCCTCTGTTCTGGACGGAGCCTGAGAACTACGGCTGACTTCCCAGAGTGGGTCACTGTTGAATCCAGTTACCCCAGCACTCAACATTCTTTCTGGCTCCCGTGGACCGATGGTAAGTAGCTTTACCCCAGATATTCAACTGGCCAAGGTTATCGATACCCACAAAACTCTTGGAGGCTCCACATGGCCTGGACAGCTGGGAAAGGGGAGGAGTGAGGACACATCTCTTCTGGAAGCCACTGCCCATTGGGACGGAGGAGCAAGCACACAGGTGGTAGGAGTGCAGGCAGAGCCCTCCAGAGCGGCCTGCTGTCCTCCTCCCCAGGCACACTCAGCTTCCTAGGTTGAAGTCAACACGGACACCAGAGCTACAATACCCTGTCCATTTCACACATTAAGTGGTTAGATTTTAAGTGAATGGGGATGGGAAGAGGGAGCACTAGAGCTAACGTTTCAATTTGAATGAGCACCAACCATTCTCCCCTAGATGCTCACACCCAGCACTTACGCAAGAGAAAGCATCTAGACTTCCAATGACCATGGGATGCCTTACACATAATTGGGGGCCTCAGCTAAAATGTCTAACCCTTTTCTGATGCCATGGGTGTGGCTTCTTAAGAACAGTGGATTCAGAAATCCCCAAGGAACTCTGTCTGCTCTGACACTTAGCAACTCTCAGCTGGTAGGAGTTCACCTGATGAAAGGGACAGCAAGCGGGTTGTTAATGGCCCCCATGCATGGTCATATCTCTCTGGGCTAGTCAGCGGTCTGGCATCTGGCCAGTCCATCCAACCCCAGGCCAGGTGACATGAAGCAGTGCTCCAGACGGTGACGAGCCCTGGTCACCGATGTTGTTATGGCCTTTGATGGGATGCAGAAGCCAATGGGATGCAGGCTGCCTGGTGCAATGGCAGCTGGGCCAGAGGATCTGGGCATAGTACGTCTGGCTCACATCCTGAACAAGTCTAGGAGTCTTTCAACTGTCTCAGGACCAGCGGGTGACACTGCAGATGTGCTATGTGAGGAGGTCAACCTTGTAGCTTTGAGGCGAGGCAGGAGCCCCTCAAGAAATCATGGTGGGCAGAGGGACTAATTCCTCATTGACAAGGACTCCTCAGTCTCCTTGCATTCTCTGCTTCTGTCTCAACTTTCTGTCACATACACGAGGGGTTCCGATCCACACTTGCTAGCCCCCTTCCTAAGAGTGACAGCTGTGCTCTCCAGGACACATGGCCTGAAAGCTGGTCACCTGAGGGTTCACAGCATGTTCTGGGAAAGGCTGTGCTTCCAGGGTGTGGAGAGACCTGGCAGAGGAACCCCCTTCCTCTGAGAACCACAGCTCTGGTCTGAGGTCAGTCACATGGTTCCAGGGGGAGACCTGAGCTCTGCTGCTTCCCCTGGCACAGAACGCATGGTTGTTCTGCACCTGCTGGAAAGAGCTGAGTATTGGGGCTCTGGATCTAGAGGGCATCAAATCTTCATGGGGAGGAATGGGATGTGAAGGTGCAGAGTGGCCCAGAAGAAAGGTGGGAAGGGGCTCTTCCCCCAAAACTAGAAAGAGATGGGAGAAGGGAAGAGATTCCTGGGGCCCAAAAATTAGGGATGCCCCAGAGAGGGGAAAGACCTAGAGTCACAGCTCTATGACCTTTCTAGAATCCTTGCCAATAACTTCCTTTCCCAGGAAAACTCAGAAAAAGCAGTGCTGCTGCATTCCTAGGGACCTGAGTGAGGCTGAGCCTGGGGCCATGCCAGCATCCCTTTTTTCCGGGCAAACTTTTAACTCTTACAGAGAAGGGAGAAGGAGTATGAGTTCACATAAGACACAAGAGCTGACCTCGGGTTTATGGGAACGGCACTTCTGGCATACCTGAGTGCCAGGACCCAGGATCCTCAGTCACTGGCCTTTGATTCTGCACTGCTGGTTTCATCCTCCTTAGCCTGGTTCTCTGATCTTTGCCCTGCGCCCTTCACACCCACATGTAGCCCTTGGTTGGCCTTATCTATAGAGGACTAGAAGCTCTGTTCTTCATGTGATCACTGTTTCTTGAATTTGGGACCATTTTTACAATCTCTCTCCACTTCCCCCTCTCCAGGGGGAAGCTGTGAGTAACAAGTTCTATGCATTATTTGGAACACAGAGATGGCTCCTGTCTTCCCAGTTATAAGAGGAAAAGTCATCCAGATTGTCTCCACAATCAAATGCCACCAGAACATGTACTGTAAGACTGAAATACTCTGTCACAGCACACAGTGATACATCCCTTGTCCTTTCCTTGATTCATTTCAGCTTTTAGAAAGCACAAACAACTCCAAGATGCCTTTGAAAGGATCTGCAAGATGATAGATACCTTAGTTCATGATTCAAATAAGCTGACCTGCCTAGTTTGAATGTTTTGAGCCAACATTTTATATCACCCTCATGAACTCAGGAACTAAGATCAGCCACTGGATGGGACAGTGCGAGGTGGATTTTGCAGCAGTGGGGCCCCTGGAGGTTCACAGCATGACCAGCTCTCGGAGGCTTCACCTGGCCAGGGAAAGGGGAGGAGTGAGGACACATCTGTTCTAGGGGCGCTCTTCCCTTCAAGGGAAGCCACTGCCCTTTGGGACGGAGGAGCAAGCACACAGGTGGTAGGAGTGCAGGCAGAGCCCTCCTGAGTGGCCTGCTGTCCTCCTCCCCAGGCACACTCAGCTTCCTAGGCTGAAGTCAACACGGACACCAGAGCTACAATACCCTGTCCATTTCACACATAAAGTGGTTCCATTTTAAGTGAATGGGGATGGAAGAGGGAGCACTAGAGCTAACATTTTAATTTGAATGAGCACTTCTGGCACACCTGAGAGCAGGACACTCATCTGGCAGCTCCACACGTGAGGAAGCTGAGCAGGAGCAGATCACCTGGGAATTGGTTAGAAATGCAAATTATTGGGCCCCACACCAGACCCACTGAATCAGAAACGGAGAGGGGGCCAGCAACCCGTGTTTTAATGAACTTTCTGGGAGTGCTGGCTGAACTTCCAAGCTCAAGAGCCTCGGTGAGGGGATCCAGGCCCTCAGCTCTGTGGTCAGGCAGCCCTGGGTTTGGATCCCAGATCCTCAGTCACTGGCGCTGCGGTTTCATCTTCCTTAGCCTGGTTCTCGGATCTGATGAACAGTAATAACAATCCGCATCTCACAGGGTGGTCGGATCAAGGGAAAGAACACAGAGCCTGGTGCGGGTGTTTGGGGTGCTTGGTGAAAACGAATCGCAACCCCGTCCCTTCCAAGTGCCAGACCAATGAGAACCAGGTGGACGAGATCAGAGCGCTGGCTTTATTGCTGGTAAAACTCCTCTGAAGAACGTGACGCAGGTGTGTGGTCACCACCCACCCTTGGACTCCCCACTCTGCCTCCAGCACTTTGGACAATGTCCCTGCCAGGGTGGTCTTGGTGGTGATGAATATGCAGAGGAGGCCCGTTTAACCTGAATCATTGCTGCTCAGACCCCAGGAGTGAGGACGGAGGAGGTACCACAGGCCTCACAAAGGTAGTCCTGGCACAGAGTGAATGCCCCTCTGGCAGTGCTATACCAAGGAGACCGGCTGGGCTCAGCAGTGCTCTTGACTCAAACCCTTGCAGCTTAAGGCTCAGAGTAGAAGTGAGTGTGAGAAGTAGTGTAAAAGGCAGCCTGAGGCCCCTCATAACTTCTCCTCTTGGGGCGTTGGTGGTGCTGCCCCACTATGGAAATAGGAGGAGCGGGGGTAAAGCATTCCACACCACTTGCAAAAATAAAAATAAAAAAATCAGTGTTTAATCAGTGCTGTGATCATTACTAAGAAGTTAGGTGATATTTCCAGAATGCTACATGGAAATAACTGGTAACACTGCTGCTTCCTGGCAGGTAAGAATAGCCACCGTCAACACAAATGGAGAGCTGAGTATGGGCCAGGTGTGTATGATTCAACATATTAACCCATTAATCCTTGCACCACCACAACTGGGCAGATATAATATTATTCACTTCAGGACACAGAGGCACAAGATGTTCAGCCAGTAGCCAAAGGGACAGAGTCAATCAGTGGGGACTCTAAATTCAAGTCCAAGGGATCTGCCTGCAGGGCCTGTGCCCCAGCCCAGGTGCTGGCCCACCGGCCTGCTGGGGCATAGCTGGGAATTCTGAAACATGTGTATGACCTTGCCTTAAAAAAATTAGTTAAGAACATAAAGAATTATAAAAGTTATTAACAGGACCCTTTCCAGAATTGGCAAGTTCCTTCTGTTGCCTTAATGCTTATGTCTATAATTCAGAATTCTACAAGGAGACAAACAATAGTGGAATCGCAGAAAACGTTCAACGACTCCGAAATAACAATGACACAAAAAACTAATTATGGAAGCTTTCTGGGGTTAGAATTCTGGGCATGCGCTGAATCGTAAAAGGAGATTGAATATTACAGGCCTGGGAAGCCCTGGCTGTTTTAGAGAATGTTCGGGAATCACCTTAACATAAACGCAGCCAAGAAAAGGAACACACACCCTGGCCAGTCCTCAAGACGCTGAGCAGACAGTAGGCATCTGACGGATACTGATCAACTGGGAAATGATTTATCTCATCGCCATTCATTTTTCCTCAGAGACCCATAATTGGAAGTTCTGAAGCCTCTCTGGAATAACTTGTTCTGCTAATCTGTCACCTGAATTGTTTCAGGAACTACATTTTTAAAATTGAATTCTACACTGAGCAGGGTCCTGGTATGAAGCCCATCACTTTGTCATCTCAGTGATAGGTCAGAGGGGCAGAGATAATCCCATTCCACTGAGAAGCATACTTTTCTGCAAATACATAGCACTTCTCACACTTCCCACCAGTTCCATGTTTATCTACACTCGTTGCTAATTTTTAATGAATGTCTGATGGGAATGAAATGAAAGAAATCTCAGCCAACACTTACAGAATTTTCTCACATCTAGTGCCTCTCCATCAGCCTAATCCTGAGAAAATAAAGTTCTCCAACTACCCCCACTTATTAACTTAGGGTCACTCTCCCCTACTAAATCACTTATATTTATCTTCTGCTTAAAATAAGGGGGAGCTCCCCCCCCAGCATCTTTCAAGTTTGCCCTTAACAATAAAAAGACAGATAACACTGCAAAATAGCTCTAAGAGGTACAGCATATTCGCAACTCACGTCTCTACTGCTTTTTCTCCTCCAGTGTTTACAATGGGTCATTTCAGCTTGTTGCAGGAGAGTGGGAATGAGAAAGTGAAACCGACTAGAAACAGACTGATTTCATTTTTCTGTCAGCATCTTAGGACAGGCCAAAGATAAACCTCATAAACTGTGAAAAATGACCAATTTTTGGTTTTGATAACCTAAGCTGGGATGAGGACCAAAGAGGTAACGCTTCTGGAACCCAGGAGTTTCTCTCTTGTTTTTCAGTGAATACTCCCCAACTTAAACCCATTTCCCCAATAACTTCAACAAGCCAAAAGGGAAGTTTTAGACTCCCGGCATAGCTCTGTGTCTAGGCTGACTGGTGCCAAATAAAAAAGTTAACCCAAAGTCCTCCCCCCTCTCCTTTCCCAACATACAGAATTGCAAGGCACCAATATTCCCACGAAGGGAGGCACCAGTGCGGTGGACACTGCAAACAGGAGATCTGTAAGGTTGTGGGGGGCTCAAGGAGGGACTAAGAAGCACAGGGCTGGCAAGAGCAAAGCGGCTGGAGTGAATATGGGATTTGTGGACTTTGGGAGGACAGTGCAAAGAAGTTTCTAGAGTCAGAAACAGTGGAGACAGCAGGAGGGAGGAAGCTGGACTTGAAATCCCAGCTCGAGGAGTTGGGGCACAATGTGGTGGCCACAGGGAGCCATTGTGTCCCAGAGCAGGAGGGCCTTAGGACCTGAGTGGGTGTGAGAATGACAATGGTGTACAGGAAACAGAACGAGACTGGAAGCATGGTCTAATTTACAAACATCGTGATCACTGGGATAAGAGGTGACGAGGGCTGGATTCTCCATGTTTTTCTTCTGCAATTGAAGTATTTCCTTGTTCAGCACCAGTGGATTTTGCCATAGATGCATAGAACCTGTACCACTGTTATTTTATTCTTATCCACTAATAATTTGACTCTTTAAAAAACATATATTTTGCCGAAACCGGTTGGGCTCAGTGGATAGAGCGTTGGCCTGAGGACTGAAGGGTCCTCAGGTTTGATTATGGTCAAGGGCATGTACCTTGGTTGTGGACACATCCCCAGTAGGGGTGTGCAAGAGACAGCTGATCGATGTTTCTCTCGCATGGATGTTTCTGACTTTCTATCCCTCTCCCTTCCTCTCTGTGAAAAATCAATAAAATATAGCTTTAAAAAATACATATATTTTTATATGGACCCTTCAGTCTGCAGGCCGACGCTCTACCCACTGAGTCAAACCAGTTAGGGCTAATAATTTGACTCTTATATTTACTCAAATAATGTTTAACCTTATCTTGATCTGCCACATCTGTGAAACCATAAACTTGATGTATTAGTTATTTATATATTAACCCACAGGAAAATAAGTATATGGCTGGTAAAAGAAGAATTTTGTCTGAGTTATACTTAGAATCATCTCAGACTTCCGGTGGGGCATGTAATACTTGGTAGAAAGCTGCCTTGGTTCATAGGTTTTTAAGTTTACTGGGGTCCCAGGTGCCTTTGCTTACCAAGTAAAATCTACAGACCCCTTTCCCAGAAAGTGGCACATGCACAGTTTTCCAGATCGTGTTAAGCTGTCACTGCCCTCTGGGTTAAAACCCTCTTGACTTAGCTGAGGTTTGCAGAATGTGAACCTCAGCTTCCCATGCACCAGGTTACTTGGCGAATTTTCCCGAAGATCACAGCAGCTTTGGAGAAGTCTGCAACACCCTCTGGGAGAGTCTGACCCCACGCAGCTTCTAGAATGTTCTGTAGGGAGGGCCATTCCTGAGGGCTCCCCAGATGCCCTTGCTCTTTTCTGAGGCAATTGCCACAAGGAAACTCTTCTTATGGAGCTGGCCTGAGCGGGTCCTAGTGGGTGAGGGCAGCACATAGCCCAGGGCAGACCCTGGAAGTGGTTGGACTGGCCCCAGGAGGTGAGCAGCCTGATGTGCTCCCAGCCTGTTGCCGAGAGAGGCATTTGGTCTCACCCAAGGCCTGAGATTGCTCTGTCAAATCAATTCAAGACACGATAAAGATATAAGAGCTGAACAGCACCAGCAGGGGACTCCTTTTTCTTTTAAGGCTCCTTGCCAGATAAAACAAGAATAAATATGAAATGGCTTCATGTTGCAAGCACGAACTGACGCTGGGGCTGCGGCTGATAAGTACAGAGCAGCTAACCAGGCTCTGACACGGCCACTCTGGAGAGGGCCACGTTCTCCCTGGAAGCGGGGGGTGTGGGATTCCTCGGAGCGGTGGGGAGAGAGCTGTCTGGAAGAGGTTCCTCCCTCGTAAAAAACTCAGGCCCCTGCTGACCGATTCTCACGTTAGGAAAACATTGGTAAATCATCAGCGTAATCCAAGAATCACTCCTTTCCTCTGCTCGGAGCGTGAGGGCCATCTCTGATCTGTTTCTAATTTTCTCTGTGGGTGCTGCTCCCAGGCCACTAATCGAAAGGATTTTTGGCTGGAAGCCCATGACCTGCCTGGATAACCCCCCACCCCATTAGATGGGCTGATCCTCTGGGCGGCTGAGAGAAGCAGCAGTGGACAGAAATGGCCGCCCCTTCGGAGTCCCTGCTGGGTTAGGTTGGGAGCCCCGAGGCACAGGTGAGGGGAGATGCCTGGACATCTTCTCCAGCCAGGGAGCTGGGGCACATCGCTAATGTACAGCCTGTCCTCTGGAGACAAGAAGGTCGTCACGAGGCTTTGGAGATCAACCATTAATACTCTCCCTGCCGTGGCTTTTCTCCTGGGGTTTTCAATGGTCCCCTCTGGGCCCTCTTCCACAGCCAAGTCTGATGTTGCTCAGCCTGGAGGTCAGGGAATGAGCCTGGAGGCTGTACAGCCCCTGGACTGAAAGGCTTCCCCCAGGCCTTCCTAAGCAAGGGCTTTGGCCATGTGGGCTACCCACTCTGGGCTTCAGTCTCTGTGAAATTGAGAGAAAAACCGAATAACTGCATCACAGAATGGCTATGGGGGTTGCAATGAGGCGATCGTGGGAAATGCACGGGAGAGTTCCTGGCACATGACGGGCTCCCAACGAATGGAAAGCAGCAGCAGCAGAGGCTCCACCAATACCTCCCGGATGCCCTGGCCAGTGGGGAAGGTGAATTAAGAACAGATGCATTAAGTTCAACTCAACTCAGTGCCGTATACGCTGGGTTTGCAAATGGCATTCATGATAGCACCACTGTATACGTCCCCAGTGTCATTCTTCAGCTAGATTAGTGGTCGGCAAACTGCAGCTCGTGAGCCACATGTGGCTCTTTGGCCCCTTGAGTGTGGCTCTTCCACAAAATACCACGTGCGGGTGTGCACATATAGTGCGATTGAAACTTTGTGGCCCATGCGCAGAAGTCGGGTTTTCGGCTCTCAAAAGAAATTTCAATCGTTGTTGTACTGTTGATATTTAGTTCTGTTGACTAATGAGTTTGCCAACCACTGATCTAGACCATCAGGATATGGGAAGAGACACAGCTGTAACACTCACCCATTCATTCATCCAACAAATACTGTAACTGCTCCGGGCCAGACACTTCTGCAAGTGGCAGCTGCAGCTGCGAGCAGGACAGACACGGCCTGCTTCCATCTGGGGAGCGCTCTGCCTTGTGGCTGCAACGCAGCCTCAGCAGACAGGTCAACTAACCCGTGTCACTGCTCAAAGTTATCGCCAAAGAAGTCATCGGGGTCATAGCAATTTAGGTGCCATACTTTCCCCCAAATGCTCACGGGAAATCCAACATGTGTTTGCTTTCCCTCTCCTCAGTGCCACATACTGGGGTAGACCGGGAGTGCCATGGTGGACAGGCACGTCCCAGGAGAGGAGGGTAGGGCTCAGAGTCTGAGTAAAGAAGAAACAAGCACCGTATGTAACAGCAAGGCCTGATCCCCAAGGCCTCTGCTGTTTCACTCTCTTTCAGGGCCTTACAGCATAGCCATCCACCAGCCAGGCCACCTTCTGCAGCGGGGTGCATGCAGACCCTTAAACCCAGGCTGCATGCTCTAACATCTCCTTCATGTACAGGACACTCGAAAAAATACGGAAGGCAAAGACCACCTTCCACCATAGAGATGGACAACAGCTAGAGAGCTCAGTAGGTCTGAGTTGTATTCCATTGTCCATGTGGCTGGTTCCCTACCCCTTAACGGCCAGATTCCCCACTGGACCCACTAGGAACCTCCTCCTCCCTCCTCCTTTCTTCACTAGCCCCCAACCTCCCACATTAGCACATAAGTTGTGGTCTGGGACTAAGAGGGTTTTGTTTTTTTAAACAGTTAAATCTTTCATTGCAGACCAATTAAATTTTAAAGACTCTCCCTCCTCCCCCCATCTTCCTCCCTCTCCCCCTTCTCTCCCCCTTTTCTCTCTCCCTCTCTCTTTCTCTCTTTTTAGTCTCTCTCTCTCTCTCTCTGTCTCTCTCTCTCTCTCACACACACACACACACACACACACACACACACACACACTCACACACATACACACACACACATACACACACATACACACACACATACACACACATACACACACACACACATACACACACACACACACACAGAGCTCTCTAAGCACAAAGAGCTGATGACAGCCTGATGACTATTAGAAACAGGGTTTGAAAACCCAATGAGAGAAAACCTAGCTCTTTACCCCCATTTGGTTTTTTCCTGCCGAAAGGTCCTTAAATGAGAGATTGCTCTACCAGGAATCCCAAGTGCCTCCTCCAAGCATTCCTTTTACAAGCCTGTAAAGCCAATTCCTTCGGCCTCCTCAGCTGTCATTCCTGCCACTCCCCATCCCGGCAGAGTGTGAGGAGGCACGTGGGGCTCTCAGGAAGTGGCCTGGGCTCTCAGAGAGCCCTCTTCTTCTGTCCCACAGCTCTGCCCATCCCACTGCCCAACTGCCACCCTCAGACCCACCAAGCCTAGGAATTGTGGGCATTTTCTTATTCTGTCACCCTGACTCTGCTCTGATCATCAAGGATGAAAGGGCAGGACGTTAGGTGCCAACCTCATTCTACACATTCTGTGACGCAGAAATAACAGACTTTAAAGTGAGCTTAGGCAGCGAGGGTCTCGGAGTCTCTGGAAAGGTGTGTAGGTGTGTTTGCACTACACCTGAGCATGTGGCTATACTCTTGAAAGTATGTGTTCTGGGGTGCACCACCTGGGAATGTTTGCCTACACCCCCTGCAGCCTGTCTGCTTCAACTGCATATGTATTGACTTGCTCTGTGACCGTTTTATCCTGACTTTCTCAAAGTAGAAAGTCTCTCTCAACAGCTTTCCTTTCCAGGATTCATCAGAGCTGATGATGGCCTCTTCCCAGTGTACTTAGGTGGTGTACTCAGGGGTTTGTACCTGTACACAGGCATGCACATACACATGTATACAGGCACACATTTCAGTAGCCTCAGGTTCCCATCACTTCTGCTGAAACACTCAGAGCCCAGGAAGTCTTCTCTGGGTGTTAATTTGGACGTTATTCTTTCCTGCTAATCTCCCTTTTCTCTGCTGCCTTCCTAGTAATGGCACAGCCAACAGTGACCTCCTCGCCAGCCAGCCAGCCTGCTGGGTTCTGTGCCAGGCTTCCTGGAGTCCACTCCAGGGGATCGGCCACTTTCCTTTGGTATCAGTAGGTAGAGGGCAGTCGTCCCGCCACAATGTGGGGCATAGACCCCCAGCTCTAGATAGTTCTTGGTGAAGTGAAGATGACCTGACCCTTCTCCTGGGTCAGTGGTCAGTGGTCACTGGAACCCATTAGTCAACAGAACCAAATATCAACAGGACAACGATTGAAATTTCTTTGGAGAGCCAAATTTTTTTAAACTTAAACTTCTTTTAACGCCACTTCTTCAAAATAGACTCGCCCAGGCTTTGGTATTTTGTGGAAGAGCCACACTCAAGGGGCCAAAGAGCCACATGTGGCTCATGAGCCGCAGTTTGCCAACCATGGTCTTGGGTGAAGTCCATATAGATTAAAACCAAAAACAAGGTCAACTCTTGGTGACGGGAAGGAATCATCTCTGCCAAGAAGTGAGTTCAGAAAACCCTGTGGTGAAGGGGATCTCTAGCCTCGTATGAAACAAGGCAAGTGATTCTCATGCCTCTCATCTCTGAGTCACTGGCAGTCTGTGGTCATGGAGCCGGGAGGCCGGGCGAGTCCCACGATGAGAAGGAGCACACAGAGAATGGGGCCTGACTCCCCTGGCCACAGAGAGGAGCATGGGGCTGGAAAGAGGCTATACTGACAGCCACAGCGGGCCCTGCAAGGAGCCGGGGGAACCCAGGGCCTGGAGTCCTGGCCAGATCTACCTTTTTTATGGAGGAAGTGGGGCTCCCAGCTCAGCTACTGGCTTCCCTTGTAGGTCTGGACAAGCCGCTGGCCTCTCTGGGCCTCACCATTGCCACTGTAAAAGGAGAAATTGTCCGCCCTTCGATTCTTCACAGAAAAAATGTCCCAAACACAATCCCAGCAAACATCTGCCCGCTCTCATTATTGGCCGGGAGCTGCAGGAGTGCTCTGACACACTTTCTCCCTTGGCCCTCGCACCCGCTCATGGCAGACATGAGCATGTGCATTGCTATTTGCATTTCTCGGACAAGGAAGCCAAAGTTCAGAGATGAGCTCGCTTGTCTGAGGCCACACGGATATGAGTGGATGAGGTGGGATTTGAGCAAAAGCAGTCTGACCTTTCCACACCCAAGGTAACATTTCAGTAAGAAATTACTGTTCTTTTCAGAAGAAACCAGAAAAGGTAAATTAGAAGAGAGATGACCTTGGAACACAAAGCAAATACGAGGGACCTTCAAAAGGTGTTAAACATGAAAACCATCTTCCTCTTCTTAAAACTCCCACTTTATATCCATGTACTCCCCACTCCTCCTCCTCCTCGGCCGCCCCCTCCCACACACACACAGCTCTGGAGACCCAGGTCTGCTAATTCACTTTCCAGATCCCAGCAGCCATGTCTCTGGGCGACCATAACTGGGTTGAGTCAGCTGTCGATGTCGGCATGGCTCTCGGAAAGACTTCGTTAGCTGGAAATGGTGCCAAATGTCACACAGAGAGTCTGTCGCCCACACTCCTCCCTTCCTGTCAAAGGACAAGATGTCTGCGTGGCCCCCAGCTCTTCTCTGAGCAGGCTCTTCAAGCTCACGCAGCTCTCCATGCTGAAGAGGAACAGACCAACAGTGATTCATATCTTATCTGCTTTGCCCTTGTCACCAGGAGCAGCCACTTCCCAGAAAGGTAGGGAGGTTAGCCCTGCAGCTGACAGATGCCACATCCCAACATCACACTAAGTAGCTGGAAGCCACCAGAACAAGATCCTCAAGCATCCACTGAGCACCTCCTTTTTTCAGGTCAGACAGCTGATAGGGTAAAGCATGGTGCCCACCCCTCCCCAATTTATAGAGAAGGAAAAGACCAGTGAAGAAATCCCAACATAGGGTGCAATTAAAAACATGCCACATGGGCATTATTTCAATTCTGGCAGGAACTTACTTCGAACTATTAATTTGTATTTATTTTTCATCTATTTTCTCCTCAAACCAAGTGGCTGATCAGCCTTGCCTGCATTACCCCAAAGATGGTAGGTCCATTGCAGAGAACAGTCACTTGAAAGGTGCTGCCTGGTTTTCATATTCCAAAACTGATGCCAAGAGTTGAATCTGTAGGGTTTATGGAGTAAGAAGGACAGAGAAGAATTGGAGAGAGAAGCAAAGTCAACTGCAGAAAGCCAAAGACAGAGAGAGGCTTGTTCCCAGAATGGAAAGAAATATCCTGGGCTGGAGGCCGAGGTAGGGGGAGAATGAGAGAGACAGAGAGACAGACAGAGAGAGAGAGAGAGAGAGAGAGAGAGAGAGAGAGATAGAGAGAGAGAGAAAGAGAGAGATAAAGGAGAGAGAGGGGAGAGAGAGAGAGAGAGGGAGAGACATAGAGGAGAGAGAGAAGGGGAGAGAGAGGGAGAGAGAGAGAGAGAGAGAGATATTATTGGGTCCTTAGACAAATGGAACATAATCTCACGACTCTTGCCTGAGCAGGCCCCCCCGCCCCCAAAGAAAAACAAACAAAAAAACAAGGGCTTTGCAGTATGTCTAGGAAAACACAAGACCAGAGGTAATTCTGCAAAAAAAATTTTCAAAAATTCTTAGTTCCCCAGTGTGACCACAGAGAGCTGCTACCCTAAGGATGCCATATGGAGGGAACAGGGGCATCCCAGAGGCAACTTGCTTGGTTTCCCCATTGCTTTGAGAATGCACAGGCCCCTAGCACTGTGGCCTGGACTGATGGTGGAACCCCAGCAATTCCTAGCATAGCGACCTGGCAGTCTGGAGGGGTAGAGCTAAGGCTGCCAGACACAATATAGAACAGCCTGTAGTGGGTGTGCTGTGTTTTGTTGTTGTTGTTTTGCTTGTTTTTAAATTATGCCATTTATTTATTTATTTATTTATTTATTTATTTATTTATTTATTTATTTATATGTGCTGTGTTTTTATTTGCTAAATCTGGCGATCCTAGATTGGGCTTGCAGTTGAAATTCAGGTGACAAAAATGACATGGAAGAAAATTCACACCTGAGTTTGTAGAACTGCGTCTGTGGCCTGGGACTGATACCCGTTCACATTTAGTCCCTTTGACCGTTAGGGCGCTTTACAGTGTAGGAAGCTCCTTCATGTGTACTGTATCGCCTGGCTCCCCACTAACCTGGGGTGATGGGAAATGTCTCTTTGTCTCCAGGAAAAGAACCAGGGCTCGGTAAGCTAAGCTCGCTGAGGATGCTAAGTCCACGTAGTCTAAGCTGTAACCAAACCTGCTCAGCTGCGGGGGCCTGCTCTGGGACCTGGCTCTGCCCCTGCACCCCAGCCCGGCCCAGGCTCCGGTCTTCAGAAATGGCACTACTCAGTTCAGTTCTAAAATACCTCTCGCAGGCTTCTGGGAAGCGTGGCATTTTAGGGGTGTCCGAATCCACATGTGCGCTCTTTGGTTTGCAGAAGAGCCGGAACTAAGACACGGTTTTACTTGGTGAGGTGACCACAGTTAAGTCTCCATTGCCTGGGGGTTCCAGGATGCCTGGTGACAGTTTGAGCTACTAAGATTCTGGTCTGTCACCTTCCAGGCCAGGGGACAGCCACTATGATGGGATGGCTTCCCTCTGACGCTCAGCGACAATGCGGCGGATGATGATTTATGGAGAAGAGAGCTGCGAGGAGAACGAAGCCAGACTTTGGGACACCTTGCAGACACCGAGGGCCACTAGACTGCAGAACGCTCTGTCCAGCACACTCCCAAGACAGGCACTGCCTGAGGGGAGGGGCCCATTCTGTCAGAGCTCGGAGTTTGCACACCCTAAAATCTGTACTTATGGGCCTGGTGCTGCTGCTAGCAAATGGGCCACAGCTGCTTTTGACATTAGAATAGTGGATTTTTAAAAAAGTATGCTCTGGAAATAAAAGATTATGATCCTGGAGAGCCACTTTGTATACCACTGCCCACTTTGATAAAAATTTTATTTCTTGTTCAGCCGGCGTGGCTCAATGGTTGAGTGTCCAATCAATGAACAAGAGGTCAGGGTTCGATTCCTGGTCAGGGCTCATGCCCAGGTTGCAGACTCAATCCCTAGTGTGGGGTGTGCAAGAGGCAGCCAATCAATGATTCTCTCTCATCATTAATCTCTCTTCCTCTCTAAAATCAACAAAAATATATTTCAAAAAAATTTCATTTCTCACTCTACTTAGAGGACTTCAAGGGCAAGGAAATGTTTTCTTAAAAAAAAAAAGAAAGGAAAGATGAGTGTTAGAAGATAGGAACCAGTTTTATTTTCAGTTTTTATTCTTTAAACCTTGATACGTCATAAATATTATTTATTACCCACTAAATAGTTAATCCTAGCAAGAATCACTCTTCATTGGTGGTGGAGCCATTTTTGGGGCGTGGGAAAGGGAAAATTCTAGAATGGGAAATGAGACAGGATTTTGATGATCATCAAAACATTCATTATAAAGATCTGATTTGTAGTATTTCCAAGAAAAATGACACAGTGCTCTGAGGACCTGTGATCACTGTAGCTGACTGAGTACTTCTCTCAAGGGACTATCTCACTGACTGGCAGCCATGGTCTGGAGACATCCTCGGAAGGACGCACCCCTGAGGAGCGGGGGCAGCCTGGATGGGTGTCAGGACTCACACACTATGTCTGGCACATGTGTCCTACTTGGAGTGGGGGGGGGGCTATTCTTGCCTGCCTGGCTCACCTGGATGGTTGAAGGTCAGCAGGAATGAGCTCAGTGCCAGGGCTCCCAACTCCTTCCTTACCTCGGCCCAGAGCTGCTGACTTGTAAACATGGAGGCTCTGCTAAGCACTGGGATTTCATTAAGGGCCTCGTTAACGTTTACTGAAGTCCAATAAAGAAAAGATCCAGCCCTGGAAATCACCCCCTACCCACGTGTCTCTCTCACCGTGTCCCACCCCCACGCCAATCCCACTTACTCATCCATGAAACAGCTAACAACTGAGCTAGTTCTGGAACGTTGCCCATATAACATATCTTTGGAAATCACTTCAGAAAATGCCTTTAGGAAGGCAGGTCACCTCTTTCCATTTGTCTTACGATGGCAAGTCTGGCGCCTGCAAGAGATGCAGCGACATGTGAAGAATACAGACTCTCAAGTCAGACCCCGGGGTAAGTCCTGGCCATTGCCTACAGCCCAAATGACCTTGGGCAAGTTGTCTAACCTCTGAGTCTCACTTTCTGCATCTACAAAACGGGACTAGCACTCTGATCTCCTGAGAGGTTTAAGCAAACTAGTGCACGCCAACGGCTTAACTTGGTGTTTGGCCCATGGCAAGTGCCAAAAATGTGAGCTACTAGCGGGGGGAGGGGTGTCTTTGCTGGCACTGGCTAACTTCCCACTGCATTGTTCTGCCTTATGCATCATGAGGCTTTGCCAGACACATGGGAGCTAAGGGGAGCTTAGGGGAAGAAAAAACACATTCATGCTCCTGGCCTGGCCAGTTGTCCCAGCCTCTGTGATGTCATAATCAGAGGTGCAGCCCACAGTTCTGAACTCTAACAACCCCGGCAACCAGTCCTCACTCCCCACATGCTTTTCATCACCCACTTGCACACAGTATCTGGGTGTCTGCTTCCATCCTACCATTTCAGCAGGATCAGAGCAGCCAGTATCTGCATGAGGTAAGCATACGGGGCCCCGAGGATCTGGGACAGGAAACGCTCTCTCAGGGAAGCTGAATTTGAGCAACACGGGACAGAGGCAGGGACATCTCTTTGGTTCCATAATTAAAACTGAAACCTGATCCCTCTGCTCTGGAAGACCTGACCACAGGTTTCATTTTTCAAAGGACTACCTGGATGCTTATTAAGGACCCACTGTCCCAGATTGGGTTACCCACTTTCAGCAGCTGCTGACCTCTCCTTCTTAACCCGTCCTGAGGTGGAGACTCACTTGGAATTAAAACCTGGCTAAACACTAGGTAGCCCAGGGCAGCCAGGACCCAACGCAGCTCCTTGGGTTGTCAAATATATGTATATTTTCTCCTCACCTGAGGATACTTTTTCCATTTTTGTTTTTTTTAGAGAGAGTAAAAGAGAGATGGGAGGGAGGGAGTTAGAGAGAGAGAGAGAGAGAGAGAGAGAGAGAGACATCGATGTGAGAGAGACATACACACTAACTGGTTGCCTCCTGCATGTGCCCCCATGGAGGCCAGGGATCAAGACTGCAACTGCAGTATGTGCCCAGAGTGGGAATTGAACCTGAAACCCTTTAGTCCGCGAGCTGACACTTTAACCACTGACCAGAACCAGCTAGGGTAGTTGTCAAATATTTTTTGAGCAAGGCTGGTTTCTCCTACTTGCTCAGGTCTCTGCCCAAATATCCACCCCTCTCTCCTTCCTGCACCCCAACTATGAAATCGCTCACCTCTTACCTCCTCTGTTTTCTCACGCCATTTATCCCAAAGCAGCTCATGGATAAACAGGGTGTCCCCCAAAATTGTATACAAACTTTGAATGATTATAAAGTCAGTCATTGATTATCATACAGTTCATTTTCAAACTTTAAAAGAATCTACAGAAATGAATAATTTTTTTGTCAATATCTGTTTTCCAACTGGTGACTACTCTGGTTAGGGCGCTGCTGATAATGTAAAGCAATGGAATGGCGAACATCAAGATCATTTCATTCATTGTCTGTGTGCCCTTAAGTTATCGAAGGTTGCTGGTTTTGTGCCCCATAAAAAAGTAAAAGTCTAGTGGCGGTTTAGGATAAATTTTCTTTGTCCAAAGCTTAGTCTAGTTTCATCTATTATTTCAAGCCAGTTAGACCTGGAAAGGAGGGAAAATTCAGTGAGTTATCAGCTGTTAAAGCGTGGGTATGCAAAACCCTATATTTGCTTCCACGCTGCCCCTAGATGGCAGCTCGGTGGGAAGAGCCCTAGCTCACCTGGCTTGTTCCCGCTGTAGGCCCAGCCCGTGCTGGTGTTCGCATTAGGTAGAAGAGGAAAGGGAGAAAACGTTTTACGAAATGCCACACTAAATCCCAGAGGCCTCCCTTCCAATGGGGCCGGGAGCCCAGAGGATGTTTTGTTGAGGAAGTTAGTTAGGAAACTAGGAGTGTCTACAAAAAGGAAGGGAAGGGAAGAAAAGGAAAAGAGGAAGAAGGGAGGAAGAGAGAGAGGGAGGGAGGTTACTCTTTCACTCTTAATGTCCCAAAGCTTTACAACAGACTTGTGGACTGACCATACTCTTTATGACATCACACACAAGGAGTAATTTAAAGCATAATATGCAAATCGACCAAATGGCTGAACAGTGGAATGACCGTGTGCTACGAAGACCTACTTTTGCACAAATTTCATGCATCAGGCCTCTAGTTCAAGATAACTTTATCTGGAAGTGTCCCTGCCATTATACATATTCACATTCCCTCCCTTTCTCCCCCTCTAATGACATCTAGTGAATTTTCTAAGTGCATGAAAGGGAAAGTCAGTATAAACATGAAGTATGGGTTGGGGAGAGCATGGTGAGATGGTAGAAAGGACAGGAATGGTCAGGGCTGTCGTTTGCCTGCAGTCTAGGGCAGATAAACAGAAAGGACAGGCCAAGACTTATGTCACCCTAGCTTCCTTCCCATGGAGCACATGCTGTCCTTGCTGCTCTGAGCTGGGGAACAGTGCTCTCCATGGGGCTCCAGGGAAGGAAGTGAAGTGAGAAACAGGGAAGAGAAGGGATAGCGTGTTGACAGGGGGGTGCGAAGCAACCTCAGAGGCTGCGATGACTGTAGGCTACAGAACAAAATGTCCAGGAGGGCAAAAAGCGAAACCTGGTCACTGAGGAGGGCTACACATCCATACAAAACTAGGCTGCAAACCAAGGAACCGTATGCAAACAGCAGGACCCCAGACAAGCCGATCTATTGGGCCCAGTGGGTTTTCTGTACATTGTGATGACCGTCACTGCCCACCAGCCATTCTTCTCCTTCTCCTTCTCCTTCTTTTATTGTTTAAAGTATTACAAATAGTAGTACATATGTTTCCTTTTTCCCCCCATTGACCTCCCCCTGGCCTCTCCTACCCCCCCAGCACATGTCTTCACCTGCCCCCTCCCCCAGTGTCTTGTAGCCATTGGTTATGCCTACATGCCTGCACACAAGTCCTTCGGTTGATCTCTTATAGCCCCCGCCCCCCACCCTCCCCTGCCTTCCCACTGTAGTTTGACAGTGTGTTCAATGCTTCTTTGCCTCTGTATCTATTTTTTCCTCCGTTTCTCCACTGGCCATTCTTCTTCTCGGCACAGAGAGGCTCACGGCAGGTTCAAGTTGGGGTCATGGTGAGCTTGAAACCAGTGGCGTGTGTCCAATGGCTGTGGGGGCCTCTGCCTAGGGCGGCTGGGATTCCGAGTTCCGAAAGCCAGTTAGCAAAGGGGTTCCAAAACCCAGAGTTTGACAACCTGTACCCCTGCCTGGACGGACAGGGACAAAGTCTCTGCCACGACCATCCAAAAGTGATTCAGAACTGTAATAAGAACTCTCTAACCTCACTGCTGAAACAAAACATTGTAATAGGTGCTTTCTAAGAATCTTCCAGTTTAAAAATACTACACTTCTACCCTCTTTGCTCTCTCTCTCCCTCGCTCTTCCCCTGTCATCTTCTGCCTTTTTCCTCTCCTCCCTTGTGGCCAAGTGCTCTTCTTCCGCCTCACAAGGGCCAGTGACCCCCCAGCAGAGAAGCAAGGAAGTGGGCAAATCAGCAACTGTTTTCAGAAGGTTTGGAGTAGGCGATATCCCGCGGTTATGATTCAACTTTCTAGTTCTTGGGCTGCGAGACAACCCCCAAGTATCCTGTTAAGCAGTGAGTAAGGAAAAGCAGCCGGTTTGCAACCACGGGCTCCAGATTGCGTCTGGGAGGACGCGAGCAACAAAGACTGGGACCCAGACACAGATGCGCACGGAAATGCAACATTTACCCTGCAATATGTATAGACACCGAGCCATTGTGATGTACACCTAACTTAATATAATGCTATATGTCTATTATCCCTTAATATAAAAAATAATTCAATGGAGACAAACCCAGTTCTACTGCAAATATCAAGACACACGGAATGGGCGAAATACTAGCAACTAAAGAATCATGCTGATTATAGGAGGAATGAATTTTATGGACCCAGGAAGTCTTCCTAGGAGAGGCCACATAATGTGGGAATTTAGTGAAACATAATCTATAGTTTTTCATGAAGTGCATCTAGTCCTCTAAATTGAGGAATCACCCCATTTGGGAAGGACCCGCCCATTAAGCTTACATACATACTAGTAGTACGTGCAGATCCACACTTCATTCAGTCCTCACAATAAAATGCTAGCACCATGTTAAGAGCATGTTAATAGTCACACAGATTCTGCACTTGCTGGCACCTCAGTTTTTTCATCTGTGAAATGGGACCAATAACAGTATATGCTTCAAAGGGTTGGCATGGCTTTTTAATTACAGAGTTATATAAAGCACTTAACGTAATGGCAGGAACGCAGTAAAAATGCGCCATAAATGTTATTTATTGTTGCCAGCATCATTTCCCCACACATGGTTACTAAGGCCTAGAGAATGCTCTGTGACCGGAGGTCACGGCTGGGATGAGGCTTGAACCCAGCTCAGTCTGTCAGCACCCACACTCAGGGGGTGTAAACGCTGCTGCACTCAGGTGTGTTTCATGGCACCTGCTTTAACCGTTCCAGTCAACTGGCCTCCTCCTGGGGGGATTTGTCCTGCGTCTGTCTTTAAACGTCACTATGAATCTGTCGTTTGCATAAATCCACCCTGGAAAGGTCAGGCTCATTTGTGCCTGATACAATCACGCCCGACTTTCTACGTTGAGGTAGCAGATCAGGCCGCTTTGTGCACCCTCTGTGATTTCAACAATGTGGCCTTCTTGCCCAGCCTGCCTTCTGGGCTCTCTGGGATGCTGCCTTCTGCCCCTTCCTTAATGACCCAGCTCACACCGGGCACTGGGAGTCCCTCATGCAGACATGCCCAGGAACGAGCTGAGAAGAGTGATGGCAAGGAATAGGGCAACAGACCTGGGGACGCCGGAAGCTCCACAGGAAGCCTTACGGAAAGGAAAGAGCCACCTGGGCGACTTTTATAGCACATGTGCCAGCTCTTGCTTGGGGCAGGACTGGGAAGCGCAGGCCAGATCCGTGCTGCCTGCAGCCGGCCCCTCCAAGTCAGCGAATGCTTCCCTGAGCGTCTGCAGAGCCAAAGGCCAGGTTTCCTGCGGAAAGGGGCGTCCTCAGAGGTGTGGGCTGCAGAGGCAGCTCCAGGAAGGGTGACCAAGACAGCAGCGATAACCAGTCCTTGGAAAAAGTCCTGAAGGAATCTTGTCTGTAAGAAAAAAATAAAGCCCAACGACTGGCTTAGGGTCTTCAAGAGGTTCCAAACTTTCGTTTGGCTTCTTTGCTGTTGTGAGGAAGAGAGAGAATTCAGGGCCACGGAGAATCGCAGAAAGGAACATGGGCGTAAGTGGGAGGAAGGGGTTTAGCTGGATAAAAGAAAGTCCTTTACAGATGCAAACTGATTAGACTACTAGATATCAGTTCTACCCAGAAATCTTCAAACTACAAAACTACAATTCCCAAGCAAAAGAGAACCCCCCTCCTACCGCCAGGACCCTGCCTCCTTCCTAGTCATACCACTTGTCCCAGCATTACCTGCGCCATGTTTACCATCTGCATTAGAATCATCTGGGAAGCTTATGTAAATGCAAGTTCCCAGGCCCCACCCCAAACTTCTGAGTCAGAATGGAGGTAGGGGGTGAGGGTGACCTTTCACCCACATTTTTCACAAGCTCCCAAGGAGATTCCTGTGCAGACTAAAGCTGTTGGACCATCCCCTGCCCCCTGTCTGCATCGGGGTTGTCAATCAGCAGAAGGAACCTTTCCTTGCATTTTCTGATAGAACACATTTTACCAGACTCATTAGAGGGCTGCTGGTAAGGACACTCAAATAAGAATAAAAGCTGCCTTTTCCAGGGAGACGCCAGAGCACCATCCTGAGGCCAGGGCACTGCCAAGCTGCGCAGCTGAAGGAGAGGGACAGACAGGTGAGGGGCTGCCCGGCCCCTCCCCTCCAGGAGGGATTGGGACAGACTGCAGCCGCCATGCCCAGGAGGCAGATCCCAGCACAGGCCTGTCATCCTCTACCAGAAAAAGAAATCTGTGCCCTCTTGTGCCTGAGCTGGGTGGTGAACTGAGAAATACTTATTGATTTGCTCTTCACTCTTCCATGCTTTGTAGCTTCTTGCTGAGGGAACTGAAAACATCCCCCAGCAAGTCTGAAGGTAGGCGACTGGCTAATTTTAGGGAAAGGAGGAGTCTCCAAGTAGGGTTCTTTTTCCTTATATCCCCACTACATCTTGGGAACATGGACACACAGGCTTGCATATGGGACTTCCTGTGGTGACTTTCTCAAGGTCACCCGAACCCGTTTTTGCCTCCCCACTGGGTGCCCATTAGCACCGACTTTGCTGCCTAGCAGGCCTGATTTTCCTAGGTCAATTTGCCTGTCCGGCTCTGGGCTGCTGGGTGACAGGAGGGGAAGTGAGTGGCCAGGGCTTAGTCGCCTCCTGCAGAGGGAGAACTTTTAAGCCACAGTGGGGAGAGGAAGGGCAGGGACTTGGCTTTGGAAATCACTGTTGTCCAGCTGGGTTGGCTCATTCCCCAAGACTGTGAATCTCTCTTGGCAGTGCAAACACTGTCCCTCCTCAGATGTGGGGGTTAACACTTTGCAGGGAAGGGAAGTAGGGATGGAACACCTAGGGGCAGTCCCACCCTGGTTGGAAGTCTTGACTTCCTATTTCCTGCTTCACAACCAGTTGTGGGCTGTGCCATACATATGTGATGCATTATTAATTAATCTGCCAATTTATTCACTTAAACTAGGAAGACATATAAGGTCACTCCCACTCCCTTGTTTCCTGATAGCTTCCTTGGAGAGGAAAGAAAAGCTAAGCTCACCAAGACAAGTAGATTTGTGTCCTTTTCTTGGGGCCTCCAAAGGCTCATGCCTGGTTACATCCATGAGAGCCAGAAAAATGAATGGCCGTGCTGTATTTAACAAGTGGTGATCACCCACCACTTCTACTATTTGCTGAAAAGAGCTGAGGAGCATCCCAAAAAGGCAGATTCCCGGGGCCCACTCCAAAGGCATTGAGGGTGGAATCCTGAAATCTACATTTGCAATGAACTCCCTCCTCACCCTGTGAGGCACAACCAAAACCAGTTCTCTTTTATAAAGGGATTCATCCAATACATTTCTAACTCCTCTGAATCCATTTTCTTTTGCTGCCTCCAGCACCCAGAGAAAACACACACTTCTTTTTCGGTTCTTTGCAAATAGTCTGAAATGTGCCTGTTCTGGGTTTTGTTGGGAACACGTGTTTTCCCTGTCTGGAACAGAACCTGGCAAACTGGAGTCCTTGAGCCAAATTTGGCCCATGGCCTGTTTTTGTAATAAAGTTGTCCTGGAACACAGTCATGCCATTTGTCGACACACTGTCTGTGGCTAGTTTTGAACTACAATGGCAGTGGTGAGTATCTATAACAGAGACAGTATGTCCTGCAAAGCCTAAAATATTTATTATCCAGCCTTTTGCAGAAAAAGTTTGCCCAGTGTTGGCTTAGAAGGGTGGCAGAGACTGGCTAGCTAGCTGTTCAATAAATTCCTTCCCTTGTCTTCCTGGGCACATAGCCAGACTACATTTCCCAGCCTCCCTGGCAGTTTGGCATGGTCATGTGGCTGAGTTCTGTCCAAGATGATGTGCAAAGAAACAATATGAGCCTACAGTGATCTGGCCTATCAGGTACCCTGGATTGATCCTCTGCTGAAGACAAGCCTGGCATCAATGCTAGGTAGCCTCCTGCTGAAAGTGGCACATCCTTGTGAAGGAGCTTGGATCTCGGTCATTACTTAGACACAAACCATTTTCCCATCAGAAAAATCCATTTTGGACTTTACATGAGAGAGACTGACCGGTTTCAGCCATTGAACATTATACTGAATTCATTTGTTACAACAGCCAAAATTAATTTAAGTTAAACATGGAGTCTCCTCCCAGGAGGGTTAAGGAATAGGTCCCTTCCTTATTCAGAACAAGTCAGCACCTGCAGAAGCACAGGTGGGAAGTGTAGGGACTGCTACCTGTGCACAAGGGGAAGGGGGGCTAGAGGGGAACCACAGAGGGTAGTGGTTGTGGAAAGTGGTTTTGCACAAGGTCTCTCTACTCACATCCCACAGCACCAGCACTATCAGTGGGTTCTCCCGTGGTTGACATCTGTCATCTACAGTGCCAGAAGAGGAGACAGGACCCTTTCTCTTGGAAATAATTTTTTTCTGGGAAGACGGAACCACCTAGCATCAAGGTTAGAGTTCTGTAGGAAGGAACGAGGTATGGGGAAAAGAGTGCTGAAGGAGGTGTGGCAGACTTGGCACTCAGATTTCTCCTGCAAAAATTAGCTGTGCAGCTTAAGGCAAGTTGCCACCCCTTTGAAGTCATGATGCCCCTGTGCAAGTCTACATCTTCGAATGTCAGAACCAGACTGGATTTCAGGTATTACTAGACGGTGACTTCCAGAGCAAGTTCCAAGGATTCCTATATGACCTTTCAGAGATGCTTCCATACCTTCTTTAATATTTAAGGCATGGACATTGACAGAATCTGGGGTTCAATCACAACATGATTTTTCATTTATTTTTGGTGGGATAGTACTGTGAAGTGATAACTGATGTGTTCCACGTTGCACCCCACAGTACCTGGACAGTTTCTTATTCCCTGACAGACAGGATATCTTCCACTTTTGCTTTAGGGCTGAATTGCATCAGCACAGCATTGGAGAATAAAGACATTAATTTGTGGCTTTTAGCTTTAAAAAGTCTAGACCTCTGCTGTCCAGTATGATAGCCACTAGCTACTTGTATTTAAGCCAGTTAAAATTAAAGACTAGTTTATCAGTTACTCTCATGCATGTAACTGGGCTACCATCATGAATATTTCCCTCATTACAGAATATTGTTAGACAGCCCTGATCTTAACCCTAGTGTATTAGGGGTCTAGCTGATTAGTCAGAATTAGTAACCTCCCTTGCAAAGATTTCTCCAGATGGAGAGAATATGAAAAGGATGGCGGAGAGCAGAAATATAGATGAACGCATGGTGAGAGACCCCTTCTGTCCCCAGTGGAAACATTTATGTCCTAAGGTTGAGGAATATGATCCTGGGTGCATTCTGAATTAGGGACCTCACACATGCTATTATATTTATCCTCAAAAACCAGCTCTGAGATAGGCCTAATGATTTTCCTTTTATGAACAATCAGTGGAGGACCAGAAAGGTGAGGAACATGGCTAGTCACCCAGCTGGTAAGGAGCTGAGCCAGAAGCTTAATCCCAAGAGCACAGCAGTGCATGTGAATGCTGCATGGGGAGCTAGCACCAGGGGGACTCCACAATGGCCCATTTGCTGGGAGGTGGGAGGCTGCTCCAAGGTCTGATGACAGCCTGAGGCCCTAGAGCCCTGTCTATGTGCCTTATCTAGTAAGCAGCAGTTTGAGGTCTCTTCTAATAAACTACATTGTCCCCAATGTGAGGTGTGGGCAGACACACATGCTCGAACTTCAAGAGGCAAACTTTTCCCCTGGAGGGAGAGAGTTATTGGTCAAGACCCTCTTACTCTTCCGGGATATTTCGGATGGCCTAGGCCATGATTCTGCTCCAGATTGTGCTGCCATTCCTGTTTCCAGAGCAACAGCACAGAACTAGGAGATAATGTGTGTTTATCAGATGTGGGCGGGGAGGCGAGCCTCGGTGTTTGTGGGTGGAAATGCAGAATGACACAAACAGCCTGGGCTCCATGCCTTGCCCAAGCTGTTGCACACACCACATCCTCCAGAAGCAAAGTGAGGACAACCATGATAAATAAAATCATCCCTCTGCTCGTCTGTAAAGAAGAGTAACAGAGTGATGGAGAAATGGAGAGACAAAATAAAGACACCCAAAACACAGTCGTCTTCAAGCAATTCCTACCAGTGCACAGAATCCTCATAGGGCCATCTACACTAATAAAAGAGTAAGATGCAAATTGACTGTACCTTCGTGACACCCACTAGCCAATCAGGACTGAGTATGCAAATTAACTCAACAAAGAAGGTGGGGTAAATTTGCATATGGAGGCACCGAGTGGCAGGGGTGGGGTTGGGTGGGGAGGGTGTGTACAGGTACAATGCACCGTCCCAGGTACTCCGAGCCTCTGGGCAGCATGAGAAGGTGGAAAGGTAGCTCCAGGCCAGAGCAAAAAGGCAGCTCCAGCTGAAGCAAGGCTGTGCCAGCAGCCAGGGAAAGGAAGCTCATTCTTGTACGAATCTTCACGCACTCAAGGCAGAGAGTAGGATTAGAAGTCTCTAGACACTTCCAATCTCACCCAATTAAAGGATAGCTGCTTGCAAAATGGACTCTTTCTCATCAGGACACTGTTCTTCATTAAGAGGCCAGTGCTTTCCAGAGGAAGGCCTGACTGGAAGGGGAAAGTTTCAGGATAGGACTCTCTCTCTTGCTGTGCCACAATCAGAGAAGGATGCTTAGAAGGGACTTCTCTGGATATGGGTCTGAAGTCAGCTGGAGAGTTAAGCGGAGAGTTTGAAAAATTATTTTGAAATCCATCCCTCCAGGAAGGAAAGGGATGAATTCAGAAGCGGCTCCAGTGCAGTAATGGAAGCAGCAGGTTAGACCCTGGAATTCCAGCTCACTCCAGAGGTCAAGCCTCCTACATGTCTCCCCCATCTCGGCCCTGTGGTGGCTTTTGTAGATGTGATGTGCAAGGGACCAAACCAGGTGGGTACAGAGCAGAAGCAGAGAGGCTCAGAGCCCTTCCCCTGAGCACATGGTCAAATCTTTGTTCTTATCTTGCTCTGGGGAAACCAGGAGCCTTGCTCCATACCTGGTAGAGCCTGCGCATCTGGGAAGCCTGGCCCTCTCTGAGGTGAAGAATCCAAGTGACAGCTGAGACCAGACCTCTCCTTCCCAAAGAGGGAGGCACAGCTCCAGGGCCTCCTAGAGGCACGTATGCAAATAATCCAACAAATGGCTTAACTGCAAAGTTGTCAGCAAAACAATTTGCGATTCCATCACCATGGCGACAGTTTCATCAAAAAATGTAATCTGAAAATTGTCTTCATTTGGCTGATGAGAAATCCCCGAGCTTTGTGTTAATTTTCACTACCACTCCCAACCTTCCCACAGCATCACCTTCTTACCTGGTTTGATCCCTGCATCACTACAGCCACCTGTGATTCCCCAGGACACACCTGAACTATGAACTTACAAGAGAAGTGGCCCATTCCTCACATACCCAAACTCCCAGCCTGCCTCCTCTCCCTGGGCTCTGGCTGGCATGCATTAACCTCTGACCCGGGTTTATGGCTGTCCACAGCAGCTCCACACCCAGGGCATTTATGGAAAGGATTCTGGGCCCCAGGTTGGGGTGATTTAAGCAGAGAGTGCTCGCAGGAGAGACCACCAGGACGTCGTGATTCAGGACTGGACACTTCCTTCTGTTCTTAGGGAAATGGCCTAACTTTGACTTTAAAAGCGGAACTGCATAAACTCTGAGGCATCCTGAAACAGCATGTATGCTTTGCCATTTCTAGAACTGAAGTCCAAGCAACTGCTGGCAGTGTGATGACTCCCAAGAAGCAGGGCCCAGAACAGGGACTGAAAGAGGTACACGGACTAGTGAGTGTGAGCATGTTTGCCACTTCCTTGTATAGACAAGCAAATGCCAGGTACCACCCAGGTCCATCAGCTGTGCCCTATTGCAGTGGTCGGCAAACTCATCAGTCAAGAGAGCCAAATATCAACAGTACAACGACTGAAATTTCTTTTGAGAGCCAAAATTTTAAACTTCTTCTAATGCCACTTCTTCAAAATAGACTTGCTTATGACGTGGTATTTTGTGGAAGAGCCACAGTTTGCCGACCATAGCCCTAGTGAATTCTGACAGAACACCCAAGGGAACATGTGCTAGATTATGACATACAAACTGCTGAAGACCTATGACTATTGATGTGGCAAGGAACCCACAGAATATTATTGTTGGGGGAAAAATCAGGCTCTAAAACAACAAACTATACCCTGCACACTCCTATTTGCAGTGTATCTTTCCATGGACTTGCACATAAGGAAGAGAGGAGAAGGCTATGCACCACATGTTAATGACTGTTACCTCTGGCGGTTTCTTCTTTTTATCTTTGTATCATTTTGGTGCCCAAAGCAATATTTTATGCAGTGTGCTTGTATTAATATTGTAGTTATTGGAGGAAAAAAACCAAGCCACCAAACCCTAATGCTACGTTTGGATGGACTTTTCAAGAACAAAGGGCAGGAAGCAGGTCTCTACTGCAGCAGGCACTGTGGGGGAGGGAGGAGGGATACAATGCAAAGACCACAGGTCCCTGTTCCTTGGGGAACTGGGAGTGTAAACAAGGGGTACATGAAATAACCACTAAGTCAGACCCAGAGCTTCAGGAGCAAATGAGCTATACGTTAGATGATGGTGGGTCACATATAGATGTCATTTGGAGGGTAGAGGAAGAGTTCGCTAGGATTCCCAGCGCAGATGGATGTGACATTGGTCAAGCTGCTCACCTGCCCCGAGGTCCAGTTTCCACATCGGGAAGTGAGGTGAATCACAGTAGAGGATCAGAGGATTGTTGTGGGATTTAGATGAGGTAAAGACATAACACAGTGCCCACAAAGGAAGAGGGGGGACGGGGCCTCAGGGAAAGGCCAACTATTATTACTTCCCCACCATTCTCACCCAGGGCTCCGAGAAGGCAGGTGTGGAGTGCAGTAGGTAGAAGGAAGAGTGCCCTTTGGTGTCCCGTCTCCTGGATGCTCTCCGCCATCCACCTTCTTATAAAAGACCCGTTAGCATCAGTGATCAGATGCGCTGTGAATTAAACGGCACTCGCTTTTCTGGCCCACACGTCCCAGGCTCAATTCGGTTTTTAGTGTAGAGCTTAATCTGCTGGTGACTTCATCTGTTGATGAAGCCAGTCCATGCCCAGCCCTCCTTCCTCAGCAAATGCCTTGCCCCATTCCAATCAAAAGGCACCTTTAATCTGATTCCTTTTCACTGAGCTCCCCGCCATGACCCACGTGTCATTCCATTCCCCCGCTCCCCTCCTGAAAGTCATCAGCCTGGTCCAATTTGCTTGTATAAACAGGAGGCCAAGGTAGGGGACGGCACTTGGCCATGGCGGTTCTGGTTTTTATACATCCCCCCACCCTGTTTCCTGAGACCTTTCAATGGAGCCAGACTTGGAAGAGAGTTATATTAAACAGTTTGACTCCAAACCTAAACAGCCCCTGAAGCATTAGTGGTTCAAAGATCTCCTGGTGCATTTATGAAAAGACACTGATCTGGGAAGAGGTGTGAGCCGACTTGAAATGCACGAAGAAAACTCCTTTGCTGGCAGGAGGCAGAGTGGTTTTCATTAAGCAACTGCCCTTTATCTTGTCACATCATTGACCTGCCCCAGCCGGGTGGGTGCCTCCCTGGCCTTGAAAGGAGGCTGCCTCTGGTTAGATCCTAACAAGAAAGTTTTTCATTCTTAAGACAGACACAAAGGACAGAAGTGGCTGACTCGTCTGAGTCGGAACCCCAAATTACCCTTAAATTCTAAGCTTGTGACCACTCTGATGTATGAGGGCTTTGGGAACCCAGGGGTCATTTCCCAAGCATGAGATTCCTAGGACTCGTGAGAACCTTGTGAGCCCTGAGGCTCCAGAGCTCCAGGATCATGAAATGTCACATAGAAGAGGGCCCATTCCTTACGCAGGGTCAGACCCGCCCAGGAGACCATTTAGCAGCTTCAGAACAGTGTCGATTGCCTCAAATTCCTTCCCGCTACTTACTAGCGGGTGACCTGCCATCAATTCCTTCCCATCGCTGCCATGATTGTCTCGTCTAGAAATGGTGCCTGATGACCCCATAGGACTGTTGCAAGGGTGAGCGTAAAGCGCTTTGCACAGTGCCCGGCGTATAGCTGACACTCTACAGATACCAGCTATTATTATTGCTTGTTATTGCTGTATTACATTTTATACGGTCTAAAAATTTAAGTGGCGTTTTGCGTTTATGGGCACATGAGCATTTTCCTGGGAAGAAGTCCATACATTTCATTTTCATTTTTCCCTAAAGGGGAAGAACCGCTAATCTAGCCAGACTAGCCCTCTCCTTTAATTGATGAGGCAACTCATGCCTGAGGGTTTGGAATGCTTTTCTGAAGTCACATGGTAGGACGATGCAAAGCCAGTGCTAAATCCCCAAATTCGTTGACTCACTGTTTAGTGCTTTGTTAAAATTCTGGAAACATCAGCAAAAGTAGCCCAAACCTTCCCCAGCCTTGCACAGGAGAAGTGATCTGTAAATAACTGTGGTGCAGGGCTAGACACACTGGTGGCGTGAAGGCAGAGGGGATGTTGGTGGTCTGGAGGTGTGATGTCTGTGGAGTCGTCAAAAACTACTTCCCAACAAGGATCAACAGAAAGGAGGGTTTGCGAACCAAAGGAAGGAATGGATGGGGCCCCAGTTCCAAACTCCTTGGCGTTTCCTATGCTATATAGCAAAGCACACTGATCCCATAAACCATCTGTAAGCTTGGGAAAAACCAAGAGAAGTCAGGCTTATCTGACTTAGGAAAGAAATACCTTTCAAGTTCTGAATGACTGTACCTCCTCTTCCAGGGAGATGCGGCCCTAGGACCTTTGAAATCCTTTGCTTATTTGCCCAGTTCACTGGTTCTCAGAGTGTGTCTTGCGAGCACCAACATCACGTTACCAGGGGCTTGTTAGAAACACAAGATTTGGGGACCTCCTGAGTCTGACTCCAGGATGGGGCTCAGAAACGTGCTTTAGTAGAGTCTCCGGGTGATTCTGAAACACACTCAACGTTGAGGCCCTTTTCGTGTGGCAAGAAAACCTAGCAAGAAAAAAGGACTCGGAAAAGCCTTCCAGAAATCTGAATCCCTGGGATACATTTTTAAATTTCTTTGGGTATGAAATAAAGTGGGACTAGATTAGTAACCTAGGCCCTCCTGTATTTTGCAAACAAGGGATCTTGGAGGAAAGTGGAAAATAAATTCCAAGGCCTTTCATCTCAGTTGAAATGACACTTTCATTTAGCATTGTGTGAGGAGGGAGGGGGCAGGGCGGTGGCTAAACTTGTGCAGGAGAATACACAATTCCAATGGAATCCACTGTAATTTAGGGGCAATTAGCGTCTGCACATTCTCCATCCATGAGGCTTCATTAATCCAGTTAATCCTTATCTTCTAATCAAAAACAAACATCTTTAAGTGTACTTGGGATCCTTTTAACACGTTCTGCCCACCTGGATGCTGTCCTCTGCCTTGTAATCCCGAGCTTTTAGGAGGCACTTCAGCTCCTGGAAAGGGGGGGACTACCCCCTCGCCCCCAGTCTTGGCTGAGTCCTGCCAACCCCTTGGAAATAAGCCCTCTCCCGAGCTGCACCCTGCCTGAAGCACGAGTTCTCTCCTAGACCTGCCCTCTCTTAGTCATTATTCAAGTCATTCTTGATACTTCCTTGTTATTTTGGGCAGCCTTCCCTGACAACTCCTTGACCGCCCCTTGGCTAAGTAACGAAAGCGCTTGAATAATACTCATGCCTTGCATTGCTAAGACACTTTGCTGTTTCCAAAGGCCTTTTTTAGATGCTGCTTCACTCGATCCTCCAAATTACCATAATGTCATTACCATTCTCTGCTTCCTCGCCCACTCCACCCCCCTGCAATTTGCGGATGGGGGCCACTGAGGCTTCCAGGGGTTGCGTGACCTTCCAAACTTGCACAGCTTGTAATTGGATGACAAGGTGGGTTCAAACCCAGGTCTCCCGATCCTCAGGCGAAGATCTTCCTGCTGTAGGAACCAGTCTCTTCCTGACCACCCACCTAAATCCATAATGCTAATGAATAATGCATTTGTTCTTCACCGTGTGTATGTCTTTGGGATGTCTTTGTATCAGTGAAAATCAGTGCCTCTTCCTTCATTTACCAGCCCTTAAGGGCTTAAGTAGAAATCATATAATTTGCCAATTCAGGCTCAAACAATAATGTAAAGTGCTTCTACCTATTCAAAATATTTTCATTTTTATCTTATTTTGTCTATAAAGCAATCCAATGAGCTAAGCAGGATAAGCAGTATTACTCCTATTTTAATGGAAACTGAAGTCTGGCCAATAAAAGCAACTCATTGGCTCAGAAGTAGAAAGTAGTATCACTGGGAACTGATTACAGATTTTTAATTTATGGTGCTGTATTTATCTACTAGATATGCGGTTTTGAAACTGTGTTCCTGGGAGCCCCTAGAGTTCTTATATTAGAACTCCATCATGATGGATGCACAGGGTTTCAAAGACGATTTTGGCTACCGTCTGGAGAAAACAGAAGTGCCTCCGGAACTTCTGGGGGAGCAGTGAGAAGATGGGGCCAGCAGGGCTCTGGGAATCTATGCTGGCTTTAACTAGAATGTTCATTGGCAGGTGCTCATTTCCTGTGTAGAGTATCCAGTATAAAGTCTAGTCAGGTGCAGATAGGAGCGACAGGATAATACTCCCAGGTGATGGGCCTCAAAGCTCTTGCAAGCACAGACCTGGCTTGCACTTGGCATAGGCAGTGACCACTGCACCCTGTTCTCAGGAGGGCAAGCTACCTCTCAGCTTTTTCCTATTCTGTTCATTAGTTCAACAAATACTTGTTAAGTAATTACTATGTACTAAGTTCCGTATTAGAGTACAGGACTGGAGCGGTAGAAAAACCACTATGGAGGTGATTCCATCTCTGCCCTCATGTAGCTTCCCACCAATAATTCCAAATCATACTAAGAGCTGTGAAGCTATGAAGGAAAAATCTGTCTACTGCACAAAGAGTAACAAGGGGGGTGGAATCTCATCCAATTAGTCAGGGAATTCCACTTCCTGAAGATAAGTCCGGTTGCATGGGACAACCTTGCTTGATGTGACAAGACAAGCATGTGTTCTGTTTGAGGAATCCTGAAGAGGAGGCTGCCGGTGCCCAGCGAGCAAGACCAGAGCACCAAGAGATGGGAGATGGTCAGGAGGAGTAGGGCTCATCATTATGCAAAGAAAGATGGAGAACAGTCACAGGGATCTCAGTAAGGAATGTCATGATGGATGCACAGGGTTTCAAAGATGATTTTGGCTACTGCCTGGAGAAAACATTGAGGTAGGTCAAGAGTATATGTGAAGATATCTATGAGGAGGTTATCAGGATCTTCCTCCGATGCACCTAACCAGTCCCATGAGTTTCTGGAATTGGAAGTAGCACTGGAGCCTCTTAATGTGGTTCAAGTCACCAGAACGGAAACGCAGTCACACAGACGCGTGATTTTGAGGGAGTTTATAACAGTGTGGGAGAGAGAGCAGGCACCATGGACCAGACTTGGAAGAACAAGAATGGTATCAACTTTAGAGATGAGGTTCCAATCCTGCCAGCACCACATCTTCACTGTGTGATGTGGGACTAACCCCTCTCGGGTGATTCCATCTCTGCCCTCGACTTTTCCCATGTGTGACAAAGGGCTAATAATCCAAGCTCGGCAAGTTATTAGGCAGCCAAGTAAATAATGCTAGTGCAAGTGCTTTGTAAATGGTAAAGCATTATTAAAACGCAGGGTGTCATTGTTAGCCACGTCAATGTATACTAATTATAATTATAGTTTTGAGTCAATGTGGAATAACATTTTTATCTCCGATTGCATCCTCAAAATAAGTTACCAGAAACCAAAAATGTTTGTAGTTCTTAGATTGGTTAGAAGTTTTAGATTTCATAAATCTAACTTTTTCAAATGCTGAAAAGTGTGCCATCATTGCATAAAATAATTTTGTTTTTTAGAATTACCACATTTGCTCAGAATTATAATTAAAATGACATTTGTTTCAAATTACATTTCCCAAACCTTAGTCATTTATGTACCAATGTTTTAATGTTTACTACAAATGTGAAAATACTAACTTGATATTTTGCTTACATTGAATTTACATATATTACCTTTCCCCCTTTTTTTTAAACAAAAGTTTCAACCTAAGAATACTACTACCTATGAAACGACAGTTTGACACGCTAGTGACATTTTCCTAACTCACATTAAGATAGTAACCAGTCTATTAATGTATAAATAAACGACTACCTAACCGACTCTCAAATACCATCAGCAGTAAACACTATAGTTGGGAAACAACAGCTTACACCATTCATATTTCAGGTCCTTTTTAAATATTAAAATTAATAAGGCCAATGGTTCTGACCATTTGAATCATCTGGGGAGGTTTGAAAACTCTTTATGCCAACCTCGACTCCAGTTCAATTAAATCAGAATCTCTGGAATGGAACCCAAGCATCAGTATTGTTTGAAGTTCTCCTGGTGGACTCAGGCGGGGAACCTCTGACCTACATTCTTGGATGGCTTCCCGGGCTGTCTGGGCCTCCAAGGACTGGGCAGATAATGAGGATAGATTGCAGGGGGAGGACCTGGTGTCAATCACGGGAGTCAGTCACTGTTTTTGTCTCATTTAGAAAGGGACAGCTATCTGGATAAATGATAATAGTAGCTGTCGTAATATTACTAATGATGGGCAACATTGAGGGCTGACTTCACGTCAGTTACATTTCTGAGTGCTTCATAAGAAACATTTCATTTAATCTTCACAGCAGCACTGCAAGAAGCAGCACCACGATGATTTCCTTCTAAGATGAGGCCCAGACACGTGTGGTAGGCTCTCCAAGGTCACACTGTAGTAAGTGGTAGAGCTGGAATGGGAAGCTCCAGGAAAGGAACCCACGTTTCTATCTTTCCTTACTTAAAACAGATACGTGAAAGCCTAGAATCCTGACACAAAACGCCACCATCTCCTTTCTCTGCGCCCTTTTGGTAGGCTTCCTCTCCCACCCCTCCTTTGACAGATGAGCACATTTCATCAACGTGGAAAGGAAGACCTATGGAAGATGGCATGGTTTTCCAGGTCACATAACCAACCACCTGCGAGGTCTAGTGAACTGCCTCTACCTTCTCCTGGACTTGGCTTGCCTCATTTGAGTGGCAAAAAACAAACCCTCTGCCTTGAAGCCATTCGTGTTGGGAGAAGAGGAGGCTTCAGTGCTGGGTCCCCACAGCTTGCTGCCCTGGAGGACACTGGAGAAAGGGGAGGATGGAAGCCAGCAGCCCCACACATCGCTCCTCCCTTTGTTGGACCCAGTTACACAGAATAGACTTCAGTCTGAATAAACAAGACCAGATCAACACCGAGGGGATCTCAGAGCCCAGCCTCAGTTTCTAGCATCCAGCTACCGGGAGGGGAGAGGAGCCTGTTGTTTTCTGAGAGAGAGAGATGGAGACACCAACCCTCCAATTATGCAGCGGAGTTGAGGAAGGGGCATGAATCGGATGTTGTTGGAGCCCAAAATAAAGCAGGGGAAAATCGACCTCCCTCTCCCTCCGCAGAGAACATTTAAACACGCTGCTTTTCATTTCCGAACAGGGCAATGCTCTTTTTAAGGGAAATGTTAAGCCGGGATTAGAGACACGATGGGCTGTGTAACTCGATCTTCAGCCCTTTTATTGTTAATAGTATTTTTTTTTTTTTTGGCAGCGTTTGTGCAGAGATGTGGGAAAAACCAAAGTCATGTAAATGAGAATCGAGACACACTGATAAACCGAGCACCAGACCCGAGGTCTTAATTACACAGGAGTCTAGATGTCAAAATGAATGCGGCTTATTGACGTTCAGAGATTTCACTCAGTATTAACTTGAACGACCTTCTTCCGGGAGCAGAGAGCAAAGTGCAGGTTTCTCATTACTCGAGGCCACGTTCACAAATGGCAAAGGGCTAGGGTCATGGCCAGACACTTTTCTGGGTGGAATATATCCCTGAACTCTGACACCCACACCTGCTTGCTGGGGCATCAGCAAGGCAAGGTGTTTGCAGGTGTTTCCAGCTCTGGGGTATGCTGCTACTGACTGACTTAAGGTTCCAGAAAACAAAGTTCTCCGATGGTGTCTCTCTTCCTACTCTGTACCCTGCCTACCCACCACTGGCATCGGCATCATCTCCTTTCAACAACGAATACTCCTGGGAGATGCATAAAAGCATCAGTAGCCACTCTTAAAGGTTGAGAAACCTGGGGTCAACAATTAATGAGCATTTATGTTGCTGAAGATGGGGACAACTCGGAGGTATAGCTAGCTCCCACAGTTTTCCCGGGGACTAGAATTTGGTGAGGTTTATGCCTCCTGTCCACATACCTTTTCATTAGCTGACATTATGGCCATTGTCCTAGAGCAGTGGTCGGCAAACTGCGGCCTGTGAGCCACATGCAGCTCTTTGGCCCTTCGAATGTGGCTCTTCCACAAAATACCACAGCCTGGGAGAGTCTATTTTGAAGAAGTGGCGTTAGAAGAAGTTTAAGTTAAAAAATCTGGCTCTCAAAAGAAATTTCAATCGTTGTACTGTTGACATTTGGCTCTGTTGACTAATGAGGTTGCCGACCACTGTCCTAGGGGGTACAGACTGTGTTTTGAAAAGAAGAGAAGACCACATTCAGGCGTGGGTATAACCAAACAGTTCTCAGTGGGTGTTAGGGTCTTTGCCTTGAAACATAATAATAATACACCCTTTCCCTCCACCCGTACTAATTAAAGTGTCAGGATGGGGCCCCAACCCTGATTTGACACATGACATGACGTCCCTTGTAATCCGACGTGTTTTGCACCAACATCAAAGCCCCGTCAAGGATAATGGGGCGGGATATTAAGCGCATGCCTGCTGCAGTCTGACACATAACTCCACTCCGCTTCATTCGCAGGCCCTCGCCCACCAGGAGATTAACCCTTCAGGCCGCCGACGGAAAAGGGACTGAGCAGGCCCTGACAGGAGCCCAGGATGCAGGGGAATTCAAAACCCATCCACCTGTTCAGCGAAGACTTTGCTGAAGACTCGTCCTCCTGGGGACATGTATGGCAAGCGCTCTCCCGCCCCCTGATATGGCACTGGCTCGTCTATGACTTCCTTATGACCTTGTTTTTCGCTGTCATGCTTGTGCTGTTGTTTAACAACTTTGTGTAATGGTCTCTTCTCATTCCCAATAAACCACAGCACCTGGAAGGCAAAGGGTGGCCTCCATACTTGTCTGTCCTCCCAGGCTTCTCCACTCGCCTGGGAAGGGCCAGTGTGTTCTTTTTCCTTGTAATTTGCAATCTGTCATGTACCAATATTTTTGTAGAATACAATAAAAATTAGGTGCTAGAAAAGTGACCATGGGCATGATGTCTCAGAGGCACCCAGTTCCTGTGTGTCTAAAGGCTTAGTCTCTGGTTCTGTACTTACCAGTCCCGGGCCAATCACAGTTTGTGCTGGCACCCTCCTGTGGACCACACTGAGCAGTGCTAACCCTGCACACCAGAAGGCAGGGAGCGATGGGGAATGAAGGCTACCTCCTCAATATGTCAACTGTTGGCTGAATATACATATGTAATAATCCTATCTAATAAAAGAGTAATATGCAAATTGACCATCACTCCAGCACACAAGATGGCTGCCCCTATGTGGTCAAAGATCCTGCCCCTCATGTGGACATAAGATGGCCACCACAAGATGGCCAAAAGAGGAGGGCAATTGGGTTGGACCAGGCCTACAAGGGAGGACAGTTGGGGGCTATCAAGCCTGCAGGGGAGGGCAGTTAGGGGTGACCAGGCCAGTAGACGAGGGAAGTTGGAGGTGATCGGGCCTGCAAGGAAGGGCAGGTGGGAGGGACCCAGGCCTGCAGGGGAGAGCAGTTAGAGGCAATCAGACTGGTAGGGGAGCAGTTAGACATCAATCAGGCTGGCAGGGGACTGGTTAGGGAGTAATCAGGCTGGCAGGCAGAAACGGTTAGAGGCAATCAGGAAGGCAGGCAGGTGAGCAGTTGGGAGCCAGCAGTCCTAGATTGTGAGAGATATGTCCGATTGCCCATTTAGGCCTGATCCTATGTGGATGGGCAGTCGTATATCCCTCGAGGGGTCGCATATTGGAGAGGGTGCAGGCTGGGCTGAGGGATACCACCCCACGGGCCTCTAGTATGTATATAATATATATATATATATATATATGATGCATTCATGTCAAATATAGTTATATGCACATACATTCAATTAAATTACACTTTACACTAGCAATTTTCAACCTTTTTCATTTTATGGCACACACAAACTAATTACTAAAATTCTGCAGCACAGCAAAAAATACATTGTTGCCAGCCTGAATAGGTATAATTTTTAATCATTCACACCAGATGACTATTGTTACATTGGCAGTTGCAATTTTCTTACTTGACAATCTAAGGGAAAGAGTCAGTACCCCTGACCAATAATAGGACACTGAACTTCACTTGTCCTTTTTAAAAATATATATATTTTTATTGATTTCAGATAGGAAGGAAGAGAGGAACACATCGATGATGAGAGAGAATCATGGTTTGGCTGCTTCCTGCACACACACTACTGGGGATCAAGCTTGCAACTGGGCATGTACCCTGACTGGGAATCGACCCCTGACCTCCTGGTTCATAGCTCAACCACTGAGACACGCCGGCTAGGCTCACTGTCCCTTTTGATAAAAGCCAATATTTGACTCACATGGGTGGGCTAGAATTTGAAAGGAAATGATCATCTGATTTTTGGCAGCATCATATATTTTCAAATCACAATTTGCAATGAGATTTAGATGCTTTGTCCGGACTGTAAAGAATTTAACTTGGAAATGCAAAAAATAAAAATAAAAGAAATCCCACAATATGTAATGTAATTCCTACTGATGACACCCGGGGCACAGTTCAACTTCCGGATACAGTCTGTCAATGCCTGTATGATCGCAGTCATTAGCTCTGTTTAGGAATTCCCCTGCTCCTTCCTGCATGTTTACACAACTGAATGGTTTTCTACATAGCTCAATAAAGCATTTTCCCCTACTACAGTGGCCTTTCTCATCCGTATTTATCTCCCAGTGAGGAGGCTGAGCTCTCCTACCAGCCCATTGTGGTAATGGTAATGCTGATAAATTGTGTACAAACAGCTCACATATTTCCCAGGAAATAAAACTGAAAAGAAGAGGCTTTGGCTCCAACCAGCTAAGACAGGCTTGCATGTTTAGAGGTTACGAATGGGATGTGGACTTCTTATGTCGGCTAACCTCTCATCCCCCTGCCCTTGACAACTTAATTTCCTGCCCTTTTTGGGAGACAGAAAGATGAATATTTAGTGTAGAACATGATTGTGATTAAGCTTCCAAATGTATCTTCATCTGGATCCCAGCTGGTGTGGCATCTCAATTACTCCTCCGACCCCTGTGGAACTGCCGTATTGATGTAGTGAGCTTTGCCTGATGGCACAGGATTAAAATGTCCCAGGACTCTCCGAAACTTCTGACCTCATCAATTATCCCTTAACAAAGGGGAAAAAGAGGTCTGGTGCATAGATCAGGACCTGAAGAATCCCATCAATAGGCTTCCGACCACTGATTAGCTCCCTTCTGAGCCCAGAAATCTTCCTCCCAGAGGTTCCCTTCTCTTACTCCCCATCTTTGCAAATGGATGGATGCATTAAAGTTGGGATGATAGAGAGATGGGGGTGATTAATAGGAGTGCTCTCAATAGACACAATGGTGGTTGTGAAACATTCAGCTCCCACAATTTCTTTACTGGACCACAATATTTCATAATTGTTACTCTTCCCAGGACTCCTGCTAACATTCTGCCCAAACCAAAGTGAATTATGGGAGTACAATACCATTCTGAAATCAGTTCTGAGTATCTTGGATAGTTACATATGATTTCTCAATATCGTTTCCTTTGAGAAGAGGCCCAACTAATATACGTGGCTCTTTCATTCATTCACAGTCATTCGTTCCACATTTACTGAGCTGTGTGTGGCCTGTGTACTAAATGCTGGGGACAGGTCTGCAAACAAGCCATAGGCATAGGACAAGTCTTTGTCCTCGGGGAACATAGTCCATGGGGGTGACTGACATGCGCACGGGGAATCACAACTGAATGTGATTGGTGCTGGAAGGAAACAAGGCCCAGGGACTGTGGGGACAGGTAGGAGGGGCATACAGATCTGACTGGGAGGGATAAGCAGGGGTGGTTTTGGGGAGCTTTTCTTGTGATCTGTTCCATTTGCAGTGGCCTCAGCATGTAGATTGTCTTCTGTAGAACAGCCTCATCCTCGCCTATCTTCCCTTCTCTTCTCTCTCTCCTTCCTCTTTCCCTTGTTCCTTCCTCCTTGCTTTCCTCCCTCCCTCCTCCTTTCCCATTTTCCTTCTATTCTATTCCTTTACTTTTTGTCAGCCACTCCTCAATTCTTGCACTTACAACCCAGTGAAACATGACATGTCCATGAAGCGTTGGGAAAGGGAGGTAGGCTCAAAAGTATTTTTGATTTTTTTTCAACCACGAATAAATATATATTAGTGATGAGTGGCTGTGGGTGTTCAAATGCTACACTCCATGCTGCAGACAGCATGGTCACTATGGGCATCCAGAGAACGGGCCGTCGAGGGGATTGCAGTACTTGGCAGATGCTTCAGAAGACGAGGAGGCTGAGCATCTTTTCTAAGATAAGCTAACGTGAAGTCCGGTTATTAGACAAGGCCTTCGTTTCTAGCAAGCAGACTTATGAGGGTAGTAGTAGATCCTAGGAACCTAAGTGGGTGGGATATACACCCCTAGGCCCCTTCCTGGGGTGAACAGGATAAATGGGCTAGGGACCTCATCGCTCATTCAAAACACGCAGGTCTACACAAAGCCTTCTCTCCTACAGGGAGGCTGCTGTACTCACCTTCTTGATTCAGTGACTGCGCACACTGCCGGTACACAGGGTACGTGCAAGGAAAATAAGAGCCTGAGGACAAGTATTTGGTAACCAAGTGGGATAGGCCAGCTGTTTGGGCTCACTGGAGAATTATCAAACTCTCGGGAACCATTCTTCATGACAGGGACCAGGGAGAAGAGAGAGCTGCTCAGATACCTCCGTGCGGACCTGCTGAAAACAAGCCAGCCTGCACATTTCAAAATCCTCACAACTGAGCAGGTTGGGATGGGCACCCGAAGCCCTAGGAACTCATGAAAATTTCATTCGATCCTCAAAGTCAGCACCAGTAAGGACTGTTCTAAATGACAAAAAGTCCACAGTTGCATTATTGAAAGCACCGCTCTGGAGTGGCCAATTAATTTCAAAGGCTCCACGCTCCGCCTTGGATGTTATCAAAGACAGATGTGCTGCAAGGGTCCTCCCCATCAAACCCGGGGCCCATCTGCTCTCCCAGGCTTATAAATGAGATCCTTATTATCGCTGGAGCATTTTTGCTTTCATTTTAACCTAAATGTTTTGGTGAAATTTCCCTTAAAGGCCCAAATGGAGAACAAGATTAGTGAAATCAGTCTTTTTTTCTCCCAGGAGCCAGTAAGTACCTCCTCTTAATGGAGACCCGGGCTCTCGCACACACAGCCTGGTCACATCAGTGGGAGGAGGTGGTGCTGTCTGTTTGCCACACCAGCATTGGCTAACCTGAGAATGAAACGGACAGTTTTTAAGCACAGGCAGGAGATTAAAAAAACTTAGGATTCTGGACAGGTATGTCTCATTTTTAAGAAACCCACCTATTCCAAAATCAAAAGGATATAAACCAGATGAAACTCAAAGTGATTCGATCATTTACAAAAGCGGACTCACGTGAGATTTCTTAAAAATCAGATCCCTATTCTATTTAATAGGTTTCATTGTCCACCACACAAAATTAGAAAAGTGTTTACTTGCACCCTTTCTGGAACACCTATTATTAAAGACGGTACTCCCACTGCTAATGGCTTCTCTTCGCTGACACTCCACAGAAGTAATCTCTACTTCGCAAAACAGCCCTGGAGCCCGCGTATCAGATTCTCACCCTACACTAGACAAGAATGGCCCAGGTCACACAGCCGAGCGGAGCGGGGATCAAAGCCCACGTCTGCCGCTGCGCACTTGTGAGAAATCCTGCTCAACGGCCACACTTCAGTGTGTGGCCACGGTACTGGAACGTCTCACCAACGGTGCTGGCTGAGATACACGACAGCTTCCACTTGCTAGAAACGTTTAAATGACAACATGTGCACAGATTACCCACAAGTACCCACAAGAAGCTGGGGATTTCAGTGTTTGCCGGAGCTCCTTCAGGACTTGCTTTAATGACAACAATTTATACGTTATAACCCCGACACATGGAAGTGATAGAAACATACAACTAAAATACATGGAAATATTTTTGTGTCCTTAAGTTGGTTTAGTATAACTTGAATATCATATTCTCTTTAGCAGACTCTTTACACAAACTTATGCTCAATGGATCACAGATTATCCTTGATGTGATTAAGCTTTGCTTTTATTTTCTTCCAAACTCAAGTTCTTTGTCTATTTCATTAACCCTTGGGGCTTACACATAAAGAGAAGCAAGAGGTTGCCTGTGAAAGAAATGAGCTCCTCCTCTCTTCTCTCCAGTTGCCTGGACAGGAAGGGTGGCTGACTGAAGAGGAAACAACTACCTCTGTGTGTCAAGTTCAGGCCTCGGAATTAGGAAATATGAGGAAGCAAGAGCGGTCTTGATCTTGAGAAGACCTGTGAATTGGAAGCTTCCGGTTGAGATGACACAGATTCTGGCCAGGTTAACATTAAGAAAGATGTAACTACAAGAGACCCAAATATTCAATTTTCCCGTCATTTTTTGTTCCATTCTAAGAAAAAAATTGAATACTAGATAGGAGAAGCCTATGCTGATAGGAGCAATGGGTAGAGAAAAGTAGAAAATGCATGGAATGGCCAAATCAATACACATTCAGTGGCCACATTCACTAGGATGGCCATACAAAAAACAAAACAACAAAAACAAACAAAAAGGGGACAATAGCAAGTGTTGGCAAGGAAGTGGAGAAACTGGAACACTCACACATTGTTGGTATGCACATAAATGAGACAGCAGCTTTGCCAGTTCCTCCAAAGATTACACACGGAATTATTATCTTGACCTAGCAATCCCACTGCTAGGAATATGACAACTGAAAACACACATCCACACAAAAAATCTGTACACAAATGTTCATAGCAGGATTATTCATAACAGCCAAAAGGTAGAAATAATCCAAGCACCCATCCACTGATGAGGGGAAAACAAAACGTGGTACACCTAGACAGTGAAATCCTATTCAGCCTTAAAGAAGGAATGCAGCGCTGTTACCGACACAGCCTGGATGAACCTCGGAAACATTATGCCAAGTGAAGAAGTCAGACATGCAAGGTCACAGATGGTATGACTCCATCTATATGAAAGGCCCAGAAAAGGGGACAAAAAGTAGATTAGTGGTTAACAGAGCTGTGGGGAGGGGACAGAGGAGGGACTGCTAATGGAAAGTAGGCATGACAGAAATGCTCTGGAATTAAACAGTGAACCAGTTATAGGACACAGTGAATGTACTAAAACCTACTGACCTGTATGCTTTAAGATGGTAAATACCCTTGCTACCTGAATGACATGTTAAAAAAAAGGGGAGGGGCAAAGGGTTACCTGGGAAGAGAATGACTCAAAATAGTGGCTTTCCTCTTTCACTTCAAGGGGACTGAAGGATGCAGCTCTGTGGTCTGGACCACCAGGGGAGCACTCACTGGTACATCTGGAGCATCAACAACAGGAATAAGCACAGCTTCCTTAGCTCCCCGCTGTGCCCACTTATCTCCGGAAGCAGCCCCTGTCCATCGGGCCCGGGGTGGACTTCCCCACAGCTCCCCCCCGCCCCCCGAGCTGCTCTGGGGCAGAGATGCTGGGTCTGGCGAAGGTTTCAGCAGGGTCAGAGTTCCCAGTCACCCCTGGCTCGGTGCGAGGGTCTGAAACAGCCGCAGCTGGACCCATGAACCCGGTGGCCAGGTTCTCCCTGGGGAAAGGCTCCCGGGAGCAGTGCATTTTATTTCCAAGAATTCCAGCTATTCGGCGGCAGTGGGCGCTTGTAAAACTTTAAGGCATCCTAATTGGTTGTTAGGCATTTCTGACGGCAGCAGAGGGTGACAATGCAATCCTCTGTGCCTGTCATGCTACGCAGCCCTGAGCTGGAGATGAGGTGGGGAAAGAGATGGCGGTGGGAGGGGAGGGCTCCTGCAGGGCTGGAGCCACGGGAGCCCGCTTGGAGCTGCAGGGGAGAGGGAAACCCAAAGCGTGCAGACTGAGTGCAGTTACACATGCCGCCTCCTGGCTAGGCCTCTGCTCACCCTCGGAGTGAAGCAGCTCTGGGTGCTGCTTCAACAGGCAGCAGAAGAGAGCTCAGCATTGATGTCCTTTCCAAGACTTTCTCCAAATACAGTCCATGCGGAAGGCAAAGGGCTGAGATGCAGTTACTCCCCAGAAGTACTGGTATTTCAATATCCGGGCACACCTGAACACACCTTCAAGAACATTGCTAGGCACAGGGTAGGTACTCAATAGGTAGTTATTGAGTGACTGACTGACTGAATGAATGAACACGTGCTTATTGAGCATTTACTATGTATTAGGAACTTCATTAAGTTTTTAACTTCTCATGTTTTAAAGGCATAGAGGTATTAAGTGACTTGCCCAGAGTAATACAGCTTATAAGTAGTAGATTCAGGATCCAAATGGTATCAAGCTAACTCATACTTCCTATAGGAAGCACAGGAACCAGGTGAGTGAGGGATCCACACGCTGTGTTCCCACAGTGCCCGTGCTTACCCCATCTTAGCATCCGCCACCCCAGAATGTAGGTTTATGCTCACTTCCCTTCGTCTCCCCACTACACTGTGAGCTGCAGGGTACAGGGACTGACTCTTTTGTTCACTGCTATATTCCTAGGACAGCGGTCGGCAAACTTATTAGTCAACAGAGCCACATATCAACAGTACAACGATTGAAATTTCTTTTGAGAGACAAATTTTTAAAACTTAAACTTCTCCTAATGCCACTTCTTCAAAATAGACTTGCCCAGGCCGTGGTATTTTGTGGAAGAGCCACACTCAAGGGGCCAGAGAGCGGCATGTGTCTCGAGAGCTGCAGTTTGCTGACCACTGTCTAGGCAAACAACATAGTAGTTAGTGTATCACTCAATGCAGACATACTGACTTAATGAATGAATATGTCTTGATGAGTGGGAGTTATATGGACTGAACAGGAAAGGCAGAGAATGAGATGGGCAGTGGGTGGAGGGAGGCCCCTACCCCCCCAAGGCCTCTTGTTTGTATGTGTAGCTACAGGTAAAGGGGAGGCGGTATTGCCTAGAGGGACTGCAACTGGCCGGGGATCTCAAAGCAAATTAGGGGGCACCAGGGTCTGCAGTGGAACATCTGTACAGCACATTGTGAGCGCCAGATGAAAGGCATGCATGGCAAAGCAAAGATCACAGCATAATTTTTACAGAAATGAACCATTCCTAAATTAATACAAGGAGAGAGGTGAGGCTCCCGGAATTGGATACATTGCAGAGGATACTGGTTCCCTCTGACATGGCTTTAAAAGTAAGTAGGTAAGTCAGGAAATATAAGGCACCAGAGAGAGCAGCCTTTGCTTTTGCATATCTGAACCCCCAGATCTGTAACCTCAGGGGCACACTTGCAGGAGGCCTGCACACTTAGGAAAGCATGAAGAAAGCCGCAGAAGGGCTGGGAATCACTTTCTCCTTGCCCTTCACCAGAAATACAGCCCTCTGAGCACGGAATCTGTTCCACATAAAGGAACAGCGCGCTCAGCCTCGCGCGAAGGCAGGCTCACTCTTATCTCTTCATCTCTCCTCCTCACTAAGCCCTGTTCCTGAAAGTATTATGAGCCCCATGTGTGCAAAATTAAAAACAAAAGTGATTTCTTTTGGGGGATAATTCTGCCCTTTCTCTCCATCCTCTCCCAACAGCCTCTGCTCGCGGCCCCTCTCCCGGCCTAAGCCCTACTTAGCGCTGGGTGCCCAACTCAGGCTGCCCCAAATACCATTTGCTTTCTCTATATTCTGGGCTCTGCCACAGGGAGTCTATCCCGACCACGGTCAAGACACTCTAATTCTGTCATTGTTTTTACTGGCAGCTTCACTTCCTTTAAGAAGGACGCGGGTTCTATTTGTAGATTGGAAAAAACAACAACAAAAACAATACAGCAATGCCTCGCTAATAAAGTACACTTCGCCTGGACGTCCTGTAGGCGTTGCAAACTCATCTTGTTGAAAACTGCACTTGTGGACAGCTCCCCAACCACCTCCTCAGGCCACTTCTCCATCCTCATCGTGGCAAACAACATCCCCACCCATCCTGTCTCCACAGCTAAAGACCTCAGATTCCTTCTCCCCTGGGTCTCTCTGTCCCCTTTCAACTGTCTCCACATCCTTAGATTTTACAGTTGAAATGTCTTTGAATCCCACCTCTGCTGCCTTCTGTGCTAACAGAGGCTCGTAGGCCCATCTTTATTGGATTCTCTCCTTCAGCAGCCCAGGATCATCAGCTCTTCACATTGAACCGGGTAAACATCATCTCCCATGATGCTCTTTCCATCCATTTGTTCCTACCGGATTCCCCCTGACTATCTTGTCTTTCCCAGAACAGGATGTGTGCTTGGGCGTTTCTGGGCCGTGGCACACCAGGTTGTCACTGTTTCTGCTGGGAGACTTGCCCCAACACCCCGCACCCTTTCAGCTTCTCTGGCTCCTTTCCCTGTGCTGTAGCAAAGCAGGACATGGCTGTGAAGGTCCTCAGCCATGCTGCAGGGGCTACTACCCTGTCATATGCCCTCCTAGATGAGAAGCACGTGAGAGCAGGACCAGGTTACAGTCAACTCAGCATGAGCACGGTGTCTAACACACGTTTGTGGAGGGAAGAAAGGAAGAGGAAGAAAGAATGAAAAGAAGGAAACAAAATGGAAGAAAAGGTCAACTTCTGCTCCATCACTGCTCGCAAGATTCACAGATTGCCTCCAAAAAACCCCCACTGGTTTCCTTCAACGGCCCTGGAATGAAGTTGAGGCCACAAAAGAGAAATGAGGAAACTCCATGGACAAGCACAGGCTTTGCAGGGGACACAGGTATGAATGTTCACACTTGGTCCTTGGGCGGTCTCACTTAACCTCTCAAAGCCTCAGCTTCCTCCTCCTTAGACAGAGACTCCTTAGCTTGTCTGTACTGGTCGCCTTGATGTTTGGCCAGTGGGATAAGGTACAAAACGTTCTGATAACAGATCCAGGCATTTGTAAGCATTCAATGGATGATGGTTTTTACTATTTTTCCTCATTCTTGCCTCTAGTGATCTTTTACTCCACAGCTTCTCAAGCTGTAAGACAACCTCTGACCAGTGAAGCTGGCAGTCTAGCTGGTGAGACAGACAAGGTTTGTGACAATAAAAAAAAGGAGACTCATAGTCTTAAACCAGCCTTATCAGAACTTAAGCATTCCCCACAAACATGGTTGCTCGCAACAATAGTTACTTAGTTTGCCTACAGATGTCTTTCAAAGAGTTAAAAATTGTCCTTTTTAGCTTTGAGTTTAAGGAGTGATGCGTTCCAGTATAATAACACACATGACACAGCTCTGTACTTCTGCTTCAGATGATAATCATCTAACAGTTACCAGCAGTACCTCACTTCTACAGGTGGCGTGGAATTCCCCCAGAAGGAATCACAATCTGGGAAAGGGAGCCAGTTCCCTGACTACACGGGTTCAGCTGCGTGGAAAAATTCCCCACTTAGTTGAGATAATGTTCTTGAAACGTGGAGTCCCAAGCTAGCCTGAGCCAGGCACAGCCTCAGAGCCGGGGCCAGGAAGTCCAGGGCCGCCACAACCAGCACATGCTGGGCCCTCAGTGGATGACTGACATCCGTGGACTTAACAGAGAGGACGGACGGGCGGATCTCTTGTGAAAGCCAACAGCCTGTGCGGGCGACGCTGGAATCAATGGGGCAGACGGGACCTTTTCACACGCGCTTTCTCAGGTCATGTGAACATGCTTGGAGTTGGAGAAAAATGTATTTGGCCCAGTGTACAAAAAAATAGGAGATCAAAATGGTCAGAAGCAAAAGGATAGCCATTGCTTTCTTTACTTTTTCTGCAAACGTGTGGTATTGAGCGTGTGACAAAATGCAGTTTACTATGTTTGCTGAGGTGGGAGGTGGGACTTCTCCAAAAATAAGAGCTTTGGGCTTCTGCAGTTGGGAAGGTGACCAGAGCAGGTTACCAGGAGTTGCTACATGTTTCCCAGACTCAGGTATTGTTTTGTTTGACTGCTGGTCTTTAGGTTGTTATGAACCTTTCCTCTGCCTCCCTCCAAAAGTTATGTAAGCAAGAGAAACCAACTGGCCAGGGGCATGGCCACGCGGAGAGGAAGACCCGAAACACAGAGAGACTGATTTTCCCGAGGTCACGAATGGAAGCAGCAGTCCTACCCGATTCCCTGCAGGAAGCCCAGCCTCGGGCCCACTCCCTGCTGGAAGCTGGAAGGCTTCTAATGGGCCAGAGATTTATTGTCCTGGTCAGAGGAAGTGACACTAAGATAAGAGAAACTGGAATTTGGCAACGCGCTCACATCTGTTAGACAAAAACTTAAATTCGGAAATGGGTGAGAGAGAAACAACATGAAAGTGTCCCCCAGCTCCCAGGGTGAGTTTACGGTGCTGTTTCTGTCGTTGTCGCCTCCATGTTGGTCACGACACCTTTACCAGGGAGGTGGCAGCCTCGCAATGTGGGGCTTAGACGCTGGTTTCCTGGCAGAGTAGAGCCCTTTATTCTTCCCTGGCTCTTTCCCTTCCCTCTTTTCCTTTTTGCAGTAAAGGATGCGGCTCCTGAATCAGAGAGAAGTGAAGAGGTGTATAGGGGAGAGTGTTTTCTCCCACCAGGAAAGGGACAGCCCAGGACTGGCTGAACCACACTGATGTCAAGGGCTCCCTCTCACCATCCTTCCCATTTAGTGCCCAAACCTAACCAAAGGAGAGCCAGTCAACTGTGAGGGACGCCGTACCATGCACCTCCTTTTGTACACATACCCCATTTATGAGCTCTTTCTGGAGGGAACACTGAGCCTTATCTGCCCATTATCCGCTATCTTATGTTCTCATCTCATTTCCTCTTATCTCACCTTACCCTCCCTCCCTTCCTTCCTCCCTCCCCTTCCTCTGTCCATCCATCTAATAATTATTCTCTCTGACCAGCTTTCCAAGCACAAGGTTGGCCCATGTTTCTTTGATATTGTTGGGTTTGTGCCCAGAGAATTCATTCATTCGGCAAGTATTCATTCAGAATCCGCGACAGGCCGAGCCCTGTGCTGGGCTATTGGAATGTGGTGATCAAGCAGGCCAACATTGTGTCTGCACTAATGAAATTTATAGTCAAATAAAATGCCAATTAACGTCAGGATTTTCCTAACCACTGCTCCCTTTGAACTGCAGACCCTGCACCCTTTAATAGCACTATTTCTTTTTTTTTTTCAACCACATAACACTTTTCATATTGAGTTTGCTGATGTCAACTATAGCACTTAGATTTTCTTTCTAACTATGAGGAACACACATGGGAAAGGGGATATTCCAGGCATCACATCCAGATCACATCCATCCTTTCTAGACGTTTCCATGTACCTGGACCATAATAGAAATATGTGTCAAATGAATTTGTTGGTTTCATGTCTTCTATGTTTCATGTTTCCATTCAGCGTCATGCCAGCACTCTGCTATCTTTATGGAGCCAGGTTTGCATTCTGACTTAACCTCTGTCTTATCTGATTCTTTTAAATCCAAAAATATCACTAGAAAGTCATCAAGATCTATGTTCAAAAGATGGGAAAATTGAAAGTTGGCTGCCCCAGAAAGTTCAGGTCAACTTATGAACTTGTCAGAAGTAATCAGGATTAGACTTTGTGGGTCCTTCAGAACCGGAAAGAAAAAAGAAATCAGACATTCAAGGGATCAATTTAGATTCATAAAAAAAAAAAGAAAGGAAGGAAAATGAAAGCCAACAGAATTAATGCTAGTTTGATTCAAAAATAAATTGCCAATTTTTTCTAGCCTTTTTTCCCCTCCACAAGACACTGTGGGCTGTATATAAAAGAGTAAATCAGAGCTGTGGGTGCTGAATCTCAATTCTCTATTTAAGTTTCCTTCTGCCCAGGAGTGACTCCAAGAAGGAAATGAATTCTCAGTGGGGGATCCTGTAGTTGATTAGCTTTTACCTTCCAGAGGAGATGTCAATCATGTTAATTGGAATCAATAGACAGCTGTTCAGGGGACCAGGATAATTAAGCAAGTCATAAAGGGTAGAATTAGAGTTCCCTTTAAAAATTAAAAGGGATCTCACTGTTTGCTAACATTTCAAGCCACTTCAGCTACCCAAGACCTATTCTGATTTAAACTTGCTGATCAAAGAGAGGCCACTTTTTTTTTTTTTTAGGGGAGGAGGAAGGCAGTGCTCATCCTGTGGGAAAAAGGAAAATCCCCTTTGGAAGTGAACTTCCATGGCATTCCATGGAGAAGCTAAATTTGTGGGGTTTTGAGTGTCTGAGCCAGGTTGTTCTATGGAACTGGAGAGAGAGAAAGAGAGAGGGAGAGAAAAGAGGAAGAGAGAGAATGAGTGAGCACGCACTCCAGCCTTCTGAGCCCTTGTTCATTTCAAAGTTCCAAGTGTCCCCTAAGGAACCTACAGAACCCATCATCTGTGACCCACGTCTTCCTGGAGGCGGCAACACAGAGAAAACTCCACAGGAACAGAAGGAAAGGAGAATCCTGACAGCAGGTCACAACGACAGGACATCCCCAGGCCCCTTCAAAAAGATGCCTCTCCTGCCAGAGAACTTTTTCCCAGAAGTGTTTGAGAAGTTTTATGCCCCTTTTAAAACTTGAAAGGGAGCTCACACCACCCCTACAATCCCCACCCCCCCCATCCCAACAAACACACATTTGCTTAAAGACAGAGAGGGCTCCTTTACTCACATGGAAACATGAAAAGAAAATGAAATTCTGTCCCAGGCCTTGTGATTTTTTTTCTTCCTGTTCCTGAGTCAATGAATGCCAGATGTTCTCACAAAACGTCTTCATATCTTCATCACAGCCTGCGAGACTTCTATTTATTATTGCGCAGAGGTCAAGAAGCCATAACGGAGTTGGAAGAAGGCTGTGGTCACTCTTTGTGTCTCCTACACTTAGGAGATATATGTGGCAAGTGTCGGAGGTGGCTCTTCTTTCTACATAATTTACTTCATTGGGACCAATTAGTGGGGTCAGATTAAGAGCAGAGGTGGTTTCCCTCTTTAGGCAATGGAAAGCTAGTCAAGGCCAGAGAAGCAGACAGGACTTCCCAACAAGAGCCAGAGGAGGGAAAATGGCCAGTAAAACCATTTGTCAACGATCTGTAAAATGTGGCAGGTCACATCCTCTTTGGCCTTGACCTGGCAATATCTCAGCCCCGATAAGCCACCACGCTGCTGAGGTCTTCCGAGGTTGAGCTAGGTCTTAGGTAGAAGGAAGGTGGGTTTCATTCTGCACCACCCAAGCTTCCTCTCAGACCACTGCTAAAATACTGTATCATCGGCTCTGCCTGGTGCCTACAAATTCAATCGGCCTTTTCATGGAGATCACCCACCCACCTCCGCTCCACTCCATTTCAAAGTCTGCTACAGAGAACCACGGCCTCCAGGTAAACATGCTGAAAGGCACCGATACCCATGGGAAAGCAGGTCGAGTTTGGTCTGGACATCAAAGAGGCTCAGCTGTAGGCACCGGATGAACCACATCAGAATAAGACCCTGGATTATTGGGGCCCAGGCGAGGGTGCTCTACCTATAAAGTCTGCTGCTTCCTGTGCAAGTGAAATGCTTCCTCTTCTGAAATAAGCCCCACTGCTAGTCTCCCTTTTCTAAGGCTTTCTAACCAAACAAGACACTATTTATTTCAACCTGGCCCCCGAATGAATGAATGAATGAAGGGGTCAATAGATTAGGCTGGGAAAACAGATTTCCTTCCTTCCCCCACCAGGAAACTCAGGTTGTGTATTGGCTCCAGTTTATACGAAATTAATTGAATTCTGTAATTTGATTTCCATTTCAGCTTCTGGTCTGAATTTTGAGGAAAGGAATGCTCCCTCTTGCTTTCCTCACACAGTTACCTCTTTTGCCATTACCTTCTCTCAAAGGGAATTTTTCAGGTTATCAGATGGCTTGGGAGGTTGTGCCAAGTATTTTGTAGAAGAGAAAGGATCTTAGGTTCTATGCCTTGAATGATATATTCCATATTTTAATGAATGGCTCTACCCATCTACCCGACTGCATGAACCCAAAAGATGAGGATCTTTCTAGATCACCCATCTCCTTCAAACTTTCACACCTATACAGCTTCTAAGACTTATTGAATCTGTTTCTATTCAACTCCTATTGTTCCTCTCTTTTCCATTCCCTTCCTGTTATGGGTTGAATTATGTCCCTAACAAAGGTATATTAAGGTTAAAATTCCTATACCATGGTTGAATATTTGTGTTCCCTCCTAATTCATATGTTGAAACCTAATGCCCAATGTGATGGTATTAGGAATTGGGGGTCCTCTGACACATCCTCTCCACTGGGGCCAAAGTAACCTTCCTAGAACACAAACCTTACACTCTCCTTCTTAAATTTACATTTGTTTCAGGATAAAGCCCAGACTCCTTAATATTATGAAGATCCTTAATCTAGCCTGTTTAGTTCCTGCTGCTCCTTTCTGGGAAACCTTGACTTCGGCCATGCAGGGACATCTGCCAGTTTCTCTTGGGTCTCTTAAAAGTTGCTTTTCCTCTGCTTAGAATATGTCAACAGCTTATTGCGTAGGTCCTATACTTCCTCCAACAAATAGCTCAAGGTTTAGCTCCTTTTGAAAAACCTTCTTTGAAAGCCCTGACCCAGGGCCGAAGTTCTGCGTATAAGTTGCATACTTTTGTTATATTTCTGACCATGTTCAATAGCTATCATGGACTTTCCTAGATCCTGAGTTCTTTGAGGTCGGAGACTGCTCTGTGGCCTAATACATGGCATATAGACTGGCAAACAGTGGGCAGTTAGTGACTGTTGAACAAATGAATTTTAAAAATGACTGACTGAATCTCTAGTAAGCTTCAGCATGGTTATTTCTCCACTGGCAATGAAGACCAGCAGCTCGGAGGAAAAGGGGTCTGTCCAATCCATCATGTTCCACGTAAACTCCAACCCTGAGCCAAGCAGCCACTCTAGGTCCTGGGGATACACGTGGGAATAAAGCCAAGCTGTGCTTTCTGAAACCTTCCACTGTAAACGAGAGATGGATAATAATTGAGTGAATAAGTAAATTTCAGCTAGCGATGTGAGGGAAAAGAAACGTAACAGGACACAACAACCTGTCGCAGGCTCTCTGAGGAGGTGACTTCTGAGATTAGACATGGATGATGTGCTACGTCAGAAGCAGAACATTCAGGCAGAAGCTGAGCAAAGGCCCAGAGGCAGCACCGTCTTGACAGATTTAAGTAAGAAGAGCGAGCCATGCGAAAGAAGCTGTGGCTTAGGGAGAGCGCCAGGCGGGGTATGAGAAGAAGCCAGAGAAGCAGGCAGTGTCCAAAACGCGCAGGGCTTTATCTGCCACGGCACGTCAGTGGGCTTTTCTCCACTCGGTGGGCCACCAGTGGAGATGGGCCTGAGCAGGGGCAAGACGTGATCTTCTCTGGCTCTCAACGGAATGCTGTGGCTTCTCCATAGGTGTGGATTGCAGAGGGCAGAGTGGAGTTGATCAGGCTGGTGGGGTAGCTTTCACAGAAGTCCAGGAGGGAGCTGCAGGGGGCTGGGAGGAGACAATGGAGTGGGGGTGTCCAATATTTTTTGCTCTGCTAAGAGGGCCTGAGCAGGGGCAAGACAGGGGTCTGGGTAGGTTCCAGAGCCTTTGCTAGGGGCAGCAGGAGTCTCACTTTTCCCTTAGCCCATGAATGAGGAGGGGCCCTATGTTATTCAGGGGACTTGTGAATTCTCGGCTGGGCAGATTTCCCAGCATGGAGAAGGGTAGAGTCCAAGAGATTCCTTGATTATCATACTAGCTCTTGTTCCTTCTGTACTCCATTAAATATACATGTTGATACATACTTACATAGCCATGCGCTGCCTTCCCAAACCACCTCTGGAGCGCCCCGGGATAACTGATTTGTCTTTTCAATGCGCATTAAGTTGAGTGATTTTGACATCACATTGCCATCAATAGAGAGGTTTGACTTACAGATTATTTAGTGCTTACAACGGATCGTTGGCCACCTCCCAGACACTCTTAGCAGGCAATCTCTTAAAAAAAACAACACATTAAATGAGGCTCGCAGTGATTTCAGCATTAACTGCTGGCGTCCAGGATTTGTGCCTATTTGAGGCAGAGTTCCTGCCGTTCTTGCAGCTGCTGGTTTCATGGTTTCCACTTTATAATCACTGTAAGGGACGGGAAGAGATTGGCGGAGCTGATGGTGTCCCATGGCTGACTTCCCAGCCCCCTCGAGGAGAAGGGCACCCCGGGCTGGAGAGGCAGCATGGTGCCCCAGAAGGAGCGTTCAACCGTCAAAACACACAGCTCTTCCCAGCTGTGCCACCCACAAGCTGTGTGACCTTGGTGGGTCTCTTAACCTCTTTGGTCCTTAGTTTTCTCAGCGGTAAACTCAGAGAATGCTATCTACCTTACCTATTCCCATAAGGATAAGAACAAGCATGTTGTAAGTGAAATGGTGTTAATATTTAAAAAATATTCCCTGCTTTATTTACCTCTGAATGCCATTCAGGTCTGATATTCCAGGGAGGGAAAGCGCAGCTGTGTTCCTGTCACCTAGGGAAGGCGAGAGGAGGAGATGCCATAGAGGTGAGTTCCCTCAAGTCAGGAGGGGGAAAGGTGCTCCTTTGGACAACAGGGGAGAAATTCACAGCGGATAATACTTGGAGGAAAGGGGTTATGGTACCCATCACATGAGCTGAGGTCTGGAAGGGTGGATCCAGGAGATGATCCCTCAGGGGACTGGTAAGGGGCTGAGCATAGCAGGGCTTTCCTCTCTCTCCAAATTCTGTTGGGAGGAGGGGAAGAGACCACCTTATTAGGTGCCCTGCCACCTGCAGGGGGCAGCTGGGGAAGCCTGGCATTGGTGGTTTGCTGGGAGTTGGCAGCGAGAATCCAAAAACAGACTTGGAGAGTAGAAAAGCAGGTCTGAGGAGTGCCCAAGTTCCCAGTGGGGTATGTAGAGGATGGCTATGAGAAGAGAGCTGGTGGGTCCATGAGGAGATGTCACGTGACGGGTGAGAGGAGCATTAGCAGAAGCCTAAGGGAGGAGGAAGCAAGAGGAATGGAAAGAAAACAGGTCCCAGACACACAGCAGCTGTAGAATGTAGGGAGAGCCAGGCACAGAGGGTGGGGTGGGGTTATCACAGCTCCCCATTGCTGAGAGGAGAGACCACAAGTTTCACTGGCCTGGGCTTCCGCCACGGGTGCCAGATGATCGGGAGGAATGAACATCTTACCTGCACCCTTCCTATGAGAGGTACATTGGTTTCCCTCTGTACCTCAAAGAGACTAAAGCTCAAAAGAGATGGCTTTCCTTTCCATTGGGAAGTGGGGGATTTTCTCCTGCCCTTTCAGCAGGATGGGGCTTGAGATCAGCTACAGGAAATGGTAAGCAACCCCAGTTGCTTGCCCCATGGTGCAGTGAATTAAATGATGGGACCCATTCCACCAGATAGAGGAACAGAGCTTCCTTCCATGTCAGAGACAGGGGCTGTCCTGTTCTTGAACACAAGGTCTAGCCCTCACATGGCCTCTCAAACATCCTGCCTCACAGAGAGATCCCTCTCAAAAGGCTCCTACCCGAGCCTGTGGCACCCGCTATGTTAATATGATGGGCACAATACTGCCCTGGCACATATGCAGTCGTGGTCTTCCTCCTGAGAGTTTTCCCAGGGCAGGTTCATTGCTGCCTGCTTGCTTCTACTGCCCCGCCTGGAGTTCCAGGGAGAGATACAGGCCAGCAAGGAGCACACAGGGAAGGCAGCGATAGAAAGAACCTGGAGGGATTTTCAACTCAGGCCAGGGAGAAAAGCCCTTCACATGGTATGGATGCTGTGTGGCTTTGGTGACTTTTTCAGAAGTTTGGTCAATGGAGCCAGGACAGAAAAGCTTTGAATTTATTTTTTCCCATCTAGTGTGCATGTGGCAGGATGTCAACTATTGCCGCACAATGAATTATAACTCAGGTCTGCTTGCCCCTTGGGTCTGTTTCATTCTACATATTTCTTCCCTCACTCACCCATTATGATAAGTGCCATTCTTCTTAGATGGAGGCCCACTTGGCTCCCTACTGTCCACTCATAGTCCTGGCTGCAGAGAGCATCTTGCTATTCACACAGGTGATGGCTGAGACACTCCAATGCAGCATTTGATCCTGGTAGATCCCTTCTCTGCTTGAGCTTCCAGAGCTCCGCCTGGGCCCCACCCAGGAAACCAGGAGCCTGGGGTGGCCTTCATTTCTGTCATATCAGGACTAGGAAGACTTTAAAGCAAGTGTCACTGGGATGCCACCTCCTGGGAAAATGCTGGAATATCTTTCACCTAAGGTCTTCGCTCTTGCCATGAGCAACGTCCCACTTCTCTACAGCTGGACATCAGATAGCGCTGATGGAATCATTCCTCATCACCACCCTCCACCTTCTGTTGGTAGGAAGGTGCCCAGAGAGGATGAGTCTATCCCTTTATGTTGAGGACAGAATCTGTGTCATGCCAGAAAAAGCTCCAGGCAATTCATGGTACAGAAACTTTGCCAGATGCCCTTCTAGGCAGACATACTTAATATGTCATTTACTGCTGGAAGATGAACCCATCCAATTGGTTCGGTGCTCACTGAAAGCCATTATTTCTCACTGAATCTATATAGATGTCTAGGAGTACACTTTGGTGAAGCTTAACCCTACCCCTACCTTCGTGGTGTAGACAAACACTTCTAGCTCTGAGTCCCTACTTAGTCCCCTGCCATCTGGCCTCCCCTTCCTCTCTGATTCCATCTGCCTTTACTTCCCTCCCCCTTAGCTGTGCTTCAGCCACACTTGCCTCCTTTCTGTTCCTTGAACTTACCAAGTTGGCCCCTTTTTCTTGCTCCTGCCACCAGTCACTAATACATTGTTTTCTTATTATTTCACACATTTGGAAATTATTCAATTTACTCATGAGTTTGGTCCTTATGGCCTGTCTCTCCCCAAGACTATATAAATTCCATGAGAGCAGAGACCCTGTCTGGGAGGTTTTGTTGTCCGTGAGTCCCCTGGGCACAGAGTCAGGCCCAATAAGGTGTTCTTCTTACTATCATTTTCCCATTAAAGTTCCCTCCCTGCCTTCCTCATGTGGAGAAGTTCTCAACACAGCCAGGGAGGAGAAAAACCTTTAACTGTGAATAAGAAAGAGGTGAAGGAAGATGAACAAGATCTTCATAAAGAAGGTGTGTGTGTGTGAGCATGTATGTGTGTGTGTGTGCGTGTGCGCGCGCACACACACGTGTGCCACCTCTTCAAAATCCAGCCCTTGCTAAGATGTTCCTTACATTTGGAACGGGGACTTCACTTGTCTGAACTGCTTTAAAAACGCACCTGCTGGGTTGTCTGCCAAGCTTAAATGTGACACTTGGACAAATTAGCACATTGATGGCTGCAGATACAGACTTAGAGGGAAGTCTGGAATGCTAAATGCCAACCTAGTCCAGTGCCAGCTGTGCCCGGAGGCCACCACTTGGACTTGCCATGATGGCAGATTCGGGCCCCTGATGGCCAGTTCTGTACCTTCCAATGTATCAGCTCAGCCTCCTTCTGAAGGACTGCCCCCAAACACCCACTTGACCGTCTCTGGAACCAGGGGCTACGGATTTCTTTTTTACCAGGAGCGGATGATACCCCTGTGCATTCCTTCTCCTCAACATCTCTGCTCCTCCAACCCCCCACTTTCTCTTAAGTTCTTTCATGGCTGGCGGAAGGAGTAAGGGCGGACTTGTCAGAACTGAGGCCCCCAAACACTGCCACAGCCCAGCTGGCTTCTGGATGCTCTCTCTGGTCCTCAGGCCCTCCTGGCAACTATAGGCTCCACACGCCATTCCACCTGGGGCCACAAATGACTTCCTCCCATGCGTGAGAAAGCGGGAGCTGAGGTGAAAGTTTTATGTGTGCGACGTGGACACCATAAACCAGAACCCTGGCAGAATCTAAATCTGTGAAGCGCAAGGGGAATTCAAATACCAAGCCAGCCGTGCAGGCAGGCGGCCCTGACGCTCCGGAGTGTTCGTCTCACACTAACAGCTTGCACATTTATATTATGGTCCTGGAAGCAGTGAGCAGAGGAGTGGAAGGTGTTAACAACTACTGCAAAATATTTCTTTAAGGATACATTTCCTCCATTTCCTCTCAACATAAATTCTGACAACACAAATGTAGTATTTATCCACGAAATCATGTATCTGGGAGGACTGCTTTTAATTTATGGAATGATTTGGAAAAGCGGTCCTTTAATCTATACCGGGAGAGATTGGTTAATGCGATGTAATTAGCAGGGTAAATTATTTTCATAAGGACAGGGTTTAAGGCACAAAACCAGCCCATTGCAAATGAACACCTTCTATTCTGCTTGGTGCCAGAAAAATGGATTCCACTGCTCTCCTTTAAACAGACACACGCATGCTCTTTCTGGGATTATTAAAAGTCACACTTAACTCCTCTGGCTCACCTGTGACTCCTGGAAGGCCCTGACTGAAGTGGGAAGGGGAGACAGGAGGACAGAATGGTCTTTGCCTGCTCAGACATTTCTTGGCTCAGGGCCACTGCCTGTCGATTGTTTGGGTGGCTGAAATAGAAGCTGTCTTCTCTGTTTTAGTCCAATAATAACAATGGTGGTCCCATGAGTGAATGCCCACTCTGTGTGAGGCCCTAATGGGCGAGTATTTTTAGATACACGATCTTATTTGCTCATCACAAGACCCAGCAGGTGTATTAACCTTTTTTTTTTTTTACATAGATGAAAACTGGGGTCAGAGAGGTAAAATGATATATTTCCAGTCAAACAGATGGAAAGTGATGGAGCCAAGATTTGAACCCAGGGCTTTTGCTGCCAAATTGAATGTACTCTGAATGCAATTCTGCCTGTATGCTGAGTTGCTGCTGCCTGTGCCTGACTGCAGCTAAAAGTGAGGGCTGTTCCTCCCCTCAGTGCACCCCTCCTGACCTGTGAAGCTGGATTTCCTTAGACATTGACTCAATCCTAGGAATGCTGTCTATGTTCTAGGGCTTTGCTATTGATGAATCCTTTTGGACATTTCATATAGACTCCCAGAATGTTACAGCTCTAAGAGAACCAATTGAACCTTCTAATTTCAAAGATGTTGACAAAAAAATATCAGGAGGCTTTTCCCTGGCAGTTTTAGAACCCAGCCATACTGCTCACCTTGACACTATGAGTTCTCTCCTTTCACTCCTTTTATTTTGATTTTATCCCCAAAATTTCTCCTTTGAGGAAAGTGTGGAAATTACTGCTATCAACCTTAAAGAACTAGAAGCCCAGAGGAGCAAAGTTCACATAGTTATACAATCATGAAATAGTGGTGGAAAGGTTCAAACCTGGACCTGCAGATACTACCCAAAATGCTCAAAGAGGGTTTCCTGGAGCAGGGGCACTTCACAATCATTAGGGATGAGTTAATTAAATGTCTGACCCAATACAGCAGACTAATTTTTAAGTTGATAATTTTGTATGGCCCATGAATGATGGCATAAATATTCAAATGGCCCTTCGCAGAAATAAAGATTCCCCACTCCTGCCAGAGCCTCAGGTATTTATAAAAAGTAAGATTAATGCCTTTCACAAACCAGCTTCACAAACACAGTCAGATCTCTTCTCCAACTACTAGATAAGCATTCACCACCCACCTTTAAAACAGCTACAGTTAACAGTGTGTAATGCAGAGTGCTAGAATAAGACAATAGAAGAAATTTTCCTTGCTGTATCCCAAATGGATAATGTGGAAGCCATCATATAGAGCGTGGCCCAAGAGTTGCCTCAGAGTCCTCAAATCCATTTCCCTCCACTTGGGTGGCCCCTATCGAGTGTTTTTAGGATTAAGCCAACCTCCTGGTATTCCCAGAAGTTCTAATCCTGTGCCTCATGAGAATGAATTGGAGGAGCCTGACCACCAAAGCGATCTCTTTTTTACTTGACCTTTGTCTTGAACATATCAGGCATCCCCATTCATTGCTCGGGAATGTGGAGGCCAAGCCATCTTCCCCAAGGTGCCCTTAGGTTCTGGGAGCACTTTTATTCTCATGGCACTGTGGGCCAGGAGAGAGGAGGGATATGTGCAAATCTCCCAAGAGGGCCTGCTCCATGGAGGCTAGAAGACTTCTTTCTAACCCGGCATGCACCTCTCCTCACTGTCCCATCTGCAAAGAGGAAAGGATTGAGAGTGTGGAAGATCCCAAAGGTTACATCCAGGCTGCTCAAAAGTGACATATTTCAGTAGAAAATTGGACATTATTTTGCATAGTATCTTGAATGATAATAAGGATGTCTTTCAATGGCTGCCATCTTTGAAACCAGCACTGTGTTTTATAAGCTTTATCACATTTGCTACTAGAGAAAACTGTCTCTCATTTGACAGATGACGAAACTGAGGTTGAGAGAAGTGAGGCACCCGGCCCATGTTCACACAGCTAGTAAGTCGCAGAGCCAGGACACAAGCACGGTCTATCCATAATAACACAAATACCGCCAGAATTAGTTATAAAGTTTAAAAAATATTTTTGGGCAGGCTGGAATTTGTTACATTAATTTTACTAGATGTAATTGCAATCCCAAGCTCAGAGTTGATCCTGTCTTCCCCATTAGCATGAAGCTATATAGCCAGACAACGTGGGAGTATTTTTTGGTAAAGTAGGACTACCCTAGCTACTCAAAAGATAGTAACACCAAAATTATCATCACAAAACAAAATGGGCAAAGGACAAGAAGAGATGATCCACAACATAAGGAATCCCAATAGATGAAAAAAAAAAAAGTTCAACCTGACTTTGTATGTGGGGGAAAAAAATCACAAATTAAATCATCTACTATCCCTACTGCCTTGAAACCTAGAAAAGGATATTAATCATAAAAATTCTAATTCCTAGTGCTGGAGGACATTAGAAAAACATTAAAATGCTCTACTCCCTTTAGTCAGCACCTAAAATTTTTACCCAAGAAAATAATCGTGGTTGTAACCAAATACTTTTAAAAGGATATTAATTGTAGTGTTGCTTATAATAATACACATAGTAAAAACCATTTAAATGTATAACAATATGCATAAGTTAATAAATTATGGTACATGTATATAATGATATACTGTGTAGCCTGTAGACATTAAAAATGATCTTATAGAGGATGATTTAATGACATGGGAAAATATTCATGATCTATTGCTAAGAAAACAATTTCTGAAAAAATAAAAACAGAGATAAATATATGCCTTGAAAAAAGCAAAAAGAACAAACATGCAATATTAATAGTAAAACAAATTGTGGTTGTTATTCTGTTTCTTCTAGGCATTTTAAAAAATTTCTACAATAGCCACATTTTTGTTTATATAAAAATACTTTTTTAAAAGGATAAAGAATGAAGATTAATGACTCTAATAGGCAACGAGACTCCTTCATTCTGTACAGGACAATCCATTCCCCTCTGCACCTCTAAGGCAGACGGGAGGAGGATGTTAACTGTTAGCTCAATGGCCAATATGGATGTGGCTGAGCCTTTGAGCCAGCCTTTTGCAAGCTTGCATGCTTCTAGCCAGTGAGTGTCCCAAAACATATCCCAACTGGTGACCTCCATATAGCTAGGGAAGTACTCCACATGGCCCAAGCTTGTTAGAAGCCTCTGACACTAGAGGCATGCACTGGATGGAGGGTGTTGCAAGCAGCACTCCATAAAACACAAAGCATGAGCTCAGAGAGTAGGTGCCCCCTGTCCCCACTGCTTTCCTGTGTCTGTGGCTTCCCAGCCTTTAACACCGAAGGCAGATCTGCCCTGTGCTGCAAGGAGAGAGGCTGGCTTCAGCCAGCTCCTGCTCACACGTAGGACATCACACTGGGTTGGAACACTTGAGGGGAATTATTCAGTTATGATCTTTATTAGCTGCTTTTAATCACAATAATGAACTAATACAGCAGTACTTATACTTGGGAAAGTCAAAGAGGATCCATTAAAAATCTAATTAAAAGCCAGTCCTTAAGAAGAATCATGGCTTATTTATCTCTCTATTAGGTAATATAAACTAGTGAACTGTGCAGCTTGGAGATTTTCCACCAGTCGGGCTGGTAAGGACTATTCCCTGTTCAGCTCTAACAGTGCAATAAATCTTGCTTTAAGGGAACTCTCATTATGTTTTGAGGTGAAAGACAATGAGGGAGGGAGGAAGAGGGAGAGAGAAAAAAATGTTAATCACATTTCTTCATTTATTATCTTGCCATTTTCAAGAAAAGGGCACATACATGTATTTCTATAGAAAAAAAGAATGAAGAGCAGTGTGTTGGCAATACACTTTTGGAAATGGATTGTGATTTAAAAATTACCTACAAAAGGGGCCAGATATTGAGCTAGATGCTGAGGTAAAGAGATGCAAGAAAAAGGAAAATAAAGTCGGCCAATCCCATGAAGCCTGGGATGAAGTCAGAAGTCAGTACTGATCACCAGAGGGACTTGCTTAAAGTTGGCTACAAGTTATATATACTCTGGGCTTCCTAATGTCCAAAGCAAAGAGAGATACTGAAGTCCAAACATACCAATTGTTATATAGAAATAGAGTCCTTCTGGCAACCAAAGGCTGAACAGATATCTTCAGGGAGGCCCCCTAAAACAATGTCCCCGACAATACACTTAGAGAGGCCATAGCCTGGCAGTGTCAGAGGCCTGCTTCCCATGATGCCATGGGCATGTCACGCTCCTCGTGATGCCCCTTGTTCAGCAACAGCTAGCTACTCTCGAAGGCCTGACGGAAAGAGGACCAAGTCCCAAGGTGTCTGAGGAGACAGCAGGGAGGAGACTTTCTATGGCAGAGCACCCCTGGGCATGCCTACATGTGTATGACACACACACAGCCACCCCCGCCAGAGAAGCTTTGCCATGGGGAAACTCCTAGTAGACATCTACATTTTAAAAGCCTTAAAAAAGGGGTGCAGAATCCTCTGGTTATGATCTCACAGGAAATGGTTACCTTCTGAAGTAGCAGTAGCTCAAGGGAAACTCCATTCCAACTAATAAGTCTGTTGGGTTTGGTTTTAGCCTCCACAACATATAGGAGGCTGAGTGGAGATTCGCAAATGCTGCTCCAATAGAGTAGAAGGCACAGAGAGGAAATGACAAGACCAGCACTACCCTTTCCTGATTAGTGAGAGCATGTGCTTGATGCAAATGCTCTCAACTAATCCTCACAACAAGCCCTAGAGGGAATTACGACTACCATCCCCGGCTGACAGAGAGGCACAGAAATGCTCAGTGTCAGAGACGGGAGGTGAATGCGAACCTGAGCCCAGAGACCAACCAACGTGGCCAGGGCTACCTACCAGGGCTGGCAGGAGCAGCACATGGAGAGGAAGGGCCGCTGGAGGCGCCGGAAAGCGAAAGGCAGATGTGCAGTCAGTGGCTCTTTGGGACCAGCATCAGCGGAGGAGCAGTGGCATGGAAAGTTCATTCAGTCCCCATTTGTCCCAGGGACAGCTTTGTGCACTGACCATCTACCAGGCTACCAGGCCCACTTCACAGGAGAAAGGGGGCCCCTGCCCTCAGTCCCTGAGGAACTCAGACTTGTGGGAATGGTCCCCGTGGGCTTGGGAGCCTGGGAGCTTAGCAACCTGTACGTGCAGGAAGATTATTACAGGTAGAGGCAAAGGTGTGGTGGCACCTTGGGCTATTTGGGGTTTTGTAAGAGGGACAGGGTGAGGAGGCAAGGCAAGCAGATGGAGTGAAATAAAAAATAAAGGAGCGTGGAGAGTGTGTAACTCATGAGGACAGAGAAGCAAGCAGACACCTGTCGCGTCCATAAATGAATTTGGGCTTTATTCTAGAGCAGTGGTGGAACTTCTAAGAGATTTAAAGTGGGATGAAATCAAGGTCAGGTGAGGTTTGAGAAAGGTCGCTCTACCTTCATATGGAGGAGCACAGGAAGGTGGGATGGAGACAGGTAGCAGAGCAGGCCAGGCAAAAGGTTATGGGGCATGAAAGCGGGCAGCGGCCATGGAAATAGATAAGGAAGGACAAAGGAGAGACAGCAGGAGGGCAGACAGTCCTAGCAGATGCTGTGCTGGGTAAGATGGGAGGTCGGAGCACATTCCCAGGTACTGACTGAAGGTGACAAGTGACTCGGGGGGAAGAGAAGCCTCTGGGGAGAAAAGGGGGTGGCAACAGAGTATTTGTGGGGCTTGCGATGTATGGTGTATCCGAGGAGGAGGTAACATGATGCTGCTGGGGTTTAGGGAGCCATGGTGCCCTGCAGAGATGCCCCTGGGCCCAGGATGGATGTCTCATTCTGCTTCTGGCCCCCGGGGGAAGCACACTCCAGTTGCCACACATTCTGGGTTAGGTATACTCTCAGGTGTCTTCTGTCACTGACCCTATGTTCCACAGAGGACTCAAATTGGAGTATTTCTCCTAAAACTCTCACCAGGGAAAAGCAAAAGGCAAACTTGAACTAATTGCTCTGCTGGCGGAATGACCTTTAGAAACAAGTCTGAACTTTGTCAGCGTGCTATCAGTATTTCCATCAGGAAGTATCTCAACCAGCGAATGTTTGCCGACTGGGAGGACCAAGTGTTCGGTTCAGCGCCAGGGTTCCTGTGCTAATCTGACCTTCTGAGGTATTTAAAGATGCAAAGGCCAGATTCATCACTTGAGTTCCCGTAGCCAGCACATGAATGCCAGCAAGCTATGTCTACCAACACAGGGCAAGGTTTTCTCTCCCCTCCCCCCCAAAAACAAGCCCAAGGTTCTCACTTTCAAACTGTTTAGGACTCTGAGCTGCTGAGCCTTCTCAGTCATCAGCGTCACCGGTCATCTTCCTTAAAAGGTGATGGGTGTAGCAGGGAGACACCTTGGCTCTGGAGCTGGCACCCTGGGCTTGAATCCTAGCTTTGCCACTTCCTAGCTGTGTGTCCTTGAGCAAGCTCCATAACTTTTTTAAGCCCCAATTTCCCCGTCTGTAAAATGCAATTAGTAAGAGAACTCACCTATAAGGCCATTATGGCATCACTGTCGGTGGCAGTTTGATTTTCAAAAAATATGTATTTTATTGATTTCAGAGAGGCAGGGAGAGATAGAAACATCAATGATGAGAAAGAATCATTGATCAGCTGCCTCCTGCATGCCCTCTACTGGGGATCCAGCCCCAACCTGGGCATGTGCCCTGACTGGGAACCAAACTCTGACCTCCTGGTTCCTAGGTCACCGCTCAACCACTGAGCCGGCCGGGCTGGGCAGCTCCATTTTGACACGTGTAGCCATTGTGATTGAAAAGTCGTTCCTACAGTCATCACAGAGAAGGTGCAGTGTTAGCGTCAGTCCCTGATGGTGGCCCACCAGCTGACATGAACCAGGGACTGTGCTTGTTTTTCTTCTTTAGAAGCAGACGCAGCCAATAAAGTCATTCCCGCACAACCCAGGATCTCTAGCTCTATTTTCCTGCTCACGGCAGCCACAGCAGGAGCAGTCCAGGGTTTAATTAAACTCTTGTTTTGTGTCCAGTGAAAGAGGAGAAAGAGCCTTGGAGGGAAAGGTAGTTCATAAAGCGCTGATTACTGGGTGGAGGCGCAGGGAGTGACAAATGGCTACGCACTAGAGGAGGTATTGCAAGAGGGCTTGTTCTCGCTCTGAAATTTTCTCCAGGCCTGCCAGCCCCTCTGATGCAGCTTCATGCCTTTCGGAATTTCATTCCCCCTCATTACATAGGCCTCCACGTCAAGGGGCCTTCTGGGCATCCCGGGGATAGCACATCTTGTTGGGGGTGAGTCTAGAATCCAGGATTGGAACTGAAACTCACTGTCCCATCTCTTTCCACCGCAAAGGCCGTGTGCTCTTGAGTTACCACCATGACTGCCTTGGCCTCTTGTGTAGGAATTAGCCCTCATGCCTTCGCAAATCCCATAGGGGTGGTTGGGAAGGTGGGACCGGGCAGGCAGAGGACAGGTATTGGGCCATTATGGTCAGAGGAGAAAGGGGGGAAATGACAGGTGCAGGTTCTTGGAATGTTGCAGGGAAACACTAGAAGGTAACAAAAGCGGCCTTTGATGTTTCCTGGATCTAAGTTGGCTTGAGCTGGGGCTAGAACAATAGCTCAGTTTTGATCTCCAAAGAGCCAAAGTGTCCTTTATTAACAGGCGTTGGAATTGCTACCTCCAGACTCCAGAAGACATCAAGAGCGAGAGGTGAAAATATTGTATCAAGATGGGATACTTGCTGCAGTGATAGCGTGTGGTGGTTGGGGGGGACAAGTCGTTTAGGAGCAGGCCAGAGAAGAGCAGAGAATGACAACCGTGGAAAAGAAGAACGTTATTGAGAGCTGTCCTCCAACTGGCCCTGTGCTGAGTGTTCTGCACACAGCGCCCCCTTTAACCCTCACAGCAACCTAGGCAGCTGAGGTGCACCCCAAGGCTAGCAGGCACCATGCTCTCCTGCGCTCTGCACCCCACAGGTCCAGACAAGGAGAGTGACAATTGCAAGGGCACTGCCCCGGGGTCAGGAGACCTGAGATCAGCCCTCCACTCACTGCCGTGTGACCTTGGAGAAATCACAGCAGCTTCCTGAACCCCAGATACCTCCCTCTTGTACCCAGTGAGGTCTGCAAATATCTGCTGGCCCTTCCCCAAGGGACTGAGAGGAACAAATGACTTACAAATGTACACTTTGGTATAGAATCAGCTCTCTCATTGTGTACATCTCCTCGCTCCTGCCTCAAAGGGTCTGTGATGAAAGGTGAGTACAAATGAAGATGTGACTTATTCAAGGCTAAAGTGTCTCGGTGCCAACGGAGCCACCATGCTGAGTCCAGTCTGCCTGGGGAGGTTTTATCATCCTGACACAGCCACCCAGAGAGAGGGTTAGGGATGTTTCTAGATTCCAGCGAGGCGGGGTCAGCACAGAGCAGCAGGAAGATAAAGCTCACACCAGGGCTTCTCTGTAGCTGAGTGACTGGCTGGCTCCAGCCACAACCCTGGTGTGGGCACCTGGATGCTCTTCCTCCCACTAGCTCTGGCCCTTCTCAGCCTTCATCACCCTCCTTCTTGCAGCAGAACTACCCCTCAGAAGCAACCCACACTGTCCCGGGAAGGGCACCTGCCTCTCATTCAAACGCTGCTGGTCCCCGCAGCAGACCCCAGCCTACCTGGATCATGCAGCTGTCCTCAGGGAGAGGACCAGGAACCAAACTGTGACCTCCATTACATGGCCAGAGGGCTCGTGTAATGATTCCAGCGCATTCATCTGATAGGTCCTGGTAAATGCTCGCACCATAGGGAGCATGTAAGGCACTAAAAATTCATCCTTCAAACCTGATACTAGGCTTGGAAGGCTCTTTTCTTACACTGCTGCCCCTGGCCGAGCCCCCAGGTCACCTGGTTCTCCCTAGCGGTGGAGAACTCCATCTTCTAATTCCCCTGCACTTCCAGAAGGACCGGCACATTAAAGGGCAGGGCGGGGCTGGTGTACTCCATGGGCACCACTACAGGTAAGCACAACCCTGCATGCCCCATCTTTCCAACATTTGGGGAGCTCTCCGCATTTGGAGATTTGGTGAGAGACAGAGCCCCTTTCTACAGGAGAACCAGACAGTGTCATAGGGGTGCTGCCTACACTCCCTTGCAGTAACAGTAGGGACTACCTGAGGCTCTACCTTTCAGGAGGCACTGATCCCCAGGGAGTGAGGAGTGGGCTCAGGCAGATCCTGGGGAGTGAGAAGTGGGCTCAGGCAGATCCTGGGGAGTGAGAAGTGGGCTCAGGTAGATCCCCGGGGAGTGAGGAGTAGGCTCCATGAGAAGTGGGGATTTGGAAGAATGTTTTTCAGGGGTTGAGTGAGATGGAGGTCAGGGCAATGGTGGCTGGAGGGAAGAAGGGTGCACCACCCAGTGTGAGGAGCAGTGCGCCCTCAAGGGCAGGTCTTCAGGGTGATGGGTGTTGTTCGTGCCTGGGAGGGCTCGAGGTCTCATTTTCCATATCTCAGCAGTTCTTTAGGCCCCTAATATTGTTAAAGCATTCCTTTTCTGCTAACATCAGAGACTAGGCATCCTGTGTGATACAACAAATGACCCAGATAATAATGACAGTAACTGTTTATTGACTAGTTCTATATTCCAGGCACTGTCCCAAAGTTTATTATGTAAGAACTCACTTACTTCTAAAACATACTCTGTGAAGCAAACGCTACCAGCCACGCAGTTTGACCTGAAGAGGCAGGTGGCAGAGGTAAGGAACTTAGTAAAAGTCCCCAGTGTCACCCTGTCCTCCTGCCCCCTTCTAAGGAGCAGGTGTAAGCATGAAATTCGGGGCCCCTCACTACTCCTTTGTGTTTGGACCTGGGGTGAGTCTTCTTCAAGGGGAAACATTTATACCATCACGTGTTCTCTGCTGAGGCTGAAATCTCTCCCAGAGGGACCAGGGTGTGGCCTTTTCCATAGGTCAGCCTTGCGACAAACAGCTTGAGTGGGGGCTCAACCTGGGACAGGCCCCATAGCTCCTGTATCCAGAGCCACCTGAGGGGCTTGGGACCCTGGGACCAGCTGGAAAAGTCACTGCTGACCTCTGAACCACATCCCGAGATGGACGAAGCAGGCTGAGCGCTGTGCAGACAGAGCAGTTCTCTGATGCAGGAAGCTGGCTGTGAACACAATCCATCGCCCGGAGGCTCTGCTGCAGGCCGGTCAGACCCTTCACCTGGGAGTGACTCATTGTCTCCTTCTCGCTCTAATTTTGGACCAGACACTTGGGGGGGGGGGGGGGGAGGATGGTTAGGTTTGACATCTCAGTCCTCTTTTCTCCTATCAAGTCTAAAGTAAGTGTGACTCAGGTAGAGGTGGGAGGAAGGAGGGGACCTGTTGACAGAATGACTGTCCACAACTTAATTATTAAAAATGAGAGTGTCATTGTGAAATTATGAAAAGTAATTGAAAACCATAACAACACTTCCCAGGTGTACTTGTCTCAGGCCGCGTCTTCGTTCACACAGCGAGTTTGCTGCCTGGCTCGCTGGGCCAACTGCCAGCTGTGTTCTCCACGCACACAGGACGGAGGCAGGTCTGCAAGGTGCAGAATGCGAGGCGACCTCCTTTTACTTTCTGGGAGCATGGTTTGGGGACCTAACTTCATTTCGCTTCCCCCATGGGCACTGTGTCCTGTGCATTCACTACCTGCTCTGTCCCCAGCATGCACTGCTTCAGCTGAATCACATCAGGGCACAAAGTACAGGGTACAGGGTAGGCGATGTCTAAGTGCAGTGACTTCAGGGGCCCGGTTCTGACCCAAACTGGCCAGGAACAGAATAAGGTGGGATTTTGAAGCAAAAAAAAAAAAAATCCAAAACCCTCTTTTCCTTTCCTCTTGTTTCTGCAACTTCATATTCCTCTTCTATCTATTTTCTTTACTTCTCTTTCCATCTCCACCCTCAAATTTTATTCCATTTTGAATCTCATGTATGCCAGGCACTCTGCCTTCACAAATAGATTTCTCCTTGAATACACATCACCCAGGAAATGAATGTTTTTATTCCCATCTTACAGATGAGGAATCTGAGACTCAGAGCAGTCAATGGCCAAGTGGAAATCACAGTGACAGGGCTGGACACCTCCAAACCCTTCCTCCTTCACCACCACTGACCTTGACCTTCATCCCTTGTCCTCCAGCCACCCTTCCCATCACTTTCCTTTCTTTACCCTTCCCCCTCTGCTTCTAAAGAGCATGCCTGAAACAGGAAAGGAAAAGGGAACATGCAATGAATATAACTGTGCTAAGGGTTTTTACACATAGTATCTCAATAACTAATTCCAACAATTCAATAAGGAAAGCCATATGCATTCACTCAAATAGATACAGGTAATGGACACTAATGGTGAGACAGATATCATGTTAGATGCTCTGAGTGAAATAAGTTAAAAATAAAAAGACCCAATTCTCGCCCTCAAGTCCCTTATAGTCTAGCACGATGGTCGGCAAACTGCGGCTCGAGAGCCACATGCGGGTCGTGAGCCGTGGTTTGCCACTCTGTTGACTAATGAGTTTGCTGACCACTGACCTAGACTCTCCATTCCAATAATTACAGGCTGTTGTTGTTCCTTGTGATTAAGCCCCTATCCCAGTGGTGGGCAAACTCATTAATCAACAGAGAGGCAAACTGCGTGGCTCGCAAGCCGCAGTTTGCCGACCACTGTTCTAGCAGAATCTCCCATTACCACTTGTTTTCAAAATTAAAGAAACTAAGGCATAAAGAATGAATTCGCCTCCTCATTGTCATAGTTCACACCCAGCAATCTTCTTTTGGCCTCCAGATTCCAAGCTTTCTGATGGCACAAAATTCTGGGACATCAGAAAAAAAAAACAGGAAAGAAAAGAGGGAGAGAGAGGTGGGGGGGAGAGAAAGCAAATCCTTGGCCCCCATCCCGCTGTGTCCTAGGCCATGAGTCACTGTGAACTCCTTCCTTTTCCAGCTGCGAGGGAAGCGGCTTCAAGGGGCCCCAGGCTTTGCGGCCGGGGTTTGCCCAGGTGGTTGTGTAAACCCGAGAATTACAGGGTGAGGCGTGTCTCTGTGCACCTGCCTCCTTTCAGCTGTTTTGTTTTGGGCTTTCACAGCCTCTAGCTAAACAAAGCAGCTTTACTTCGCACCCTTGGTCTCCCAGCTGAGACTTTCAGCTAACAGGAAGACGCCTGCTGACCCGGGCCAGGGGGCCGAGCAGAGAGGGTTCCAGGCTTCCAGGGCCCACAGGACGATGGCGATGTTCCTGAGTCATGAAGCCAGCGTTGCACATTAACTGAGCGTTTACATGCCGGTCCCTGTGCTAAGCGCCGTCACACATGCATTCACCCACATAAATGATTCTGGGAGGCAGGTACCATCACCATGCCCCATGAAGTCTGGGGCTGGGGGACGTGACATAACTTGCCTGAGACCACATTAGCAGGCGACAGACCTGGGACTTGGCACCAGAACTTGCACGTGCGCCGCATTGCCACCCCCCCACCCCTGTTTCTCTGGAGAAAGCTGTAACCCACGAGGCAGGTGCTCAGCGAATATCCATTTCCTCCTCTCTCTTTACAACATTTCTGGGTTAGTTGTTTGCCCAAATCTCTCCATTCTACCATACAGCCAACTCCGTCTCTCCTGCCGCAGACGAGCGTGAGGTCCTCAGCTGCTGCCCCCAGATGTCACCTCTGTGCTGGGACAGGCCTTCCCCGCTACTCCCAGATCCCCAGGAGACTCCGGGCCATGTGAACCTTGAAGAAGCCCCGCACTAGAGACCATTTGGGTTTGAATTCTTGGAACAACGATTTATCATAGTTCATGGTTTTAAAGAAGAAAAAAAAAGACATAAAAAGCCAGGCACCCTGGAGGAGCTGACAGGTAACCTCTGACCTGTGGCTTAGGATGGGAAGGAATGCACAGCCAAGCTCTGTGGCTTGGACTGCCCCCTCCCCCACGAGGGCTCCCCTCGCTCCTGGCTGTGTGGGCTTGTAAATAGCCCGAGGAGAGGGGGAGGGGGGGCGGGGCAGGAGAGGGCCCTGCACAAGTCACAGAGGGCCTGGGCCAGGTGCCTGCCACTTACAGGAAAACGATTTTCTCAGGTTGAAGTTTCCCTCCTGTTCTGGGGACCCCCTGGAGGGGTTGATGCCTTTCTCTTTCATTAAACAAGGGTAGAGGTGCTCAGTGGGGTGGATGGAGCTGGGAGGAGAGGGGAGGAGGAGGGTTTCATGTCATGCAGGTGGAGGGGGGGTGGGCGGGGAGGGGGGCAGCTGGGTCTCGCTTCCCAGCCGGGGCCAAATTGAGCCAGAGAGACCCTCAGGTTCATAATTCATCTTAATGAAGGGCCTCTGTAAACCTGCCATGCCCTGGGGTTTCGGCAGGAAGCTCCCGCCGTTCTGCTGACACGGGTCCCCAGTTGTGCAGGTGCTAACGGGTCCTTTCCTCCAGGGGGGTTTATGGCCCTTTTTTGCAGTGACTGAATGCTTCTGAACATCTCCCATCAGGGCCTCAAGGATACTGCTCTGAAGGGGATGCTCTGGGAAGGTCCCAGAAGCCACTAGAAGCTCCTCCAGCAGCAGCAGCACATATCCTGTTCAGCAGATAGCTCGAGGGGGCATCCCCAATGGGAAGAGGCAGTTTCAGTAGGAGGCTGGCTAGCATGAATTTTATCCAAGGCAGCTAGCTAATGGCACCCCAAATTTACAGAAAATTCACCCTGGGCCAGACCCTGCACTGCGCTTGTTTATGTACACTGTCTCCCTCCTCCGGAAAGAAAGCCTAGCAGCTCAGGATCTCAGCTGAGGAAACGGAAGCTCAGAGTGGCTGAGTGATTTGCCCAAGGCCACGCAGGTGGAGAGGTGCAGAGCCAGCATTTGAACGCAAATGCCACACAGCACGTAATGATTAGTGTACAAAGTAATACGTATTAGGTTTCCCTTTTAACTTAAGTACTCTGTCCGTTTTGCAGATGTAGACAGAGCCCAGAGAGGCATAGGATTTGCCCAAAGTCACACAGTCACTGTCCATAGCGAGTCCTTACTATCCTGTTTCCCTGAAAATAAGACAGTGTCTTATATTAATTTTTGTTCCCAAAGATGTGCTAGATCTTATTTTCCGGGGGGATGCCTTATATTACAGTGAGTAGGTCTTATTTTCGGGGGATGTCTTACTTTGGGGAAACAGGGTAGTACTCTGCAGTCTGTGGCCATTCCAGCAACTGAGTCCTTGAGTGGAGCACTCTGCTGAACCAACCAGCGCTTCCTGCGCTGCTGAAAACCCTCCTCCTCCTCTAGCTTCATTCTACTTGCCCAGATACTCCCAAGGACGCTCACAGATGCGGGAGATACACAGCTCATGTTTTAGGCTCTGAATTTTTTATTGTAATCTACAGAGCTTCCAGGTTTCATTTGTGGCCAAAGATCCTGTTAAGATAACGTTGGCGTAATTATTTTTTATACTGTATGTCTCACTCGTTTCCGAAAGAGCAATGTAACGGTTTACTTAAAAAGTAACATGCAGACCTCTTCTACCACCCTATAAACTTCACAGGGTTGGATGTTTGTCTATGATTCTCTATGTCCTGTTCTTCCTATCGCAACACCCGAGGTCTGGGGGAAGTGTGCGTGCGTGTCCGTGTGCGTGTGTGTGTGTGTGTGTGTGTGTGTACAGTCATGTGGCAGAAAGGGAGAAATGACTGCTCCAGAGCTGGCAACCGTGGAAACGTAGAGAAATGAACACTTTTGGCGTGATGATGTTTAACACCTCTTTCCTATAAGAGGAGCTGTTTATCGGTACCTTCATCAGCAACTGCATGCAATTTGCTCCTCTTTCAGCTGAGTTCACTCCCGCTCCTTCCGGCCTGGCTAACACCAGCCACACAGTCACTGATGCATGTGTTCCCAGCAGCCAGTACAGGGCATATCCACAATGTGAACTTGCCTGTTTGTCTGTGAAAGGGGCCGAAGTTTTGTCTTTTGGGATATTGATTTCTAAGCTGGTTATTAAGAAACAAAAGGTGCAGAAAGAATATTTGAGGCTCCACCCTTTCCTGCCTTAGAGAGTCAGAGGGAAAGGCCTACTCCAGGGAGGAAATCTTAGGGTGTTTGGCTTGGCCTAATTTGAATTAAGTATGGGAGGTAGGGAGGTGCTGTTTACTAGATCAATCAGTGTCCCATTGAAGCAAAAACTTACCTGCCATGTAGGTTCCCACTCTTCCTCAACTACATGTAAAGTGCCTACTTCAGTGGTCGGCAAACCTTGGCTGGCAAGCCACATGTGGCTCTTTGGCCTCTTGAGTATGGCTCTTCCACAAAATACCAAGGCCCGGGCGAGTCTATTTTGAAGAAGTGGCAATAGAAGAAGTTTTAAGTTTTAAAAAATTGGGCTCTCAAAAGAAATTTCAATTGTTGTACTGCCGATATTTGGCTCTGTTGACTAATGACTTTGCCGACCACTGGCTTACTTCCTTTGAAATGGCAGGTGCCCTTCCCCATTTCTACTTTGTCCAAAATGACATATAGGCTTGATTACACTATCTTTAGAATTTTCATGTTTATGTGAATTCCCCATGCGCACGTATTAAAATTTGACTTTCTCCTATTAATCTGTCTCTATTAATTTGATTTTTAGTCCAGCTAAAAGAACTTACAAGGTGGGAGGAAAAGCACTTGGTTTTAGCCCCCACATCTTACAGTTTCAAAGCAAACGGAGTGATCACAGAATCAGATAATTTGGTTTTTATGGAATAACTACCATATGTGCCATAACTTAGCCAAATAAGAACCTGGCTCCTTGGGTTGCTGGTAAGAAGTCCTCTCTCTCAGTACCATTTGGAACCAACTGATCACCCCAGAGAGGAAAAAGGACACACAAAGCTGCTAAACCAAACTAAGGTCATCATTGACCCTACTTCCATATACATTATGTGTATCTGCATTTACCTACTCAATACATTTGATGATCTAGATAGGTGTGATGACAGGTGTATGGGCAGGAGGGGCACGTATATCTGTTTCTTCAATAGAATTGATTTCTAGAAAAAGACTCTGGGTTAACTGGGATCTTAAAGCTTGGCCAATCTAACATTCCCTCTGCCTTCCAAAGCACATATACCCAAAGATGAAGTGGCAGAGAAAAGATTATAACTTTAGCAAAAGGGGGATGGCGTTCCGGGCCACCGACATGCCTTAAGTTAAACTTAACACAGTCCCAAGCTGACAAGATCTAGGGCGCAGGCTGGCAAACAGGAAATTGCCCCGGGAGCTCCTGCTCTTCAAAGAGGAGCCTGGTCCCTGTTTTTGTCAGTTCAGAGTTTACTTGGCCATCTCCGTGCATCAATCTGGGCTCAGCAGGGAAGACCAAACACTGTCAGGGCTGGAGTCAACCATCACCAGCCTCTGGCAAGGATAGGGTATTGCTCAGAGCCCTGTGAGCCAGGGAGCTGACATGCCAGCCACCCTCCAGGAATTTCTCTTTCCCTTCCCAATTCTTAACGCCCTCTGGGAGAGACCTAGACTTCTAGTCTGTTGGGCAATGAAGGAGGTAAAACTCATGGAGGGCTACTGAAAATACCCACCTGGAGCACAGTGGTCCCTCCTGGTTCCCTCAACGGCCTCAACAACCCCCTTCTCTTAAGGGCCCTGTGTCTTACTTCTTGGGACTTGCCCCTCTTGGAGAGCAGCCTCCATCTTACCAATGCTCATGCCTGGCATTTGTTCTTTTCCAAATGTGTGCTTAATTGGATGTAAAAATAAATAAAAAAGAGTTCCAGAATCCTCACTGCTTTTGTTTCATGTGTGTGTGTGTGTGTGTGTGTGTGTGTGTGTGTGTGTGTGTGTAGGAGAGGTGGTATCACTCCTTTCCCATGTAAGACCTGAGTCTGGAAACATACAGCCCACCCCACCCCCATCAATACTTATAACCCTCTTTTAGGGAATCAAAAACTGAAGTTGTGGCTTATATTTAAAATCAGAGTATTTCATGCACAAAAAATAGATGTTCAGTTTATTTTGAAAAAAAAAAAGGTCAGAAGTGGCTGGCAAGCTGGGTCCATACCCCTGCACGACAAACACTGTGTTGAACTGAGCAGGGTGGTGGGCCATGAAATTTGGTGGGGCAGGTAGTGCTTGTTCAGGGGCCCAAAAGGGCTGAGTCAAAGCTGGGCCAGTTGGCTTCCATAGGGAAGACAAAGACTCCCTGGCCACCTTCACTGGCCACCTGACCGCGTTCACCCATTCATGCTACCTGCCACTCACAGCAGGAGTGTCTACTCCCTGCACAGACAACAACAAAAGCGCAGATATAAATTTTTTACAAGTTCAACAGCACCAACAAGAGATTAGATTTTTATCCCGGTTTTAGAGAAACTTCTTACTGGGTTGCCATCAAGTCCAATCTTTGCTAGACCTCAGGTTTCTTGCTTTCTTAAACTCAGCCTGACTCCTGCTCAGGCTCACTTGTTTCCCTGGGTCCTGGAGAAACACAAAACTCGACTCTCAGAGCCAGAGAAGATCAGCTGGAAACACATGTGGCTTATTACACGACCGAGTTCCAGAGAATGAGAACAGCGGCCCAATTTCTCTGTGGAGTGGCCCGCTGTCTCTGAGGCTGTCAACAACCTGGGCCTTCCACATTTATGACATCGTCTGACCCAGTGAGCAGGCCTGGGCAATAAAATGCAAATCATTCTGTAATCAATTAATTCCCCCCCCTCCCCCCGCCCCCAAGCCCTGTCAACTAACACAGCAGTAACGGAGGAGGGAAGAAAGAGTTGTTCTCTCTGGTATTTCCCTCAGAGATAACCTACAAAACTTAAAGGACTTTCAGTTTTCCAGAGCCACATCCATTCCCCAAATCCAGGCCACATGCATGGCTGCTTAAGCCTTAATGAAAATTAATGAAACAGAAACAAGAAGGAGGTGGCTGCTGTGAGTCAGAACCGCCTGGTGTCAACACCCAAGCCAAACACAGCCTGCCCCGCTCAGCAAGACAGATCCCAGCCTTAGAGAGACTGGCCAGCATCTGCATTGCCTGCCCATTCTGACACTAAGTCTTCTCTCCAGTTCCTGGAATAATAAAGAACATCTATGAGAATCCCTCCTGTGATATTCACAGCTGGATGAAGAACATGTACAAGGCACAGGCAGAGATGACGTGGGCATCGCCAGGCAGCATCATCTTGCCTTCTTTCAAAGATGGCCCGGAGCTGGCATTTTTGAACCTCAGCTGATTTGGCCACAGGGTACCAGCTAGAAGCCCAGTGAGTGAGCATCAACTTTATGACCCTCCATCCTGGATCAGATGTCCCATAATTGTATTGTTCTAAATCCATCCTCCTTCCCCTTCATACACCGACATTGTTTGCACTCTTATATTTGGGTGCTGAATTGATTAGGGTCTGTGTTTCCCATTTCAGTGGGCTCCAAAGAGCCTGCGTGGCACAGCAGTACTCCTCCACCCTCTCCTAGACTATCCATCCTTCAAGTCTAAACTTGGATTTGGCATAGGTCAGGGACCTACCAGGAAAATAGAAACCACTTAAAGTGTTTCCTATAGGGAGAATTTTATGCAGGGAATTGGTTGTGTGGTGATAGAGGAGTTGAAACACCAAGAGGACGTTAAGCTAGCCAGCAGGGAGCTGTCCCTCCAACCCCTCGGCTGGAGCCCAGGGACCCCTCGGGCAGGAGATGCAACCACAAAGGAGACACAGCCTCTACCAGAGAGGGTGTTGAGAGAAAGAAGAAGAAATATCCTGGCTTCTCCTTCCCAGCCTCAACTCTATGCCTCTCCTGGCTGGGATATAGATGGAAGCCACTCACATGAGAACCTGGGAACCTCAGCTGGCAGGTACTGGCCACCCTGAGCCACAGAGTTGGGGAGAAAGGGAGAATGCAAACAGGTCTAGGACCAGAAGCCCTTAATTCCCATGGGATCTAGGCTTAGGGTCCTTGGTAGGCTGAAAAATTTCCACCCCTACGATATATTCATTTCCTAATTCCCAGAACCTCTGAATATTACATTACATGACAACCTTATTTTATATCCTATAAGATGCAATTAAGAATCTTGAGAGGAGGAGTTTATCTTGGATGTTCTGAATGGCCCTAAAAGCCATCACAAATTACCCTTACAATAGAGAGGCAGAGGAAGACAGACACACAGAAGAAAAGGTAACGTGAAGACAAGAGATCGGGTGATGCAGCCACAAGCCAAAGAATGCTGGCATCCACCCAAAGCCGGAGGAGGCAGAGAGCAAATTCTCTCCTGAAGCCTCCCAGAGAGTACACCCTGCTGATGCCTTCATTTCAGGCTGCTACTCTCCAGGACTGTTGTTTTCAGTTATAAGTTCGCAGTAATTTGTCTCAGCAGTTTCAGAAACTAACACAGTGCCCCTCCATGTGTTCCCATCAGCACCTGTTTACCCCTGTAGCCCACTGTCTCTTTGCATTGAAGGAGTCTATTCCACTATCTTATCTGTTTTATTAGAATGATCATGAGGGAAGGACTATGTCTTACCCTAGTTCTCAGCATAGTGATTGGCATATAATGGAGACAAATACATATTATTAAATTGAGTTTAGGTTTTATACACACCTGGTCTTTGACCAAATGAAGAGGTTAGTAGATTCTAATACTTCTAGACATGACAGAGACTCTACTCTGCAGGTTTGTCCCCATCTTTCAAGGCCCTGCCAGGGACTCTCTCTGCTTTAAGTGGCAGCAAACAAAATCTCCCATGACAGTTGTGTTCCCACTCTTCCTACCTATAATCCTTGAAAGTGATGGTGAGCCAAGGGGAGAAACGTAACTCTTTTTCTTTTGAGTCATTCAACTCACAGCCATGGACCAGGTCAAAGTTTCTCTGGAGTCTCCTGTGTTTACAAGCTAGAAGCCAGGCACCACAGTGTCGTACAGCACTTTTCCAAGCAGTTAATTAACGAGGGGATAAGCTACCTTGAGGATCAGTGAAGCAAGCAGCCTCGCTGTGCAGTCGTCAAGAGGCACGGGATTAGTTTCTAGGGAGACAATAGGAACATGACAAGGAGGGCAGGCTTGACGGGACCTGCGGTTTCCTCAGTGTTGCTCCTTGCCTGACTCTCCTGCCCACAATGCAAAGCGGACATGTGCAAAGTCATGCGGCGAGGCTGCCCTGGCCTGATAATTACTTATCACTCAGTGGGCAGATTCAGAGTCTGCTTGCAGGTGGAATGAGCTGGATTGAGAGCCTTGCGGAAATCACATTACCCGAGGCTGATGGCCTAGGCAGGTAACAGGTCCCAGGGAAATCACCGAGTGGACCTGAAAAGTGACCCAAGAGTTGAGCGGGGTTGGTCAGGATATAGGTTCTGGTTGATCCACAGGGGACAGAAGGTAAGCTGTGGCAGTTGCAAAAGGCCAAGAATGGTGAACAGATGCCCGTGCAGAGTGGCAGAATTTCTAGGAAAGGAAAGATGGACCATAGTAGATATGTGCCATCTTATTTCATTTACTCCTACTCTGCTCCGCTCCACTCACTCCATTCTATTCCATTTTCTTTCTTTTTTTCCCCCTCTCCAAAGTCTCAGGGGAAGGTGCAGTCTGCTTTCTATTCTGTAAGTCAGGATGGCCAGATCACTTTCCCAGCCTCCTTTGCAACTAGGGCAGGCATGTGACTTAGGCTCAACCAATCAGATGCACCTGGCTAGGATTGAGCATCTGCACTTTGGATGAAAGAGCAGTGGGCATGCAGAGTGCTTGCAGGGATGGTGGCACAGTGCTTCCTGGGGCAGCAGTGCCAGGGAGAAGGCGGTCTACAGGACAGTCTTCCAGTGCTGGCAGGGGCCTCCTCTCCATTCTGGCCCTTTGTGGTGCTGCTGCTAGTTCCTACCCCCTTCCGGAGTCCAATTTTTAGATCTCTAGCAATTCTGAGACCCACCTGATTTATTTTCTATAAATAAATTTGCTGTCTACTTCAGCCAGTGTGGATGTCTGTCCCTTGCAACTGTTAGCCTGGCCTGATGCGGTGTATCTACTGGTTTATTTCAAAGTGGTTGGAGGAAGTGAGGAAAGTTTGCCGTGTTTTACCCAGAGTTCTGAAAAATGATCTGCATTTTTTTTTCTGTCACAGCATAAAAGGTTGGATATATTTGTCAGGCTTCTTTGAAGTAGAAGTGACAGAAACTGGTTTAAGAACAATGAACATTTATTTATAACTTTACAGAATGGGGGTTAACAGGACCCGGGTACAGCTAGATCTGGTGAGACAGCAACGTGGAGCATTGCTCTCTCTCTTGCTTTCCTCTTTGCTGGCCTCGTTCGTACGCAGGCCCTGTTCTTACAGTGGTCTCTGCCTCCTCAAAGCTTGTATCCCACCAGCTTTGTAGTCCAGAAAAAAAGGTTTATTTCCCCGCAAAGCCCAGCAGAATCATGGGACGGAGTATAATCAGGCAAACTCAGGTCGCCTGTTCATTCTGACCTGTGGCCAGGGCTAGGTAGGGTGGGGGACAGGGGATGACTGGTCCGGGTTAGAGAGTGATTGTGAGCCAAGACAATCACTCGGTTAAATGTTCTCAGATTTTGTTTGGAACCCTCCTACCCCCCTGCCCCGCAACAATCCCAACTGTTGTTGGGAGACTGTGTTTTGTGCCAATTTATGGGGATTAAAATTTTCCTATAGAGTAACACATGCTTTTTAAGTTTTTTATTTTTTTACAGCAATTAAAATGTTATTAGTAGACTTTACTTGCATCCCCCCATTAGTTGTGCCAGATATGAGACAGGCTAGGCTAGCACAGTGGTCGGCAAACTCATTAGTCAGCAGAGCCAAATATCAACAGTACAACGATTGAAATTTCGTTTGAGAGCCAAATTTTTTAAACTTAAACTGATTCTAACACCACTTTTTCAAAATAGACTTGCCCAGGCTGTGGTATTTTGTGGAAGAGCCACACTCAAGGGGCCAAAGAGCCACATGTGGCTCACGAGCCACAGTTTGCCGACCACGGGGCTAGCTGATTATAAACTGAAGCTCCATTCATTTCTTACGCTCTTAAAAATTTTTATATTGCAATGCAAGGGAGTAAAAGTGACCTGGCATAAGGACTGCCTTGAATCAGCATTTATTAATGTTTAAGGCAGGTAAAAAATCTATTATTATTTTTAAACCAAGACCTTAAAATAGAAGTAATTACTACCAGTACCTGATGTTTCTTGAGTGCACTATGTTCCCAGGGCTGCTCTAAGCTCTTCCTATGTGGGAACTCGCATCATAGTCCTGGCACACTACGGAACTGGGGGTGTTATTAATCCTACTTTACAGATGGTGAAACTGAGGGACAGAAACATAGAAAACCTGGCCCCAAATCACTCAGCTAATAAATGCTGGAGCCAGGATCTGAGTCTAATATTCTCACCTACTATGTGAGCCTCCCTCCATTTGTTAATCCAACTGTATATTCAAAGAACCCAGGGAGGTAGGGCTTATCCCTATTTTACAGGCGAGGATACTAAGGCTCATGGGATCACACCATAAGTCTAAAGTCACAGAGCTAATAAGGACTTTGGGCCAGAATTCAAAGCCACTTCTTTAACTACCTCCTAACATACTGTGAATACCCTGGGGACAGAACAGGGTTGACACCCTGAGGCATAAAGGTGTGGAAACATTTCTTTAGAACAGAGGTTGGCAAACTATGGCCCATGGCCAAATCTGAACTGCCACTGTCTTTATAAGTAAAGTCTTTATTAGGACACAGCTCTCCTTATTCAGCCACATACTGTCCTCGGCTGCTTTAGAAGAGCAGAGCTGAGTAGTTGTGAGAGAAACAACATGTCCTGCAAGTCTGAAATAGTCACTGTGTGACTACAGAAACAGCTTGCCGACACTGCCTGCCTGGAGAGGACCCGGGCTGGCTCATGCTCACAGGGACCACCGTGGGGTGGAGAGAGAGACAGCAAGGGATGGCTGCTTCCCTACTGCCGGATCCAAGAGATGAGGTCTGACAGTCATCTCTGTTGCTTTGAAACCTTATTTCCTTGTTTCTGCCAAGTGCTCAGAGCCAGGGCACACCCCGGTTGCAAACCAGAGCCCGCATCTGCAGTTTCCTCGTGTACATTGTGCAACTACTGCTCATCCCGGGAAGCACTTGTAAGTTCTCCAACTGGGTGGATTTCCTCATGTGAAAAATATGAATGCAGCGTCGTCTCACCCCAAACCACATCTGTCTGGCACTTTTACATGTTATAACAACTGTTTTAGAAACGGGCTTTTCCCCCCTCCTAATGCTAAACACCACATCTAGTCGGTTTTATGAAGCTCTGAGAAGCAGAACCAGTTCTCTGGTTCCCTAGTGCTAGAACATAATGTAAAGACTTCACAGGACCCAAGGGGGTGGGATTGAGAAGAGTAAGCCTCCACCCCTACCTGGTCTGGCAGGCCGCATGAACCCCAAGCTCTGACCAGCCTCATTGTAAACATCCATGAGCTTCTGACCTGCTGCCTCTTTCTCGAGTGTCCCAGTGTGACAACAGGTATAAGGCTTTAAGTCCCCTTCATGACCTCTACTGTAAAAAGTGACTTCCTCCTGCTGTCTGCTTCTCTTCCCCAATCCGCACCTTCTCCTGCCTTCCACAGGGCTACACTGGTCACTGCCCTCATTGCCCAGCGACTCAGTGACAGCAGGGCCTTTCCAGCCCCATTGTTTTGCTCTTGTGGTCCCTCTGCTTAGCATCGTGTTTCTCTCCCACTGGTCCACCTACCAGAATCACATCCATCCCTCAATGCTCTGCCCAAGAGTCTTACATTTTATATACAACTAGAGAATCAGTGCACAAAATTCATGCAAGAGTAGGCCTTCCTTCCCCTGGCTGCTGGCACCAGCTTCCTCCTGGCACCCGGGACCTGGGCTTCCCTTGCAGCCCCCACTTCATCCGGAAGGTTGTCCGAATGGTCATTTTGCTGTTGGGTCTAATTAGCATATTAGCTCTTTACTATCTAGGATACTTCCTAAATCAATTTTAATTAAACAAGAAATACATGAATGCATGCTCCCAGTCATAATGTAGAGCATTATGGATAGGGCTAAAGTCTCTATTGACGAAAACCTCCAAGCTCCATTCTTCCTCAAAGGTGAGCAATATTATCTGTTTGTTGCATGTTTTCCCAGAGTTTTTTCTATGCAGTTGCATATTCACATATGAGCGAGTAGAAAGTATACAACATATTTTGCATGTTTTACACAAATGGTAACACCCTTGGATTTTTTCACCCAACAATCTCTGCTGGAGGCTTTCTACATGATGTATCTATATGACTCAATAGGGTAGCGGGATTCTTTTAATCTGCCATAGCGGGAGCCCCAGCATTTCTCCTCTGATTGACAGACTGTTCCCAGGTATTTGACAGGGAAATGATGATGTTATAAACATCCTTGTCTATGCCTCCTGTGCACTTGCAAGTGTCTCCAGGGGAGATACGTTATTTATTGTTTTCTAATTGTTTACAGCAGAGCTTGGCAAATGCTCTTCTGTAAAGGGCCAGCTAGTAAATATTTCCGGCTCTGCAGGCCAATAGTTCCTGTCACAACCACTCAGCTTGTGCACTTGTATTTTGAAATCAGCCATAAACAATACATAATGGGTGTGGCTGCGTCCTAATAAAATTTATTTACAAAAATAGCTAGGGGGAAGGATTTGGCTCACAGGCCATAGATGCTGTACTTTGCTTTACAGCATACCTTTCAAATAGAACACTGTTTTATGGTATTTTATGGCTATTCCTAGACACCAAAGCACCAATGGTTAGTAACCATTAGTAACATTAACTGAGCCCCTTAGATGTATCATGCTCATTGCTATCTGTTTTGCCTATATTATCCCATTTAAGTAGCAGAATCACTGAAGCTCAGGGATATTAAATAATTCTTTAAGGTCACAAAGCTGGTAACTGATGGAGTCAGCCTTGCTATCCAGGCAGCAGGACCCCAGAGTTCATGTGCTTAAGCTACTGTGACACAATGCAAGTCACAGATGGCTCAGACAACTGGCATCTGGTGGGTCTGGTGGACCATTTCCCCAGGAACGTGCACATACAATTGCCTACAATTTCAGGTCATTCAGAGAGCGCCCAAGTGGCACCCATGAACCTCAGGTTAGGATTTCTTATAGGACCCAGGGTGCTAGCATCCATCCAGTGCTGACACTCCCCCCCCTCGCCCCCACCTACCAGCAGCGCGCACCTACCCTGCTCGCAGGGCCTGAGCCACTGTAACTCTTAGCTCCTTCTCTGGATAGAGATACTTGCTTTTCTTCCACACTTGGTCCATTGAGTGTGAGAAGTGGCAATAAAACTGGCCTGTGCTTCACCCACTAAAGCAGTGGTCGGCAAACCGGGGCTCAGGAGCCAAATGCAGCTCTTTGGCCCCTTGGGTGTGGCTCTTCCACAAAATACCATGGCCTGGGCGAGTCTATTTTGAAGAAGTGGCATTAGAAGAAGTTTAAAAAATTTGACTCTCAAAAGACATTTCAATCATTGTACTGTTGATATTTGGTTCTGTTCACTAATGAGTTTGCCAACTACTGCACTAAAGGATGAAAGGAGGATGGATGGATGAATAGAAGGGTAGGTAGGTGGATGGGAAGGGGGGCGCTGGGTAGAAGGGAGGAAGAGGGAAGGAGGGAGGCAGGAGGAGGAAGGAAAGAAGGGAAGGAGGAAGTGAGGGAGGAGAAGAGTGTGAGAGAAGGGAAAGAAGAATCCATTGTGAAATGTATATGCCTTTTAAAATTTTTCTCTTTCCTATTGAAAGTATTACAGATGTCCCACCCCTAACACACACATACTTTATTCAACACTTTATGAGGTATACTGTCTCCTCAGAGAGAACTGCTCTATATGCCCTTACAAATAGTATTTCCCTATTTCCTCATATGCTTTCACTTCTTAGTGAATGTTTGGGGATGGGTTAAGACTATCAAGGGCAGACTACCAGGAAAATGCTCATTCTGCAAGAAAAGCAGTTATGGGGTACTGTGTCCTTAGCCGCCACGGGCAGTTTCGGCCGCAGGGGTCCCCCGGAAAGCAGGCGAGGTGCAGCAGCAGGGGCGCTGTTTGACCTTGGTGTCTTGCAGCTGGCTCTGGAGCCCCCAAAGGTCCCCAGTGCTGGTTCTTCTCTGCCCTTTGTTAGGTTCAAACCCAGATCCCCAGGCACAACCTGGAGAATGAAATGCATTTTCCACTCCGTCTCTGCCAACTGGAAAGCTAAACCTGCCAAGGCCTGAGCTGTTAAAAATATAAGTGGGGAAACCCCAAGGGGCCTGCTTGAGGGGCCATTCGAAATGTTCTCCTCGTTTCTAAGTTTTTTAATATACTTGACAAGCGCTTACTCCCAGTTTGGGAAAAACCTGTCAGAAGAGATGCCCAGAGCAAAGCAAGCCTCTGACTCTGGGCAGCCTCCCCACATCTTCCCGATGGCTATCGCGGGGCCCCAGTTTGGTTTCATTTCTTTTGGAGAGCTGGTTCCTCCTCACACACGGTGTTCCATGGCTTAGGGTTCACTCTCAGTCACAAATTACTCCAGGAAGAACTTCCCTTCCCACAGAGCCAAGTGACCAAGCGTCTTTCCTTCTACAAAAAGAATCTCATATTTTTTTTAATGTGGGGTACCCTTTTCCCAAATCACCCCCATGGTGCACACTCCCCCTATACATGCAACTAGTAACCAAGCACAATCTTAGGCACCTTTTTGGCCTGAGTGTGAATCCATTCATTGTAGATGCAGAAGGTTTTTTCTCCTGAGCCCAGTGACTTAAGAGACAATTTTAATGGCATAAACCAGAATGTGAAGAAATGCTGACAAGGCACAGAGCACTCCATCAGCCAGTGGATTCTCCATCTGTGATTCCAAACCTCGCACGATTCTTGGTATTTTCAGTTCTGATCATCCAGGCAGGAAGATGTTGCGTACAGTTTGGTAGACATGAAACAGCTCAGCAAGCAAACACAGCAGCAGAAGTGGGTGAAACTGACGTGCCCACCTACGCATGCGTCAACCCATGTCAGAGTTGCATGTGGAGGGCCACTCTGCCGCACAGGCTCATTACAATGGGGCAACTGTTCTGGCACAAGAAGCAGGACTCACATGGCCCCAACCTGTTTGCGTTTTTTCCCCTCTCACAGGAGCATTTTCTGAGAAGTCAGAGGAATTCTGCAGATTACATCTCCAGCTTGGCCACATTCCAGGGGGTGGGAGGGCCGCACACCTGGGCAGCAGGAGAAGGCCAGAGCACTGAGCTCGGACGCCTGCCCTCTCCTAGCAGCCCAAACTCAGGGCCTACTCCCAGGAGCTGGTGAAGGTTTCACAAGTTGGCTGCCCCTACTTGACCGACTATAGGATGGCTTGAAGACTTAGCAAGCATCTTCTCCCAACCTCCCAACCCCCATCTCCCAGTCTTTTGGCATCTCACTTTCTGACTACCCTTCCTTGCTTCTGGAATTCTGTGATTGGCATGGAATGTGCCTCTGAGACTACAGTTTGTTTGTACAAAGTAGGTGATTTATAGATGCAGCAGCCCTAAAGACAGTGGCCTCCACATAACCTGGCTGGGAGGAACGACTTAGGGTACTATGGGCCCCGTTCTGTTCTTATCCTCATGCTTGTATGTGATGGTTAATTTTGTGTCAACCTGACTGGCCATGGGCACCCAGATTAAACATTATTGCTGGGGGTATGTGTTTCCGGATAACATTAGCCTTTGAATCCAGGGGCTCAGTAAAGTGGATTGTCCTCCCCAGCATGGGTGGGTATCATCCAACCTGTTGAGGGTTTGAATAGAACAAAAGGTGAAGGAAGGAGGAATGGGCCAATTTCTGCCTCACTGATGGAGGTGGGACATCTCATCTCATCTTGTCCTACCCTCAGGTTCTCAGGCCACTAGTCACTGCCATCATTGGTTTCCCTGGGTCTCCAGCATGCAGAGGGCAGATCATGGGACTTCCCGGTCTCTGTAATTGTGTGAGCTGATTCCTTATAATAAAGCATTACCTTTCTTTCCCTGCACCTGTTCTGTTTCTATGGAGAACCTTGGCTAAAACTCTTGTATGACTTATTCATCATCGATTCGATCATTTGTCATTTCTTAGTTCAATCAATTCTTCCTTCCCCCAGGTTTTCTCCATTACCTGTGCACTTACTACCCACTGGGGATATACACATAATAATAATTAGCATATGCCAAGCACCTACTGTGTACCCTTCACAAGGCTGAATGCTTTCTGAACATTATGCCAGTTTATCCTCCTAAAAACATTTTGGTGAGGCATGCTTATTAGCCCTGTTTTACAGATGTAGACACTGACCCTCTAAATGGGCCACACAGCTACGAAGTGTTGGAGCTGGGGGTTTAAACTCAGGCAGTCTGACTCCATAGCCCATCATAGCCCTAATCATGAGAGTGGCCTGCCACACAACCTTGTCTCAACCTCAGGGCAGTGGGCATGGTGGCCAGGAAATGACTGAGATCGGTGTGACAAACACTACTGGAGGGTAAGGTTCTGGAGGGACACCTATCCCTGCTTGAAGGGAAGGAAGGCAAGGACTCTTGCAAGGAGGAGAGGACATTTAAGATGAGCCCAGAAGGCAAGTAGACATTTGCCAGCTGGGAGAGCAAGGTCCAGATGCACTTGCTGAGTTTAGCTGAATGAAGGCTAACCGCCCAGAATCACATCCCCTTCCCTGGGAAGCAAATGTCGGGGAGATAACTGGCCTTTGGGCTGGAACATCCTCCTCTGTTTCACCTCCACTTAACTAATCGCACTGTCAAGCTCTCCTCTGGCACTGCGAATGCTCAGATGCAGTGATAACAGAGTAGAGTGCGCTGGCCATAGAAGCAGGGATGGCCGGCCTGGAGTAGAGCCAGCAGAGGGCAGGATCCAGAACAAAGCAAGAAGAGACCAGGAAGGATGCAAATGTGAATTCCCCTGGGCCCACTATACAAAGATAAAGACCATGGGTGGGACAGGGAGGAGAGGGCAGCAAACACTGTGGACTTAACCACTGGGTGCAGTCTTCGCAGAATCACATGAGCTCTGTAGACTCATCCCTTCAAAGTAGGTGAGCCTCAGTTTACCTATTAGTGAAATGGGGAATCTGATGCCTACTTCACAGGGTTGGTACAGGCACAAAGGAAAGGGTGGCAAGAAAGTGCTCTGTGAGTGAGTGAAGACAGGGAAGGTGCTCTACAATGTAAGGGAGTCTGGAATATGGGCTATGTTCTCAACTAGGCAGGAGAGTAAAGGTATCTCAACAAATGGTGTGTGAGGCCCCTTCCAAGGCTTAGGATGGGGAGAATAGGGAGGAAAAAGACCCCAAAAGTCTCTTGACCTTCCTCATGACCATCTGCCTCTGAGAGTCTATCCCTTAGCCGTGGTGGAGGGAAAGACTGGAGCTGACATTAAGGCCTCCCATTTCCCAGTGCGCCTTAGCTAAGTCCAGGCACCTCCACCTTCTCCAATGGGCCTTGGGACACCTCAGAGTTTAGAATGAGGCTGACTCAGAAGTGTTCTCCATGTTCCTTGGAGGATGACAAGCTGACACAGGGAAATCCCACTTATGGGGGAAGCTTGTTGGCAAGAACATGCTAGTAGCTGTCTCTCTAAATGCCCTCCTGTTTTATAAACAAACAGCCCAGCATGGGGGCAGAGTGAAAGTTGAAAACTGGAGGTCTCATCCTGACTAACTGGTTTTGATTTATGTTTGCTTGGACAAAGGAAAAGTTAATATTGAGCATTCAGTCTCATCCTGAGTCCCATGGATGTCTAAAATTATTGTTTTCAATTTGATGGTCTTAGGAAGTAAAGGAAATCTGGTTGTCACCTTCCAAGAATTAAGCCATGAACATGATCAGCAGGGGGCAAGGAGACCTGTGATTTGCTGCACAATATTTAGTGCAGAAGAACAGCAACAACCTTCCCAAGGTCATTACTGAGCTCTTGCATAGTCCCTCGTCACAGAATGGAACCTGGGCAAAATCAAGAGGCCAGTGAAGTTTGTTTTGATGCCCTAGTGCCCTCCACACCTCCTACCGTGAAAACCTGCCGTCGGGGAAAGTCCCTGAACTCACTCACATTGAAGTGTGATAGAGATTAAATTCTTATCCCACATACACTATATAGGGATCCAAGCTTGAGCTACTTGAAAGGAAATTTTAGAATTCCATATCTGCCTTGGAGGCTCCTTGTCACCTGGCCTTGCCTTCCCTCTCAATCTGTTCTCACATACAGCGGGAGAGATCTTCCTAAAGTAGTAACATAAGTCATTTCTCTGCTAAAAAAAATACAAAACTAAAAAAAAAAAAAAAAAAAAAAAAAACAACAACAACCAAAAACAACCCTCAGAGGCCTTGAATCATGTTCAAGAAAAAATGGTCCTGATGATCCTGCCACTCCTTATGTCTCTGGCCTCAACACCTGAGAGCCACCGTGTTCCCCAGCTCTGGGAAACAGTTCTCTCTCCATTCTGCTCTGCTTCACACAGGGCTGTTCTTTGCCCAAGCTATTCTCTCTGCTTATACATCTTTCATCTTCTTCTCCACCTGTCTAATCTTGTATGCAAACTTCAAGACTCAGCTCAAAGCTTTCCCACTTTTTCGTGGCTTTCCTTACCATTCTCACTGCCCCAGACTCAATAACCCCAGAGAACCTGCCTTTCCTCTGTCCTAGAACTTACTCCTCAGCACTTGGCTGTTCCACTTACACACTCGTCTTCTCCACTAGACGGGGAGCTCCTTAAACAAAGCAACTCATATCATATTCACGTTGACCTTGCCTCCGACAGTGACTCTTAACTACATGAATAAATCCTGAATTCTGGAGAGCAGGCAACTTTCCCAGTACCCCTCAGAATTTTTCTCCATTGTCTACATGGAACCGGCTCTAAAAGGAAATATATGTGTTAGGGTGGGGGTAAAAACTGGGAATCACATGCCCTGTCTGATGGGAACAGTTAAAATCACCTCCAGACAATTTGAGAATACTGTTGCCAAATCTTCAGACGTTTGGATTATTTTAAATATAAAAATATGTAGACAATCATACATATATGTGTGTCTACCCATACATACACACTCACGCAAAATTTGGCCCATAGGTCATGTATTAGGGTTCTCCAGAGAAACAGAACACATAGGAGATTATATATAATACTAGAAGCCCAGTGCATGAAACTTTGTGGCCCCGCTCACCCACTCATGTGCCCTGCAGATCTCGCAGTCCTACCCACCCGTGCTGGTCTTTGGTCATTACAGCGTTAGGGCCACATGACTTTTATAATATAGATGTATATTATTGTATAATAATATACACACATATGTAGACACATAGGTAAAACACACACACATGGGGGGGGGGGGGGAGAGAGAGAGAGAGAGAGAGAGAGAGAGAGAGAGAGAGGGAGAGAGACTTGTTATATATAGGCTGGCAAGTCCAAAATCTGCAGAGCTGATGTCCCAGTTCTAGTTCAAAGCCAGGCAGGCTGCTAGAGAACCAGGAAGAGTCAATGCCCCAATTCAAAGGCCATCAGACAGGAGAGTTCCCTTTATGTCAGGGGGGACCAGCTTTTTTGTTCTACTCAGGCCTTCAACTGATTGGGTGAGGCCTACCCACATGACAGAGCAATCTGCTTTCCTCAGTCTAGGGATTTAAATGTTAAAACACCCTCACAGAAATACTCAGCATAATGTTTGGTCAAATATCTGGGCACCCCCATGGCCAAGTCAAGATGATAAGGAATATTAACCACAACAGGTCAGTGGATTTCAAGCATATTTTATCCTTCAACCACCTCCCCCCCCCTTTTCTTCAAATGGAATTTTCCCCACAACTCTAATATGATAATGACCATGATTATACTAGTAAAAGGTAGCAGTAACATTTCTGAGTGATGATTCGCCCAGGCCTTTTTGCAGGGCATACACACATCGCTCCCTGACTCTCCATGGCAATCATGTGCAGCAGGCACTATTCTTCTCCTTCCCACTGTACAGAGGTGGGGACGGGGGCAGGGGTGGGGGCAGAGAGCAGTGGGATAACGTGTTCAAAGCCATACAGCTCGTAAACAGTGAAGGCTGCATTGGCACCCAAGGCACAGGATTTCCCCCAGCCTGCTAGGGAAAACAGGCTAATCGAGCCGGTGCTAAAAAGGGCAGAGGTGCAGCCCTTCCTCCTGGCATGGGTCGCTCTGAAGGGGGTTGAGAAGCCCTGGCTCAGGTGATCCTCAGAATCTGTGGGGAAAACCAAGCCAAGGATATGTGATCCTGCGGTCCCAGCCCAGGAAAGGTCGGCTCCGCCTGGTGCGTTCTGAGAGCAAGTGGCTCTCGGTATCCTGAGTCGTCCCCTGGGTGCAGTAGCCTATGTGGAGAGTGAGACCCCTGTCACACTCTGGGCCATTCGTTTTCCATCGGCAAAACACGGGGATTAAATCACACACCTTCCCCAAGGTCCCCTTGCAGAGACTGCGAGGCCAAGGCCTGCCCCCCTTTCTCGGCCCCGTTGGAGGTGGACTCTCCCGCAGCCGGCAGGGAGGGAGCTTTCTGAAAGCATGGCCAGGTGTCCCCCTGAACCCCCTCTAGCCAGGGGCAGGCCCACACAGGCCTGGGGCTGGCCATGCTGCCGGAAGCCTCGACCTTCCCCCCGTCCCAGCCTTTGTCACCCACCAGCAGCGGGGCAGCCAGACCCAGAAAAGAGTGAGCATGGCTGGCCCTGCGACTCACCCTGCCGCCAGAGGGGACCTGCCACTGGCTGCTGGGCGCTGGGCTTTCCTAGACCCGTGTGTGAACTGCGGAGTCACTCCCTAGCGGGGCTGGCTACAACTTGTCGGGGATCCTGTTACTCCTGAAGCCAGTTCCAAAAACAATACGAGGCCTGATATAGTAACCCTGATTAAATTGGCCCACAACATGCTTTTCACTTAATTCACCTATTTTTCTTCTTCTCGCCTGCCCCTTCTCAGGGCTCCCCACCCCTCAGAGCTCAATCGGGAAATAACCTCACATTTGATCTGGAGGTGGGCCCCCTGCCGAGAGGTGCACCCCGGCAGCCCTGCCAAAGCCCCGAAATCACCTGTCTTCTGTGCATTTTTATGGCTAAGCCTGGATGAGCGAACGCACGAGAAATAAATACGCCTTTGCAAGAAGGCCAGGGCCCAGGACGCCTGCGCTCGCTGCCTCCCACTTTCCAGTTTCCTCTTGTACGTTTTCCCTGACAGTCTTCGCCCAGCGTAGCTCTGATGAGGGGCTCACCTGTCGAAATGAAAAGGCTTTCAGAACTAACAGCCCACTTCACACAGGGGCCCTGTTTCATCGGAGGCCAAAGAGACCCTGAAGGCGGCGAGGAACCGCGCGTGGACAAACGGATCCGTGGTCGGCTTTCTGCGGGGGGAACTGAGCGCAGGCGGTCATTCCACCCTGGGCCACGCGCGGGGCCTCAGTGCCTTCTCCTGGTCGTGAGCTTTGGCGGGCTTCTCTCCTATGTTGGAGGGGGGACTTAGGGAGACCGCGTACCCCCTTGTCTGATCTCCTGGCAACCAGGGTGCCATCTGAGAACCACACGAAGATCTCACAGGGCGGGGGGTCAAGAATCAGCAGCTCCAAGGGGAAGTTCCCGGGCAGAAAAAGGAAGAAAACCGGAGTTTTCCAAGGCTGGGTTCGCTACCCGCTCTCTCCAACCGCCCCCCCCCCCCCCCCCCCCCCCCCCCCGCCCGCAATGCAGCCTGCCCTTCTCATGGGGACCCTTCTTGACTGCGGGCGGCATTTTGAAAGCAACACGCACATTTTAATGTCAGGAGAAGAATTAGTGTCTCAGAACAGCCTCAAATATGATCATATGTAATTGTTTTATAGGTGCTGGCACAGGTTCAGGGAAAAATGGGTTTTTAATACCAAATCTTTCTACTTCTCTTTGTTTCCCTGTGATTTGTGGGCTCTGTGAATGGCAGGTTCCTGGCAGACCCACGATTTCGATTTCCCCTTTGTTTTCTCACGCTCTTGGAGTTCAGGGTTTCTCTCCCTCTCTCTCTCTCTCTCCCCCGTCTCTCTCTTTTATGCTTTCTTTTTCCCCCATGCATCACAAATGCTATTTAATAGGGTGGTTTTCTCCCCACCGGAGATACATCGTTTGGATAAACCACACATAAATTTAACCTCTCTCCAAAGAATCATTTAGGATTCGAATGCACATATATGTAACGTGCTCACACGGACCGACGATGCTTTTCTTTTTCCTTTAAACTAAGGAACTACCCAATGCCTGACTTCCTGCCCCATCTTTATCCCCATGGAAAAGCAGTTTTCAGGCAAAGGAATGCAGGGGGGCCACTCTCCCCCTGCCCCCACAGGCTCACCAAGTGTTACTGAGGCTGAGGGCGGCCTCGGGAGGCACCAGGCTTCTGAAGATAAAACTCATCCATCAGGCAATGCCCTCCAAGGTCATTCTTGGATAAACCAACTTGTTCCAGGGCGCATGGAAGTAGGAAGAACAGGATTCACTGATTAGGGTTGGCAGCCTTGGGTTTGTATCCGGATACAGAGGCCATGGAAACTCTTAGAAAACAGATGTGCTTTAGAAAAAATCCCTCTGGCTACAGTACAGAGAGGAGACCACAGAATGACCAGGGCTGGGACTGGTGCAAGAGTATGGTGAGTGATAGTGATGGTCTAGACTAGGGTGAGAAAGGGGAGGGGAGATGGGGGACTCTACGAAGATTTCTGTCAAGTGGACCCTTCTTGGCATCACAGGTGCAAAGTGGGTCATTATGATATGATCACCTTGACAGTCATCTCAACCTTAACAAATATGCAAAATACCATTTAATAAAGAACCAATGGAATGCAAACATCATCTTGCCCCTGATCCTTTACTGTCTCTGACCTCCTCATTCTGTCTCAGTCCTGAGCTTCCCATCATTCCTCATGCTACTGCATGTGTCCCATCGCCCCCGGGGGCTCCCTGCAGCATGCTAAGGCATTGCCCCACACACTGACAATTCCCTGGCTTGATGTCTAGATTATGTCGAAACAACCCTGTGTCCAAATATCAACCAACTGTGTGCTGAACTTCAAAATAAGCAAAAGTCCTTTAGCTTTCGCAGATAAATTCTCAAAAGAGAAAGCTGAGGAGATGGCCATTCACTATAGAAAGCCGTCTCTGGAAACTCTAGTCAAACCCAGCTTCCCTGGGCATTCCAAGGTCATGCACATCTCAGAATGAGCTGCAGGAGCAGGTGAGATGCTGCCAAGAGACTCAGAGGAGGCAGCACCTGTCGGCCCCTCATCCAGGGCTGCCCACCCTGTGCAGGAAATGGCCCCCACTGGGTGTCCTTGCAGCCACTTCAGGCAGGCCTTAGTTTGCTTCTAATTAGTGCCCCCTCTCGACTGCCCATATGGCTGGCCCTGCTCCTCGCTGCCAGTGAACGCACGAATGAGTCTGCCTGCCTCCCTCTCTCTTTCCCATACATGACCCTGCAGCTCAGCTCAGCTCATACTCCTCCCAGCTCAAGCTTCATTCCCAAACGCAAAGATGTTGGGGTGAACAGGGCACAACACCAAGCTCCCCTCACACTTTACAGGCCCGAATGCACTTGTTGGCTTTCTCTAATTTCCTAAGAGCTGCTCCCTGCATGCTTCCCTGGTGCTAAGAGTTGTGACACTGGTCTTTTCTTCCAAGTACTTGTAGATATGGGTTTGCATTTCTGAAGGCTTGGAAAAAAACTTGTTATCCTAAGCTGTGTGTCTTGAACATGGAAAGAGGATTGGTTGGGTTTCCATGTGGTGAAAGCTTCACCCGGGGGTGATAGCCCCAGACAGGTGTCCTGGCAGGGCTCTTCAGGATGATAAATGGGGGCCCTGGCATGTCCGGATCATGCTGAACTCATTATGAACGCAGCTTGCACTGGACCAGGGGGTCATTCTGGCCCAGGCCAAATGAGGTTTGATAGATGGTTTCAAACATCTCTTCCAGGTCTAGCACACTGGTGTCTGCTGACTGGGATGAATGATGTTTTGTGTCCTTGCGTGGGTGTTGAGCATGGCTTGTTACAAAGTAGGTGCTCAGGCCTGGAAGCTCAGGGGGTGGGAATCACGGGGTCTGTGCACAGTAGTTCCCTTTGTCCAGATACAGGCATGCTGTCGCCCTTGCTCAGTGACCGCGTCCTGATGCTGGTGATAATGGTGGTGACATGAACCACTGCCTGCCTGAAAGCCCTGCAGCTGGTGGAAAGAGCTGGGCTTTGGAATCTGAAATCCCGGACCTGCCGCTGATTAGCTGCCTGACTGTGGGCAGGAGACTGCATTAAGCTCTCGAGTCCCTCTTCTCTCACTCCTTGCACGAGGAGAGAGCACAGCGCTGGCACATCGCAGAGCTTCATGACATTTTGGTTTCTGCTCTTTCCCTAGGAGGCTTAGGGGCCAGCCACCTCGGGTTCAAAGCCACCTCAGGTTCAATGTTTGACATTGGGTGGGTTACTTTAGCTCAGCGTCCTAGTCTATAAAATGGGAATAATGGTAGCTCACTGAACCTTTTCTGGTCACCCCCTCCCTCCAGACCTGTTCTCTACCCTCCCCGACCCAACCCTTCTCTGAGCCTTGGGGAGGCTGACTCAGTGGACATCACCATCACCTTTGCCCTGATTCCAGCTGGGTGGTGCCAGTGGTCCTCACAGGCCAAAGGACAGAGTCAGGGTAGGTGTCCACTGGTTCCTCTTTACCAGGCGCAGTCTGGAGGTGCTGAGTTCGGCCCTGAAGCCACGGCTCCTGGTGGGTGGCCTTCTCGCATGCTTCTGTTCCCACATTGTTCTGATAATCCCTCCTTCCACTTACCTCTCATGCCTATGGGTGGGTGTAGTTCGCTGTGGTTGCTACTCCCTCCATGCTTAACTATCACTCACCCACAGGTCCTATATCCCATCTATATCTCCTGTAAATATCCCCGTCCTTAAGCCTCCTTTACAATTATTTTTAATTTTGGTAAAATACATATAACATAAAATTTTAATAATTTCTAAGTGTACAGGTTAGTAGCATTAAATATACACTATTCACATTGTTGTGCAAACATCACCACCATCCATACCCAGAACTTTTTTTCTCTTGCAAAACTGAGACTCTGTACTCATTAAGCAGTAATTCTCCATTGCCCCTCCCCCTCCATCCAGCCCCTGGCAACCACCATTCTCCTTGTATAAGTGGAATCAGATAGCATTTGTCTTTTGTGACTGGCTTATTTCACTTCACATAATTATTCTCAAGGTCCATCCATGTTGTCGCATGTGTTACAATTTCCCTTCTTTTTAAGGGCGAATGATATTCTACGGTATGTGCATATCACATTTTGCATATCCATTCATCTGTCGATGGAAACTTGAATTGCTTCTATCTTTTGGCTACTGTGAATGCTGTTGCTATGAACACAGGTGTACAAATATCCTTACACCCTCTTTAATTATCCCTTCTACCAAGACCCTCAGGAATATATAATCTATATATAGTATCATCATGTTGTTTTGAGAATTGAGTTAATATGTTAGAACAGTGAGTACTCAGTAAATGCCCCTTCTGCTGCTACCAGGCAGGTTTTCTGGGTGGCTACATCTTGAGCACCAGCTAACCACATTCCCTGGTTAAGTTAGGCTACGCACCATGACTGCACCCTGGAGAGGGGATGTGACTAGAATGGGGCACCCCCTTTTAAGCCTGGTCCATCTAACTCTGTGCCCTCCAATCCTTCATGCCATCTCCCTTTCTGTGGGCTAGACATCTGATCTGCAGGAAGATCCTGGACGCCACATGTTAAAGGTGGCAGAGCCGCCGTCAGCCTGGGTCCCTCCATGTATAGAGCAGAGGTAGGTGCTAGTGTCATCGTCCATGTTCTACAGATGATAAAACCAGGAGATATGGGAACTTGCCCAGCAAATAGCAGGGCCTACATGTGAACCCAAGCCAGCAGTCTCCCCCAGGGTCCACACTCCTAAGTACTGCTCTACACGGTGTCTCTCCCAAAGTAAGGAACAAGGCTTCGCCATTATAATTTCCTTTTCCCAGATAATTCCTAGACTCGCCTGGGTGGAGTTCATGGTGCTAACCACTGCACCAAGGTGGCTGACATTCCATTCATTGCACTGCATTTCCACTGGGGTATGGGGGGCAGGAAGGAAACAGACCAATGGGGTGGCAGCTGCATCCCGGCCATCTCTGTGCTGCTCTTTTTTAAAAAAAATACATTTTATTGATCTTTAACAGAGAGTAAGGGAGAGGGATAGAGAGCCAGAAACATCGATGAGAGAGAAACATCGATCAGCTGCCTCCTGCACACTCCCTACCCGGGATGTGCCTGAAACCAAGGTACATGCCCTTGACCAGAATCGAATCTGAGACCTTTGAGTCTGCAGGCTGATGGCTCTATCCTGAGTCAAACTGGCCAGGGCTGCTCTTAGGTGCTCTTTTCTCCTAGAGCCTGCGACCTGCTCTAAGGACTTGGGACGTAGCCTGAAGAAGGAGGGGTGCTCCTTGGCTCCATGGCAGCAAAGTCGGGATTACCTACTGACATTACAGCTGGCAGCCCCTGGCTGCTGGCACCCTTTAAAAGAGAACATGATGGCAATTTTCCAGCTAAATTCCCCCAATTAGGCAGTTAGAGAAACATTATCCACCCCAGGATAAAGCTGATGAAATGGAGGGGCAAGTCTCAGGGAGATGGAGTGCTAATCTGTCTGTGTTGAGGCCCACAGCCTAGAACACATATGTCCAGGGGTGCTCTGTGTTCACAGGGAGACACGTGCAGAGTCTGAGGGCCTGCTTGGGGACAAAGGCATGATCTGTCACCTCAGCCACTCCAAGGGTCCCACCTTCCTCGGCTACGGGCAGGAAAGAGCTCTGAAACCCCAAAGCTCTCTAAACTCTGGTCTGGACTGAGTGGGCAAAGGGGAAGGTGGGGGGGGAGGAGACAGAATTACATGAAGTTAGAGCAGGAGGAGGCTTCTGTTTTTAACCCTACTAGACTTAACATAGGGCTGGGGAAACAGGTCTACCAGGGAGAGTCCCAGAGGTGATGCAGGACAGCATTCCGAGCGATGCTCAGAATCCTGGTCTCTTCATCAACAGAGTCTTTACTACATGTTGGCATTTTGGACCCATCACCCCAGTTAATTCTTACAACTCTGGGAGGTGGGTCCTCCTGTTCTTCCCTAGTTACACCTGGGAAATGGAGACTTAGTCAAATGTATGGAATCCAGGCCAGCAGTTCCACACACAGACCAAGCCAAATGTCTGATCCCTTGGAAAGACCCTGGGTCCTAGTGCCAGAAGCCTATGCAACACATCCACTTAATGGGAATGACAATAATAACTGTGAATTGAGCACCATGCCAGGTGCCTAACCCATAATATCTTATTTAATCCTTACAGCGATTCTGTCAAATAAGTCACCACTGCCGCACTTTGCCAATGAGGAGATTATGGGCCAGAGGGATGAAGATCTTGCCCAGGGTTGCACACTGTGGCTGGACTCCAGCCTCAATGCTCCTTACCCTCCTGACTCGGGCCAGTGCCCTGACCTCCATGCCAGTCCACCTCCTCTTTGGCAAGGCTCACCCAGCACACAGGCACAGTGGGTCCTGTAGAGGCTGAGACAGTGCCTATGCTTTAAATTCTATAAAGCAGTGAAAACTAAGGTCCCATACTGACAGTGCCAAAGGACAACAGATTGAGAGAAAGAGAGAGACAGAGAGAGAGACAGAGACAGACCCTCAAGTCAGGGCTGTCAGGGATGGTCTGTGAGGGATGCAGATTTGAATGCAGCATCACTGCAATCGCCAAGGGAGGCCACTCTAAGCAGAGACGTGTAGAGCAGGTGTACCAGGGGCTGTGGGCCTTCTGGTCTGGTTATCGCAGAAAAAGGGTAGGACGTGAGGCCATAAACATGGGTTGGGTTGAGACCATGTTATTAGGGATTTGGATGTCAGAAACGAAGTGAGGACTTAACCGTAGGGAACTAGGGAGCGACTGGATGTTGGGGAAAGGTGCTGAGATATTTCTCTAGGATGACCAACCTGGTTAAGGTGTTCAGGATGGATCTTAAGAGGGAAAGAGTAGAAGACATTAATAATGGAGTGAAAGGGAATGATGACGGTCATGCTGACAGAACATCGTGGCTGACTGAAAACACAAAGGCAACCAGACCTGTTATCACTGACAAGATGACAGTCAATGTTCATGATTTTCTGTGAATTATATTTCCTTGGGCCACAAACACTTCTTCCCCTCAATGAAATGTTGATGTTGGAAGGAGACCAGGCTAATCAAGGCCTAAGTATGAGAAGAGGCTCCCACTGCTTGACACCACAGTGGAGAAAAGTCCTCAAGCATGAAATGGCCCTGTCCCCTGGCTCTCACGGCAATCACAGCCTGATTATTTATAGGGAACTGAAGGAAAGCAAAAGGGAGCTGATTTGTTGAGGTTTCCTTGGGCTGGCCTCGAAGCCCACGGAGCCTTTCAGATTTACATAAGCTTCCAGAGAGGGCCGCACCCTCCTGTCCCCTGCATCCAGGATGGTCTGGAGGACCCCGGACCAGGGACACATCACCAATCAGAGGCTGTCCCGGATGCAGGAGGGACATGGCTTCCTATGAAGAACTGGTTGGGGGTGGGGAGGAATCCTTCTTAGTTAAGGCCAGCGTGAAAGGGAAAGGCACCAACAAGCATGAGTGTGCCTGCACTGTCCAGGGGCACCAATAAAAAGAAAGCAAACACTGCCTATAAACTGCCAGGATATATAACTTCACAATGAACTTACAGTCCATAAAAAGTGAGCTCTGTGCCCGGCCTTAGGGAGGGGAGAGCCAGACTGGAAGTGAGTGAGCAGAGATCTCGTGAAATTACTTCCTGGATGCAGATTCTCATCACTGGGCCATTCACAGCAATTACCCTGGATGGTCCCCCTACCCCTCCTTAATCTGCCCCACACCTCTTGCCAGCCCAATTTTGCCAGTGATTTTGAAAGTCATGGATATGTTTCATTGGGACTTGGCTCAAGTCTGCCAGGAAAAGCAAATTCGGGCCAGAAATAGTAGAATTTGGACATGATGGCAGAGCCAAGCTGCCGCCAACTGAACTTCACCTCAAGTCTGATGTGGGAAGGAGGAATGGAGGATTTCTAGGCACTGGTGGGTGGTGTTAGCCAGAATTCTGTTTGTTTAAAACATCTTACCCAGACCACAGCCACGGTTCCCATACCCTGAAAATGTCTGGCGACTCCTATTCCATGCCACCCGGAGGTCTCTCTTCTCAGGAGGAGAAGGCTCTTGTTCTCCTCCACAAGGAGCTCTAAACACTGCTGGCCAGAAATAGATTTGATAGATTTGAAACTCTGGGTTTCTCTCCCTTGCCCATTTAAATGGCACTTGAGAGTCCTTCAGAGTGTTTTAGGCACGAATTGACAGAACAGGAAAAAGACGTTCTGATACGGGCTCAGAACAAAAGTTGTGGTTCTTTGATTCTAGGATGCCTGCTGTCCAATTCAATATTTTTGAAATGTGTACTTTTCCAATATAAAACAGAGCCTTTAATTCCCCAATAATCTGTTATATGAGTTCTATGACGTGCTCAATGACGTCTTCTATGGGGGACTTTTGTGTGCTGGGACCAGCACTTGGCAAATGGTGCTAAGACCGAACATTGATTTCTCTGAATTTGTTTCTCCTATAAGAGTGCCTAGGGTTGCCTCTGGCCTGAATATTCCCTTCAGTCTTTGTGGGTTTCTTCACCTCTGAAATGCCAGGTGAGACTAAGAAAGAAAAAAATATCCTAGGCAGGAGCAGGCCAAGACCAGGCTGTTGACCCAAGACAATGGGGCCAAGGAACAGAGCTCAGTCTATGCTTTAGGGTAGAACTACACAATAAGTTTCCCAAATGGCCTGCTCTGGATCACTGGAGGGACACGGCCCAGGAACTTGGATGGTAGAGGTCTGTAGGATTCAGGACCTTGGACATCACTAGGAGATGAAACAGATTTTTTAAAGGAGTGGGTGTCATTTGGTACCTGCAGAAACCTGTTGTACGCAAACCTGCTACTCTAATAGTGATTCATTTTTTTTAATTTTTTTGTTTAAAGTATTACAAATAGTAGCACATATGTCTTCTTTTTTCTCCCATTGACCTCCCTCTAGCTTCCCCTACCCCTCAGCCCATGCCCTCACCTGCCCCCCCCTCCTTCCCCAGTGTCTTGTATCCATTGGTTATTCTTTTATGCATGCATACAAGTCCTTCAGTTGATCTCTTGCAGGCCCTCTCCTCCCCTGCCTTCCCGCTGTAGTTTGACAGTTTGTTCCATGCTTCTTTGCCTCTGTATCGATTCCCCCCTTGTTTCTTTTCTTTAAAAAATCTTGCCTCTGCAGACTAGAAATAAACATATGAGAACAAAAAATGTTTGAGTCCCAATTTCAATGTCCAACAGTTGTGAGTCCCAGTTTCAATGTGACTCATTTTGAGAGTAGGGGACATTCTAGCCACCCTTTTCACCTGAATGGCTTTTATAATAGTCTTCCGTTTGCTCCTGTCCCAGAAAACAGACTGGAGTCTCATGATTTTTTAAAACAATTTCAGTGGTATTCTTAGTTTCTAAACTACCACTTACTAGATACTAGGCATCATGGTAAGGCATTCCACATAGATTATATTTATGTCTGAGTTAGAAGTTTCCCAAGGCCCCATGACCAGTTAGTGCTAGAGCTTGTATTTGAACCCAAGTCTGTCTAGATCTTGTCTACTAAACCATGATACTTGGCCTGCCTCTGCAGCTATTTAAAGCAATCAAAGCTGATACAGATGGAGGTCAAAGACACTGGCTGACCCAGAGCAAAGGTCTTGGAGTTCTACCAAAACAGACTCGCTCAGCCTTGCCTTGCAGATAACCCCTGGGACTTATCCAAAACTAAATCTCCCACAGGAATATTTCCTCTGCTGGGCATGTGCGGCTCTCCTGGGAAACAGCCTGGACCATAGAGTGAATTTCTGACCTAAGTGACGGTTTGATAAAGGGACCTCCACTAAGCACAAAACCTGGTTATGCTGCAAACGACTAGAAGCTGTTATCATGCTGATTAATGATGCCATTGTTTAGAAAAATGATTAACCCAGCAGGAAGGACCCAAGGGAATAAAATAGTGTCTAATCAATCTCAAAGGAATTGCCAGGTGATGTTTATTTCGTGAGAACTGGAGGGAATCAAAGACGCCATCATTTTCCTTGACTTCTATGCTCCGTGCAGCCCATGGGCAGCAACAGCAATCAGAGCAGGGGCAGCAGGAAAGGGAGTGGGAACTTGCCTTTGGCTGACCACCCACCCTTGGTTGGCTGCCAGTGTGGGTGTGCTGTCTTCCCTCCAATCTTAGCCTCCACTTTCTCAAGAGCCAATGCTCACCTGAATTGTTAATTCCCTTGTTCAGCGGACTGGATGGTTTTCTTGCAGCACTGCCAAGTGGAACTGGCTCTTAATTATATCAAATCATGAGACCACACCAAAGACAGCTTTATTAGAACACCCGTTTGTCATGCTATTTAAAGAAAGGGGGAAAAATAGCTGACAAGATGACAGTCGGTGTCCAGGGGAAGCCCATAACAGCCTGCAACATACAGCTTCTTGTAGCTTCCGAACCCGGCCTCGGGTCTAGCTACTTAAAACCCGACTTCATGTGCAGGAACAGATCCGAGCCAAGAAGGATATCTTCTTAAGTAGTGATGTTAAGTGAGTCCTAGCGTTCTTTTCATTTCAAATTAGACTTCATTTGATCTGACTTAATTTCTACTTGATTTCCTTAGAGGAGCAAATCCAAATCTAAGTTATCAAGTGGCATACTTTGTATAGCTTTAGATTCATTAACCAGTGATGTAAAAACTTTCCCCACTCCCAACTTCCCGCCCCCACGGACTCCTGTCTACTGTGTTTATGTCCAAAACACCTGACTTTTCTACGGGGAGACCCCTCCCATGACTCCTGATGGCCTGTGTACCCCAACCACTGACGACACTGAGGTCATCCTATCCTGTCAACATTCAATGCTCAGAATTGAAAAAGCCTGGTTTACACCATCACCAACGTTCAAGGGACCATTCATCTTCTTTTTAAAAGATATGTTGTTATTGATTTTATAGAAAGAGGAAGGGAGAGGGAGAGGGAGAACGGGAGAGGGAGGGAGAGGGAGAGGGAGAGGAGGGGGAGGGAGAGGGAGAGGGAGAGGGAGAGGAGAGAGAGAGAGAGAGAGAGAGAGAGAGAGAGAAACATCGATCCCCAACCAGGAGAATTGAGTCCGCAACCTGGGCATGTGCCCTGAGCAGGAACTGAACCGGTCGGTGACCTTCTGGTGCATGGGGGATGCTCAACCACTGAGCCACAGGGGCCAGGGCAGGGAGATTATTCATCTTGATATCCCTTGCTGCTCTGTACAACAGTCACACCTTATCTGTGACTTTGCATTATGAGGTTTCAGTTACCCTCTGTCAACTGTGGCCCAGAAACATGGAGTGAAAAATTCCAGAAATAAATAATCCGTAAGTTTTAAATTGCGTGTATTTCTGAGCAGTGCGATGAAATCTCGCGCTGTCTTGCTCCCTCCTGCCCGGGATGTGAATCATCCCTTTGTCCAGCGTCTCCTCGCTGCAGAGGCTTCCCGCCCATTAGTCACTTAGTTGCCGTCTCTGTTATCGGACGGGCTGCCGTGGTATCGCGGTGCTTGTGTTCAGATAACACTTATTTTACTTACTAATGGCCTCAAACCCGCTCACATAACCTTTATGTCAGTCTACGGTCATACCTGTTCTATTTTATTACTAGTTATTGTTGATCTCTTACTGGGCCTAACGTATAAAAAGAAAACCTTGCCATAGGTACGTATAGATAGGAGAAATAATATATATAGGGTTTGGTACTATCCCCTGGGGATCTTGGAGTGTTTGCCCTAGAGATGAGGAGGGACTACTATATTTACTTTTGGAGGCATTTCCCTGAGCTAAACACAATGTCATCGTTAACATTCTTAAAACCCCACTGTCAGTAACAATCGGAGACATTTCTTCTGCAAAAGGTGTATGTGTGTGTGGCGGGAGAAGCAATCAATACTTCTTTCTAGTTTGAAGGTTTCTGCTTATGAATGTCTGGAAGGCATCCTCCGCTAGTGCTTCCATCACAAAGCTATGGGGCTTCAGGGTCCAAGGGCCCCTGGTGATAACCTGGAGATGCCCCTTTTAAGGACAATAATGTCCTGAGGTTACCCAGGAGCTGCCAGGCTCCCTAGTTGAGTGCTTTCTCTCTACACCCTCTCCATGTGCCCTCCCCGACTCCCGACCCGCAAATTGTACTGATTTCTTAGAGAAAGAATTCTAGAACTGCACATGAGACACCCTAGGCTACTCCCTCTGCTTACTGAGCAGTAGATCTCACCAACCTCAGGGGTTACTTCCTGTTACTTCTCTTGAGCTGAAAGTGGACAGTTGACTTGGCCCCAGCCTGCCCTGCAGGCAATGCTGCTTCTAAATCCTGCCTCCCTGGGGCCCATGTTTAGGTGCTCCCAGATAGGAGGGGGTTCTGAAATAGACTTCAAAGTGAAGGCTGTGGCAGGATCGCTGGGAGCCCAATCAGTTATTACACGCTTCGACTACACAAGTCAAGGTCTCAGACCACACTCTCAAGAGGAGAACCTGGAATAGCTCTCTGGCAGTTCACAAAACTGTCATTATTGCAACCCTGAAATTAAAATAAGGCTGCCCCAGTCTCTGGGGTCAGAAAAGCTATTTCTGGAACATGCAGGTGCATCAAAGCCCTAAGCTCCTGTAACCCAGCATCCTCCTGGCTCATCACAGCTTTACTCTAACTTGAGGAAAGGACTCTGGGAGCCATTAAGTTCCATTATTGCATGCTTACTGGATAGGCCATGCTCTCTCCATTAAGCTACATCACTTTTCCCCAAATAACAAAGGAGAGGCCATACAAAGAGATGTAGACTGGAAAGAGGACGGGAGAATTTGACCATCTTTCACCCAAGAGGACAGTCACATGGTCATGGTGCTTCTTTCTTCAGGCCCCCAGTGAAGTCATCGCTACCCCCTGGAGCAATGAAATGGCCAACATCCTATTTGCATAGGGGCGGGAGGGTGTTACTTAGCTGACGTCTTTCATTGGTCAGGGTCTATTATTGACATTTCAAAGTCAAATATTCTTTCCCTAACCCTTTCTATCCCTAGGACTTATGGAGGCAAGCACATATATGGCCCCCCAAAACTGGTCCTTCTGAAGAATCTGTGGACTTCACCCATCTCTATAAAAAACAATTTCTAAAATCTGAATGTGAGAATGAAGAATCTTGCTACATTTAGACTGGGAAATAATTTCCCTTTGTAGTAAATAGTATATGGTGGTTATGAAAGATGGTCAAAATGATTAACCTGAATCGAGAGAGAGAGAAAGAGAGAAGAGAAGAGAGGAGGAGGAGGAGGAGGAGGAGGAGGAGGAGGAGGAGGAGAGAGAGAGAGAGAGAGAGAGAGAGAGAGAGAGAGAGAGAGAGAGAGAGAGAGAGAGAGAGAGAAGCAGAGCTGCTGGTCACTGCATGAATGAGAAAACAGGCATATCTGGGCAGGTAATTAGAAAAGGCTCCCTTCCTCTGGGAAGATACAGTCTAGGGATGGTTTGGCAAGTGGATCAAGAGATGGATTTAGACCCACTCATCCCTTCTAAACCAGTGCTGGCACAGTGCCAACCTATCGCACTGTCTAGAGCAGCGATTTTCAATTTTTTTCATCTCATGGCACACATGAACTAATTACTAATATTCTGCAGCACACCAAAAAATACATCTTTGGCTGATCTGACAAAAAATAGGTATAATTTTAATTCACTCAGATTGGATGGCTATTGTTGCTGTTGTCATTTATTTTCCTTGACAATCCAGGAAAAAGAGGTCAGTGCCCTGACTAAGTAGTCAGGTATTGAATGTTTTAAAGATTCTTGCGTCATACCAGTGTGCGGGCCATGGCACACCAATTGAACATCGCTGGTCCAGAGAAACCCTAGAGAAAAATATAAATGGGCTTGATACCTGGTTATAGGTAGATGTTGCTAGAACTAGAGTGATCAAAAGTCATTAGGGAAGGAAAAGGTTTAGAAAACAGAAAAACCTCCAAGGAGAAATAATCACCGGTAACATTACCTTGAGAAATGATGACCATTTAAGTCTCTGGTGCAGTTTTCCATTCTTTTCTCCACAAAGAGAGAGAATTCCAATATGGCAATGTACTGCACCTACTGTTTTATGGCCTTTGCTGTTTGCTTATTACATCCTGTCTATCTTGGCATGCGAGCTAAAATACAACTCCAGCATTACTTGCAACAGCATCGCAGCATTCTCTGGAACTGTAACACATTTGATCAAGCCTGCGGTGGGAACTACAGGTTAACTAGGTTTCTCCCTGCCTGTCTCAGCCACCTGCTCGCCATGAAAAACCATCTGGCTGGAAACAGAAAGAAGCAAAGGTAACACCAAACCTCGAAGTCAGAAATGAGCTATGATTGGTTAGCAGTGCAGGGTGGGAAACGCTCTTCTTTGGAAGAAGGTATCCAGCAAGCTAAGCCCTTGCACCTTGCTCCTGACTTGCAGAGACGGTTTACTTCCCCTCCCACCGGTCACTCCGCCTCCACCATTAGGCACATTCCTGGCTTTCACACTCCCAGAGCCAGATGCCATTGTTGGAGCCTGTTGACACGTGGCAGCTGGCTGAAATGGAGACAGCTTGTTCAGCAACCCCTCCCTGCAGAGCTTCCCCCTCCCCCAGTGTTTTCCCCAGAGCAGTGAGAGGACGGACCAGCATGTGACTTCCATTTATGCCTGGGCACCACCGAATTCCTGCCAGCAAATGCATTCCTTCCATACCTGTCCATCAGCTCGAGAGGAACAGGGCCTGGGCACAGGGCTCGTATTTCCTGAGTAAAGTTCTTTATCTTTCCTCGGGTAGAGATGAAGCCAGCTTGCTCAGAGATGAAATGCCCTTCTAGCCTGGCTGTTGGAAGAGCATGTCAACGGGTGTCCCAGAGTTCACGCTCCTCAGGGGCTGTATTTTGGAAAGCTTGCTTTTGAGCTCATCTCACAGCAACACATTTGCATTAGGACCCATAGGAAGAAGGGCCCCAGGGAATTATAGCAGGAACACACCATGTTTACCATAGGAAGATGGCACAGAGGCCATGCTAGAGTCCAGCTCTCCAAGGGTACACAATTTGACAGCAAAGGACTTTGTAGGAATATTTTCTCATGCAAAAGCCCATGATAAATATTTATTTTAAAAAATTGGGACATCCTATTTATGTTCTGAAGTGAATTGTTCACTGCCCTACACAATTAAAAAAAGCAATGGTTTCCAAATAAAGAAGAGACAGAAAGAAGGAGAGCGGGAGTGAGCGAGAGGAAGAGGAAGGGGAAAGAGGGAGAGAGAGGGATGCAAGACCTTGGCCAGGGAACACCAGAATGTGCCTAAATGTAAAATATTGACTGGTTCTTAGAGCTTCATCCTTCTTTTATCACCAATGAGCACAATATGTTAACAGAAGGAAAACAACCATGATTTAGAGCCAAGGAACTTTAGTGTGGACATTATTCAAAGCACAGTCTGGGCTAAGATGAGCCTCTCAGATGACATCATGGTTGACACAGGGCACTGCCTTTCACATGCAACCATGGCAGCTCCGCTCACACACAGGCTCTGCTTGGCACGGTGATATCAGCCACTGAGGTGCGGGGCAGGGGGCAGAGGGGAGCTGCGTGAGCCTGTATGTGGAGCTCTCCTCTTAACTTTCCGTTAAGCCCTTGGAGACACACTCCAGACTGCATCTTCCCTTCTGATCAGAAATCCAAGTGTATGTCAATTCTTAAGGCTGGCAGTAGCAGCAAGGCCCATGAACATCTGCTATCTAACCACATGGCTTGCCCACGCACAGAGAAAATACTTTAGTTTTATCTCCTGGGCTCGAATCAAATCTCTCTCAAATCGAATGTGGAGTGGCCAACTTTCTCTAAAATCAGAACAGCTTAGAGAAACAAAACTGAAGGTAGACAGCTGGCATTAAACCATCAAGCTGCTGGTGAAAAAGATGGTTTTAAAAGGGGTTATCTAACTCTCTTCTCAACCAGTCAGGGTCTTCCCAAACCAGATGCTGTTGTGGACATGAGAGTAGGAGCTCTGGGTTTGCTTAGCATCTTATTCTGACTATTTGGTAGAATGCCCAATGCCTACATGTATGTGAATGAAGGAATGAATGAGTGAATAAATGAATAAATCAATAAAGCATAAGTTTAGTTGTTGTGGCCAAGTCAAAGTGTAAGTCCAGAGAGCAAGCAGTGACATTGGACAAAGCTAGAAAATTATTAGTGTTCGATAAAATGGGTTCCTCCTCTACCCAAAAAGTATCAAAAGCCTTAAAATAGTTTTATAATCTTTGATCCAATAATTTCACTTCTACGATTTTATTACATAGAAATAATCTAACATATAAGAAGAGGAGAGCTCTACTTTCAAAATATTTCTCTCAGCATTAAAAATTAACAAACTATATCATAGAATGATTAAATGAACTAAAAGATTATTTGAGTGAGAAACTATTATGTATTTAAGAGTTACTTAAAAAACACAAGTAAAATCCTTATGATGGAAGTGAATCATGGATAATTATTTTATACTGGAGGCCTGGTGCATGGATTCATGCACCGGTGGGGTCCCTTGGCCTGGCCTGTGCCCACTTGCAATCCGCAACCCCTCAGGGGAAGTTGGACTGCTGGTTTCAGCCTGATCCCTGCAGGCCAGGCTGAGAAACCTTATCGGTGCATGAATCTGTGCACAAGGCCTCTTGTATGCATATAGGATCTTTGGTTAATCCCTTCCCAGCTACCCTGTCCCCCCTTCCCCCCTTTTCTCTGAAATTCATTAGTCTTTTCCATGTTTCCATGCCTATGCATTGAGCATCTGCCCCCTAGTGGTCAGTGTGCATCATAGCTACTGACTGAATGGTCAAACAGTCAGAGGGTCGCTTAGGCTTTTATATCCTATCTAATAAATACCTTCACTACGCCCACAAGCCATGCCCACAGTCATGCCCACCAGCCAATCAGGAACAGATTATGCAAATAAACCCTAACCAAGGTGGCTGCCGCCACTGAGAGCAGGAGGAAGGCTTGGGTTTCCCCAGCAACAGAGGAAGCCAAGCTTTCTGCCTGCCATTGCTGGCCTAGGCCTCCACCAATGCTACAAAGTTTCAATTATAAAAGATACAGAAATGGTGGCAGCCACTGAGCTGGAGAGAACAGAGGCTTGGGTTTCCCTGGCAGTGGAGGAAGCCAAGTTTTGGGCCTGCAGTTGCTGGCCTAAGCCTCCACTCCAGGCTACAAAGTTTCAAACAGAAATGGCTGCTGCCACTGAGCGAGCAGAAGGCTTGGCTCTGCTCTAGGCTACAAAGTTTCAATTGTAGACATATATTAATCTCAAATCCCAGGGTCACTGGGGGGGCCTGGCCAGCCTGCAAACCTCCACAGGCCCTTTTCCCAGGCTGCCTCTCACCTCAAGGAAACCCCTGCCCTGATCCAGGACACTCTTCAGGGCAAACCAGCTGGCCCCCACCCATGCACCAGGCCTCTATCCTATCTAATAAAAGAGTAATTTGCAGATTAACCATCACTCCAACACACAAGAGGGCTGCTCCCATGTGGTCAAAGATCCTACCCCCATGTGGACACAAGATGGCCACCACAAGATGGCCAGCAGGGGAGGTTCTAGGCCCTGCAAGGGAGGGCAGTTGTGGGCAATCAGGCCAGCAGGGGAGGGCAGTTGGGAGGGACCAGGCCTGCATGGGAGGTCAGTTGGGGGCGATTGCACCTACAGGGGAGGGCAGTTAGGGGTGACCAGGCTGGCAGAGGAAGGAAGTTGGGGGCAAACAGGCTGGCAGGGGAGCAGTTAGACATCAATTAGGCTGGCAGGGTAGTGGTTAGGGGGTGATCAGGCTGGCAGGCAGAAGCAGTTAGGGGCAAACAGGGATGCAGGCAGGTGAGCAGTTTGGAGCCAGCAGTCCTGGATTGTGAGAAGAATGTCCGACTGCCCGTTTAGGCCCGATCCTACCGGGATCGGGCCTAAACAGGCAGTTGGACATCCCTCAAGGGGTCCCAGATTGGAGAGGGTGTAGGCTGGGCTAAGGGACATCCCCCGCCCCGTGTGCACAAATTTCATGCACCGGGCCTCTTGTATATAGATAGATTCTATTTTCTCAAAAATTTCAAATGGGGATGGAGATAAACACAATGACATATATGTACATACATATACAGTAGGTCCTTGAGTTACGTCAGAGACCCATTCCTATGACGTGACATAACACGATTTTCACTGTAAATTGGAATCCACCTACATAAGCACCTATGTCACTCACATGGAGTACATACACAGCAGTAATGAAGTGAAACAGTAAAAGAAAAATAAAAGAAAGATAATAATTCCTGACCTTTACTTGTGGCAAATAAATAATAAAAAAACATAAAGTACATATGTACATATGCCGAAATGACAGAACAATTTTTAAAATAAATAAATGGGAGATGGCAACATAACCATGAAACGATGTACATTGAGTCTGACGTAGCCCAAGGACTGCCTGTATTTAAAATATATTTAAAAAATAAAGTCAAACTAAATTTAAATTTTAAAAAGAAAGTGCCCCAATCACCACCCTTTTAAGAAAACACTTGGGAATTTAGTATGCTCTAAGAATTGACCCTTTCTGGGTTCTTCCATGTTGTAACCTGATAACATTTCCAGGCCACAATTGGGATATTGTTTCAAAGAATGCTCTGATCCCTCCATGTTGCCGGCCAACATAGAGTGGGGCTGGCAAAAGTAATGACAAATTTCTCTAGGCGTCACAGAACCGGGGGGGTGCAAGCTCACTCTCATCCCTCCAGGGCTTTTACTTGGTCATCGGAAGTAAAGCCGGACTTTTGGGAGACACAGATGTTCATGGAAAAAGGCAAAACTAGGAGCACCATCAAACTGTGGTTATAAGACACCGGGGTTGGAACTGGACATGGGCAGGAGATGACCAGCTCCCAGTAAGCTGTGTGTTCACTGAAACCTACCTTTCACCATACTCAGTATCTGGCCCCTCGCCCCTCAGGACGACATGCACTCAGTTTTCCTGTGTCCTTGCACCCAGGGAGCCCCACCCAGCAGGGCTGCCCTCTCTGATGCGCTGAAACGGCAATTTCTCTTTACTTCTGGGACCTCCAAACCCTAACTCTCAGGTGAGTTAGTTGGTTATGGCTCTCGAAAATTCTTGATATGACCTCATTGGGACATTTGTGATAAACTAAACTAAATCAATACACTGCTTGTGAAGGTCATAAAAAAAAAAAAAAACAAGCACCTATGACTGAGAGCTTTCACAGGAGACATGATGACTGAATGCCAGGATGTGCCCTGGACAGGATCCTGGTCCAGGAGGGTCATTAATAGAAAAACTGGTGGCATCCAAATAAAGCCTAGTGTTTCATTAACACTAATACACACATGTCCGTTTCTTAGCGTTGACAAACGGGCCACAGTGCTGACTGTTAACAATGATGCGGATGAGGTGTCTACGGATGAGGGGAATATAGATGCTCTCTGTATTATCTTTGACACTTTTCTGTAAATCTGTTACTCTGAAAAATAAACACATATATCAAAGCCTCCAAAGAGATGGTTTTAGGCTAAGAAATGGTCATTGTTAGCAGGTTCGCTGAATATTTGGCTTATCAGAAATCCTGTGGAAATGTCAGAAAGAGTGTTGGAATTAGGGCGAGCAGATTTGTTTCAAAACTCCCTGCCCTTTTCAGTGGGCACCTGGGGAAGTCATTAAATTCATAGCACTCCAGTTTCCTCACCTGGAACATGTGAATAACAAACCCTGTTTGATAGATTTGCTGAAAGTATGTGATGAAAACACAAAGAGGGAGGGAGGTAGTGCATTCCTACTATTTCCCAGGTGCCTAAAACAGGGCCTGGCACCAAGTAGCTGCCGGACAAATGCCTGTTACCAGAGTGAATAGGTGTAAAGAGTTCAAAATGCTATCCTGCTTCAATGTGCTGTTGCCATTAGCAGCAACAGCAAGACCTTATTAATCCTATTGAAAACAGTTTGGAATATGGGGAAAGGATGAGTGCGTTAATAGCATATGAAAGTGGAACATTACATAGCAGTTAGAACACATAAACTGGGCTGAGATGCATCACCACCATCAGAGTTAATGTCATGATGAGTGAAAAAGAGAAAGTCACATGACAATATGCAGTATGATACTGTTTATGTAAAACCTTTGCACATATACAAAGGTTGCCATGTATGGCTTGTAGATAGTGAAAAAAAAATCAAGACAGTGGTCACCTTGAGGAAAGACCAGGGACTGAGGACAGACCACTGTCCTGAGGCATAGTCAGGTCACAGGAGCAGAGCCTCTGGCTTGCACACAATGCAATTGCTGACAATTCCAAGATTGAGGTTAGCTGGCCCGTTAGTCACATTAATTATCTGCTGCTATGTTATTTAGTTGCTAGGAAACACATAAAGAAGAACATATTAAAACAGCATACTTTAGAAAAATCATCCATGGGAAGAAATACTGGCTTTAAATTGCATGCTTGCAATTGGTTGGCACAGTGGTTTTCAAGGTGAGGTTTCTGGCCTGGGAAGCATCAAGGTCACCTGGGAACTTGATAAAAATGCAAATTCCTAGGCCCCACCCCAGACCCACTGAATTCTGAACTCTGGGGGTGGGGCCCAGCAATAGGTATTTCCCTAGTCCCTGCAGGTGATTCTGATACTTATTCCAGAGGGGAACCACTAGATTAACAGAGTCTGCAGAGGAGTCTGCTGAGCCTTCATTAACTCCCTTTATGTTTGACTTTGTTTCTTCACCTCTTTTTCCCTAGATCATTATTAGTTATGCATTATTTAATAAGAACATTAAATAGAACAAATGGTACACCAGATAGTTGTATTCCTATCCTGCTGATCTGTACAAAACCAAAATAAATAAAATCACATTTTCATTAAAATAAACCTTACAGTCATAGTCGAGGTAATTAGTATTAATGTATATTTTATACTAGTGTCCCAGTGCATGGATTCATGCACATTGAAAGGAAATTAATTAGAAGAAATATTTTAATATCGCTATTCACCCTTTCTCTATAACAGAAGTGTCAACCAAATTTCACGATTGACAATGAGAGATCGAAACACACATGTGCGACTGGTGCCAATGAGAGCTTTATATGTATCAGGCATGCACAAGTGAACTTAGCCTTTTATTTGTTTGTTTGTTTTTTAATCCTCACCCAAGGATATTTTTCCATTGATTTTAGAGAGAGTAGAAGAGAGAGGGAAAGATAGAGAGCAACATCAATGTGAGAGAAACACGTTGATTGGTTGTCTTTGCACATTCCCTGGATAGGGCCTGGACTGAGGAGGAGCCTGAAATCAAGGTATGTGCTTTTGACTGGAATAGAACCTGGGACTCTTCTATCCACAGGCCAACACTCTAACCACTGAGTCAAACCAGCCAGGGCAACTTATCCTTTTATATACTATCCAATAAAAGAGTAATATGCAAATTGACCACACCCCCACAAGCCACGCCTACCAGCCAATCAGGAGTGAGTATGCAAATTAATCCAACCAAGATGGCTGCAGCCACAGAGCAAGCAGGAGGCTGCTTGAGTTTCCCCAGCAATGGAGGAAGCCAAGCTCCCACAGCCTTGGCCTCCACTCAAGGCTACAAAGTTTCAATTATAGAACATAAATAAATCCCAACAAAAATGGCAGCAGTCATGGAGCTGGAGAGAGCAGGAGGCTTGAGTTGTCCCTAGCGATGGAGGAAGCCAAGCTCCCACAGACCTGGCCTCTACTCAAGGCTACAAAGTTTCAATTATAGAAGATAAATCCCGGATACCAGGGCCTCTGCTTGGGTCCCTGGGGGCGTGGTTGGCCTGCAAACCACCACAGGCCCCTCTCCCAGGCCTCCCCATACCCTAGGGGAGGGAACCGCTACCCTAATCCAGGACACCCTTCAAGGCAAACCAGCTGGTGCCCATCTGTGCACCAGACCTCCATCCTATCTAATAAAAGAGTAATATGCAAATTGACCATTACTACAACACACAAGATGGCTGTGCCCATGTGGACACAAGATGGCCACCACAAGTTGGCCAGTAGGGGAGGGCAGTTGGGAGGAACCAGGCCTGTAAGGGAGGGAAGTTAGGTTGATCAACCCTGCAGGGGAGAGTAGTTAGAGGTGACCAGCCTGCAGGAGAGGGCAGTTAGGGGCAATCAGGCTGGCAGGGGAGTGGCTAGAGAGTGATCAGGCTGGTAGGCAGAAGCGATTAGGGGCAATCAGGAAGGCAGTCAGGCAAGCAGTTGGGAGCCAGCAGTCCTGGATTGTGAGAGAGATGTCCAACTGCCCATTTAGGCCCAATCCTACCAGTAGGATATATACTAAATGGGCAGTCGGATATCCTTGAGGGGTCCCAGATTGGAGATGGTGCAGGCTGGGCTGAGGGACACACACTCTCCTGACCCCTTGTGCACAAATTTTGTGCACTGGGCCTCTAGTATATAGATAAACTTGCTTAATTAGACCTGCTTTCTGACTTAGCTAAACTTTTTCCAGACCAGTGAAGCACCCCAATTTCTCTTTCAGGCAATTGTTAACAACACAGCAGTAAATATCAACACAAAGCAGATTATTATTGTATGTCATGCAGGGAGAACAAAGGGTAGACTTTTTAACTGCAGCAGTGTTTGAGCATATTCTGCTCAGTGGGAAAACCTGAAGTCATTTTCAAGGTCCACCATTTCTTACTTCTTTTCAGTAGGGTCAAGTTTCTAAGCTTTCTAAATCTCCATTTTCCAAGTAATGAAAAGAAAATAGGATTCTACTGAGTCTCTTATCTACCTAGTCCAGGACTTCTGTGAGGATCAAATGAGATGAGGCATGGGAAAATGCTTCATAAACATTTGGTTAAACTATGAAATGTTTGCACCTGGCTATAAAGCAAGTGGTGTTCCTAGGCTGAAGAAACTGCAAGAAGGCTAGCTGTCAATAGGGAGAGGAAGCTGGGTATTGCTACATTATTTCTGGTGCCCACAGCCACTGTTTCCAGGCTAGGCAGTGGGCTGCATTTTGCGCCATGGGATCTTGGCAGTGTTGATTGCGATTTGGTGGGGTGTCGCTCTGGGGTGGTGGCAGGGTCTGTGTCCCACTTGGGGGAAGCTGAGTGTTGACTTGTTGGTGCCAGGTCCATAGTGCTGTTTACTTTTAAATGGCCTGTGCGCGTCATGGCAGCTCCTGCATTGAGGGTCTGCCCCCTGGTGGTCAGTGAGCGTCATAGCGACCGATCAGATGGACCAGTGTGACATGCCTTCACTTTCTTCTCTTCCAGGCTTTTTCTCATTTTACAGACTTGCTCAAAACGTGTTCCACTTAACCTTTTTACATATAGGACATCCCTCTCACAATCCAGGAATGCTGGCTCCCAACTGCTTGCTTGTTTGCCTTCCTGATTGCCCCTAACCGCTTCTGTCTCCTAGCCTGATCACCCCCTAACCACTTCCCTGCCAGACTGATTAATGGCAGTTGCTCTCCTGCCAGCCTGTTTGCCCCTAACTTCCTCTGGCAGCCTGGTCACCCCTAACTGCCCTCCCTTGCAGGCTTGAACTGCCCTTCCTTGAAGGCCTGCCTGGTTTCTCCCAACTGTCCTCCCCTGTAAGGCCTGGCCCCCCTCCCTGCAAAGCCCTCCCATGTAGGTCTGGTCACCCCTAACTGCCCTGCCCTGCAGGCCTGGTCACCCCCAACTTCCCTCCTCTGCTGGGCTGGTCATCCCTAACGGCCCTCCCCTGCAGGCTTGATCATCCCCAGCTGCCCTCCTTTGCAGGCCTGGTTCCTCCCAACTGCCCTGCCTTGCTAGCCATCTTGTGGTGGCCATCTTGTGTCCACATGGAGGCAGGATCTTTGACCACCTGGAGGCAGACATCTTGTGTGTTGGAGTGATGGTCAATCTGCATATTACTCTTTTCATAGATAGGATTATCTAGATTTGCCTGGAAAAAAATTAGTCATATCCCTCGGCATAAGAATTAGCTTTAGCTACTTTGCAATTCTTTTAATCTTATATGAAAGTCTGGGATTCATATATGGATCAGGTCCAAATGACCTCTAAATTCTTTTTCAATTCTGTAAGTTTATGCCATACACCACTTTATAAAATCATAAGGCTAACTTTTCATGCGTATCTTTTCAAGTTGGAGAATGTAAGAAAAGAGATCATGGTCTCTAATTCTTACTCTCCTCCCCTTTGGCCGACTCTGCAGCTTAACTACCGCCAAACCATTCACAATGGCTCTCCACTGCCTTCCTCTCCTGCTGGGATGGTAAAACTGAGTTGTGCTCTCTCCCCCACCTCCTTCGTAACCAGGTACAGCCCGGTGAAGCGGCTCTGGCCAATGGCGTGTGAGCGAAGGGATCTCACTTCCTAAATGAAAACGGCCCAGAGGAAAGGAAGCCCTTCACGGTGCCACTTCTGTGTAGTAGTAGCCTCCTCACAAACACGAACATGAACATCATGTGGGAAGCATGGAGGCTCAGGAGGATAGGAGGACTTTGGCATCATCCTTTAATAGCTCCTTCAGGACTTAAAAAGCCCCTGGTTCTTCAAGTCACCGCCTGACATTTCTGTTCCTGCAGCTGAGGTGCCCCGGGTGCCCAGCACACCTGAGGCTCTCGGGAAAACCTGCGGATGCTAGCAGAGACGGAAGGGGGAGGAGGAAGAGGAAACCAAGGGAGAGGAAGACATGGGCAAGTGAAACAGGAGGCTTAAAGAGAGCCAGGTGGAATTACTGAGGTCGGCTTCCTAAAAGGAACAAGTTTTGAGCAAGTCTGTAAAGTGTGAAAAAGCCTGGAAGAGAAGAAAGAGAAGGCATGTCACACTTGTATTTATACAAGAAGCTTTATTACAGCCATTAAAACACCAGTTTGATGTGCTGGTTATGCATATTTTAATGCACACTAAAATGGATCTATAACCATAAAAATAAGAACGTATATTGGCCCATGTGCCACCAAAAATCCTCGTCTTGTGAAGCAATAGGGGCTTCCCTGGCCCTCACGGGGAACCCTGGCCCGAGGGCTTGCAGCTCTAGGTCTAAAACAGCAACACAAACCTGGAAAGACCCAAATCTAAGACTGCTTGGTCTCGGCAGGAACCAGTACATCTCCAAGAGCCATTCTGTATCAGGCTGGAGGTCTTTATGTCTACTCTCTGCTTTCCTAAGCTGCACCAAATTTCTCTATGAACCCCAAGTACACAGGAAGTATAATGACCGCAAAGCGGGAGGACGGGTTCTAGTCTTAAGAAGGCTCTGTGACCTCCAACCCGCCAGGACATTTATTTTACACCCTTAGCAGAATGGCGTGTGTATTTTAATGCGTATTTGCTCGATGTTGATATATAGAATCCTATTCAGCATGGCACATTTTAACGAAAATGCCCTTGGTATTCTGGTAGCTGTCATTTTCAAACTATCCTCTCTGTCTTCTCCTGCTCTCACGCCTTCTTTTTCTCCTTTGTAAGGACCTGCTGTATATCAGCAGAGATACACAACAGCCCTTTCCTGTCTGAGGAGTGGCCACTAGACACACCAGAGAGATGCTAGGCCAGCAGGAGGCACTGATCTGTCAGGCATCCTCCTCTTCCTCTCCTCATCCCAGTGGAGATATTAGCATCTCTGTCTCTAGGCAGGAGCTTCCTGCCCCTCCTCGGGCCCATCCCCAGCCCTCCACCCTCAGGTCTGTCTCTATGGTCATGGCCAGGAACTGTCTATGGCATCCTCCTAAGAGCACACTGTGGCCTTGGTCCAGCTTCTTGGACTCTTGCGTGGTGAGCCCACCTTTGCCATCTCCCTGTGAATGCGAAGCCTGGAGCCTGTTTGTCTACCACCCATGGCTGCTGAGCTGTGTCATCTACACACAGGGCCAGGGGAGTCAGCTTGCGAGCGGTCTCCATGGAGAAGGTCAGAGGTCACAAGAGAAGCCACCGAGAGACATGTCCATGTATCAAAGGATGCTCACAGTTGACAGGGATCACTTTCCTTTCTTAAAGTGGAAGGAAAAAAAAAGAGAGAGATCTTTGTTGCAGAAGCTGGATCGAGGGGGAGGGAGAGGCAGAACGAGGGGGGGAGAATGACATCTGTGTCAACTGTTTATTTTGGTGACTGCCTGCGAGTTGCAGGCAACATGGCTGAGCAAAGCTGCCATGGAAACAGTTCTGTCGCAGATGACAGGTTGGCATGAAGACCATGTAGGTGGGAAAGAGGTACGGGAAACAAAACTACCTGTCAGGCAGGCAGGGGGAGGAAGAAAACCTCCCCGCACACACTTTCCCGTAACTAAATGTCAGATGTACACAATGCAGTAAAATAATTAGCATGGCATAATTACTGTTCAGATGGAGGCCCGTGTACGTGCCAAACAAATTGCTGTACTAGAGCGCAAGCTGCTAAAACAAATTGGGTTACTTAATTTTTACATGTAGCAGCCTGCTTTATTGTTTCCTGAGATGCAAATGTTTCATTAATAATGCAGTCTCTCTCTAAGTGTGCAAAGCTCTAGGCCACCTCAAAGGCAGACCCACTGATCTCCCTCCAGAGACTTTGCAGACCGAAAAATCAACAACAATCTGACCTCTCTCCTTCCACACTTGCCCCTCCATCTCCTCTACACAGAGCAGCCAAGATGGCATTTTAAGCCATAAATCAGAACATGTCACCGTCCTGCGTTAAGATCTTCCAGTGGCTCCCACTGACCGGGGAATGAAGCCGAGAGGCTGAACGGAAGGGACTCCTCTGCCTCTCTGTGAACGCCTCAGGCCTCGCTCCACCCTGTGCCCGGCCACACTGGCTTTCTTTCTGTTCAGGTTCAAGTCTTCTTTGACCCAAGGTCTTTATCCTTGCTGCTCCCTTTGCTCAAAACACTCCCCCTCCAGTCCTCGGCCTCCTGCCCTCCCCACACCCACCCCCCTGTCGTTGGCTGATTCTCTCTGGACTTACATTTTGCATCCTCGGGGAGACCTTTCTGACCATAAAAAGGAGGCCCTGCCTTGACCCCTGTCCCGGCCGGTCTCCACTAGAGCTCCGGACTTGTATCCCCCACAGCATCAGCCACACTCTACTAAAATTTTACATGCCATTTTGTGTTTTTATTTGTTTAATGTCTACCTCCCTCATGAAACTCTAAGCATCTAGAGGGTAGAGATCACATTTATTTTTTCTGGCTAGAAGGAGGTGTATGTGTGTGGACATGCGTGTGGACATGCATGAGTACATGTATATATACACATATACATATGTTTATTTCATATGTACACATGACATAGATTATATACATCCGGGCCTTTCCAGAGCACAGGAGCCCGTCTCACCTTGCCCAGCCCTATCTGTGGATGGGCGAGGAACTGAACAGGACATGTACTCATTGGACTGAGACAAACGTTCTCTCTCTCTGCCCCCTTTCCCACCCTCCGCACACACCCGGCAAAACAGCCTGCTTCAAAGCGGGAGGCTGGAGGAGGGTATCTATTTCTGGCAGGCTCCCCGAGGAGGCCTCAGGGGGCTGGTAACTGACTCCCCTCCCCTTCTCCACTCGGTCCAAGCCTCTCCTCTCATTAGCCCACCCTGGATCTCAGACCACCCTCTCTGCTCAGCTCCCGGCCAGGATACCCTCTTGCCAGGGGCTTTTTCTGGCTTACTTCCCCTCCCTCACATCCCCTAAATGCGCCCTGGATGTGGGGCTTTCAGCGCCAAGATGGGGAAAGCCCTGGGCACAGTGGGATGAGTTGGTTACACCACAGAAGCCTAAAATATGATCTTGCCCCTTGGGCTCCTCTCATGACCTTGAACTTTATTTCCACGCCTTCTGAGCTCATGTTTCCTCTTATCTCTGGTTTCCTTGTTCTCACTGGGCCCTCGGCCGGGGCACAGACCAAAGGTACTAGAGATAGACGCCTGGGTCTGACTCCTGGCTCTACACAGCCAATCATTTGCAAAAGCTCGGGCCCTGCTTCTAGGGAACATGAGCTAAGACACCTACCTCTCAGATTACATAAGCACTGTAGGCCTCAGTTTTCCTCATCTGTAAAATGGGCCTATTAATTGCACCTATCGAGGCTGTTGGTGTCCCACCCAATCCACCCTTCCAGTCCTCCAGATGCCATGAGGTTTGGGCGCTAAAGCTCAAACAGGGCCCTGAAATATGGGAGTTCCTCTCCCAGAAAGGCATGGGAAGTTATGCCCCACCTTCTCCTAGGAGGTGTGACTGACAACCAATGCTTTGATTGACACAAGAGAACAGAAGCCCAGCCCCACTGGCACTGGTGAGAACAGGTCTGTGGTGCCATTCACACCCCGGCACTCCCATGGATGGGGCTGAGGCTAGCTTTTTGCAGCCACATCTTTGTTTGGCTCCCTCCCCTGTCCTAGCCTGCTTCCCTCACTTCCGGAAAGTTTTCTCCTGCTGCACTTCCTCATCCAGTCGCTTGCAAAAGCTCAAGCTCTGCTTCTGGGGAACGTGAGCTAAGACACCTGCCTCTCAGAATCACTGATGAGATTAAACGAGGGCACGCACATAAAGCACTTTCATGAGAGCCTGGCACCTAGTAGGTTCCTGTACTGTGGCTGCTCTGTCCTGACCCGGGAACTGCAGAGCGTGCCCCCTCCCCCTCCCAACCACTCGGCTCCACACTTGCTATTGAATGCCCTTATGCATGGCACACTTGCATGGGCATTCCCAGGGATACGCCAAAAGCTGGGGACCACAGCTGCGAGGCGGTCCCTGGCTTGCAAGTCAAGAAAATGCTCCAGATGGAAAGGGCCCTACGTGACACCGTTATGGGGGGGGGGAGGGGGATTATCTAATTTTTAAACTAACCATCGAAAGCGTCAATAGTATTCTAAGGGACTCATTTTCCATAACCGATCAATTGATCACTTAGAACTGCTGCCGGCCTCTAGCCCGCAAAACTGCTTCCCAGCCAGATCACAGACAGAAGGAAGCCTCCTCCTGCCACTTCCACTGATCAGCCCTGTCCCAGGTCTCCAGCTCTGATGCAGCACGCTTTGATGAAAACCCTGCGGGAATAGGGAGATCAGGTATTTTTTTTTTCTGCAATGCAGTGCAGATTTTAGGGAGCCTTTCCCGAGCCCCCCACCCCCACCCCTACCACTGTGTTGTTAGAAGAGAAACAGAGAACTATCTAAGAAATCAGAGGCCCAGTCCTGTCCTTGAGAAACTTAGGGCATGTGATAGGATCCAAGAGTCATCAGGTGTTTATTGCAAGAGCAAAACAATGATGACCAGCCAACTGTTACTGAGCATTTACTGAGCACGAGGAGTTTTGCTAACTACTTTGCATGTATGACGTTGTTTCATCCTTACAGCTCTTGTGTCCTCCTCCTCCTCAGTCCCAGGAGGGCAGGGAGCTTGCCTGCTCAGGGCGCACCTATAGCCAGAGAAAGTAGGGCTCATCCCAGTAGCCTGGGACACGCTCTCAGCTACTAAGCTCCACCCCTCCTAGCACTAGTCTGACCTTCAGGGGCTTCCTGCTGAGGGGTGGGAATAAAAGCAAATTCTAGAAGGGTGTGTGTGTGAGTGAGCAACTAGGGGGCAGCAGTGAGTGATGGGGACAGCACGAGGCACTGACAACGTCATACAGCGCCAAGTTGTGAGACTCAAGTGCTCGTGGGAGAAACAGAGGCTCCTTTTCCATTGCCTCTTGTCAGCAGCTAGCAACCCCTCCATCTGTGCCAAAAAAGCGAAGACTGCTACAGGGAAGAATCTATCTGCCCGCATCCCAGGGACCTGCTCCGTGCCAAATACCCTCCCGAGCAAATATTGATTTATTAACCGCAGCTCAAACACCGTGAGTGCACTAAGCACGCATGCCTCAGCAGGGAGGTGGCTGGCCCGCTGCCACTGCCCACCGTCCTCCTCGGGCCAGCAGTGGGCTCTCCTTCCTGGTGCAGGGATCTGCGGGCACCTCCACCGGTGTTGGAGCCACCACCCGGACCAGAGGAAGGGGAGGATGGAGGGGTGAGGGGCGGACAGGAGAGCAGTGCAAGGCTGTTCTTCAGGGTTCAGGAAAGACCCATTTCTGAGGGGTAGCAAAACAGCTGAAAGAGTCATGTAGGCCAAAGGTTACCTCAATCATCCCCAGCCCCCACTCAAACAATCAGCATTCCCCACTGCCTCCAAAGTCAAGTCTAAAACCCTCTGGATCTGGCCACGGCTTCCAGCGGGAGCCTACCCTAGAATCCAGTCTCCCTTGTGTCATCCTCATGTCCCCTGCAAATGGCTCAGATTACATAAACACTCAGGTTCAGGTTCAAGTATTCTTTGACCCAAGGTTGCAATATCCTAAGCAACCCCAATCCTTCCCTTCACCATGAGTTTGATTACTTTTTCCCTTTCTTTTTGCTTCTGTATTGGTTAGAACCTGACCCGTCCCTTTAGACACAGCTCAATGCCACCTGCTCCAGAAGCCTTCACTAGCCCATTGAGTTGTACCCTCCTCTTTCTTTCTCTCCCGCACCATACAAGTAGACTCAGATCTACCCAATTTCCACCCCCCAGATCACAGAACTGTGCACTGCCTGCTATATTGTCAAACAAAACCAGGAAATAAACAAAAACAAAAAAAAATCCCACTACCTTGAAGCTGAGTTTAGGAGCTTCAATGCCCCCGCCTCCATCCTCTGCCTTCTTTGGAAAAGCTTTTGCCCAGGCCATAGAGACCTGTAAAAAGTTCCCGTCATAAAGTCAGGTCATGAGTGTGCATAATTCTGTGGTGAGTGCCCACCCATTGCATATTCGCTGTGAACGTAAACTAAAACTTAACCAGTTAACTTTATTTATACTCGGGATGGAGCCTTCTCTTTCAATAAAACAGAATCCGTTAAGGATTATAAACAAACAGTGTTTTATGAACTAAAACTGCGGCGCACTCGTCACTCAAGGGCAAAAACTGGGCTCTGGGAGGCTCAGGCAGCTATAAATAAAGATAAGGCCCTGCCAGACCTGGGCCTGGGCAGAGTAATTGCCGACTCCATAATCAGCTTCTCCCCTCCTTCTGCAGACCCACAAATCACTGGGGTGTTGGGTCACTGCCCACTGGATCCAGCCCAGAGACAGAGAGAAATGGCAACGCAGTTCATTAGCTCAGAGACAGTGCAAGCTGGGACTCATGAACTGTCTAGGTTCTGAGTCAACTACGGAGCATTATCCGCGAAGCCTGCATGACTGCACAAGTCGGGCATAGAGCACCGGTGGGCTGAGCCTGTGTGGCACTCTGACCATGGGCCTTCAGGGGGTGTCCCTGCTACACCTCCCACCTTCTATGGAAAACACTGCTCCCACCCCCACACCCATTCCCACCCTGCAATCCAAAACGTGGTGGGGCTGCCATCACCCCGGCTGAGGATTGTGGCCATTGGTCCAGGCGACAGGCATGTGGCCCAGCAGGGCCACGAAGAGTCCAAACAGGGGGCTATTCAAACTGGAGCTGGAAGAACATGTTTTGGGGCTCAGGAGATTGCCTCCCCTGCTACGCAGAACAAGCTCATCCACAGCGAAAATACTCCGAATGGCACCAGGCTGCTGGAGGCAGGTGTGTTTTTGTCCAAACACACAGAATGCACAGCACCAAGAGCAAACTCTAACGTAGACTGGGGACTTTGGGTGATAATGACATGTCAACGTAGGTGCATCCTTTGTAACACATGCCCCACTCTGATGGGGGATGTTGATCATGGGGGAGGCTGTATGTGTGGCAGGGGTGGGGAGCAGGGAGTAGATGGGAAATCTTGGTATCTGCCTCTCAATTTTGCTAAAATCCCAAAACTGCTCTAAAAATATAAGATCTTAAAAAAAAAGGAAAAGGAGAAAAGAAAGTCTATTCTCCCCAGGGAGAAGGAAGCTGAGATGTGAAAAGCAGCAGAAAGGAAAAGGGGATGATTCCTCATAGCCAGCAAGTCCCTGTTTTTGTGTATCTTGTATCTCTCTGCTTCTTTACCCCAAGGGATTCTTATGAACACTCTAGTAACTATGATATCATTTACTGAGCACCTACTAGGTGCACGATATTGTTATTGTTGCTGTTTACGGAGGGGTTGCCATTTGCTAAGGGCTTTCTGTGCCTTGTCTCATCTAATCCAAACACCATCGATGAGCAGACACTCTCCCCTTCCTTTGGAGGACGTAGGACCTGAGGCCAAAAGATGTTAAGTACCTTTGTCAAGGTTATGTGGCTAGTGATTAGTACAGCCAGGATGTAAACTCAGTCTGACACCAAAGCCCAGGCCTTACCTCCAACACTAGCTTGCTGCAGTATGATTTCAATTTTGTTCACATAAACAATATGGGTGTGTGTGTGTGCGTGTGTGCGTGTGTGTGTGTCTGTGTGTGTGTGTATGAGAGAGAGAGAGAGAGAGAGAGAGAGAGAGAGAGAGAGAGAGAGAGAGAGAGAGAGAGAGAGAGGGCTCGCAGGCAGAATCACATAAGTACGTGCTAAAGAATGGGAGATAATACGGACATAGCAAAGCAGACGGTCCTGCCATCTCATGTCGCCAGTATTAAACAGAAGCATTAATTTGCGGACTGTGACTAAACTGTAAGGAAAAAGCCTGGTGCCCAGCAGGATCTCAGTCGACACTGTGTAGATAACACAGCCACAAAGCCGATCTCCCAGTCTGTGGTGTAGACAAGAGAAGGCAGTATCATTTCTATGTCATGGCGGGGGCGGGGGGGGGGGAAGGTCCAGGAAGCTCCCCAGCTGCTGCCCGTTATCTGGGACGCTCACTTCCTTTCCCTCTGTGCTCCAGTCCACTGTCCTGCATTTTTTTGTCCTTTGAAGGTGTCACGCTCACTCTTGTCTCAGAGACTAGAGCCCTTCCTTCCTCTTTCCCACGCTGACCAGGCTAACGGAGGTCCAGTCCTCATCTCACCTCTGAAGTCCTTTTGTTGGGGTCCTTTTCCCTGACCTCTTTGATGGCCCCAGTTTATGCTGCCATAGACCTTTTCCTGCACAGCATGTTTTACTGCTTCTAAGGACACATTTGGGCTATTACTTCATCCACATCTCACTAGCCCGTCTGACTGCGAACTCTGGAAGGCATGGGGCATACTTGGAGGGTTCACTATTTTATCCCGAGAGCCTAGCACAGTGTCTGGTGTGCTTTCAACACACATTTGATGAAAGAGGAGAGAATGAATGAATGTGTGACCAGGATGATGCTGGAATGAAAGGTCCCCTCACCTGTACAATCCCTAGGAGGAGTCTGGTCCCTTTGGGTAGCCATGGCCACCACCACTGAGCTTGGTAAAGTCTCCTCCTCGACTTCTATGACAGGAGACAGTCCACTGGTCAACACCTCAAAATCAAAGACCTATGAGATGCCAAGTCTTGTAACCTGGGCACAGCAGGACGGGCTGTCGCACCCAGGACCCTGTGACAGCAGAGGGCACTGAGACAAGAGAAGCCAAGGAGGAACACGTCGTCTGCCCAGGACACACGCTCCTGCTCGCCCTCCCTCTTTACTCTGCCAGGGAACACCTTTCACATCCAGCTGATTATGTTTAACCACGGGCTTTGTGCCCTGGCCTTATAATTACCTCCTTTGTAAACCCAGTTGCAAAATTAATTGCCCCTTAATGAAGCAGGGTAGCAATTAAGGGCAGCGAACCTTGTGAGGAAGGAGAAACACATCTGTGCGAGGCGCACCGTCAGGAGCCCGGCTCTGCAGGCATTGTCGTTAGGGCTGTAATTATTTTCCGAGGCTGTGTGACACCTCCTTAGACCTGATCCGAGCTGCCAGGCTGGAGAAACCCGTAGTTCCTGCAGAGTTCATTAGAGTCCAATTTGGAGTTTCCTGTCTCCCAGACAGCAGAGGAAATGCGACTTATTGTTGCTCCATGCCCGTCAGGTCCTGCGAGGAGCAGCGCCTTCCCAGGAAAGCCATCACGCTGTGTGACAACCCTCCCCCCTGATACAGCTCCCGAGGCTCAGATGTGCAGATGTAGCAATGCCCCAAGCTGCAGGCAGCGCCCGTGACTTCCACCAGACAAGTGTCTCTGGATAAGAGGAAGCGCACCAGCAATCGGCGTTGTAGGGATGTGGCTGCGGCAAGTTCTTCAGGGCCCAGTGGCCAGGCGACATGGGCTGGACTCCCTGATACCCTTTAGGAGAGCGCATGACCTTAGACCAGTGGTCGGCAAACTCATTAGTCCACTGAGCCAAATGTCAATGGCACAACGATAGACATTTCTTTGGAGAGCCAATTTCTTTAAACTCAAACTTCTCCTGACGCCACTTCTTCAGAATAGACTCACCCAGGCCGTGGTATTTTGTGGAAGAGCCACACTCAAGGGGCCAAAGAGCCGCAGTTTGCCGACCACTGCCTTAGACGACTGAGAAGCAAAGGGAACGGGATACCCTGCACTCTCCTCAGCAGTCTGTTCCTGCCATGCTCTGGAATAACGCCCCCGCCTCAAAGCTGAGATGACGATGACGACAGCAAGGATGACAAGAGAGATCACAGCTGACATGAAGACCTACTATACCCAGGCACTCAGCTCCTACTGCCCCATGAGGAGTGCAGCCACTTCACGCCATAGCACAGAGAAACTGAGGCAGAGAGACGGAGCCGCTCTTCCAAGGACTCACAGCCAAGCGGCAGAATCGGAACAAACCCAGGTGTTTGCTCCTAGCCCCAAGCTATAGTCCCTCGCCAGCACACAGGGTGGCCATGAAAGCAGCAGGCACTCAGCGGGTGGCCCATGACCATGCTAACTAATGGCAGTCTCCGTCTCAGGACAGGGGGGTCTACTGCCCTGATGGAGCCCGGCCCTGCAGGACTCCGCCCAATCAGGGCTTTCACTACTTCCTTTCCCCTAGTTCTGCATTGACAGTGGCTGGAAGTTCAAGGCCCTTCACAGGGCTCAAGCCTTCTCCTGCCCTTCACCTACCCTCGTCCACGGCCCATCTGCTTGGACCACCCCAACTCCTCCCGCCTCCACAGCCACCTGTACAACTCTCTCCCTGCTTTCCTTCATGTTGGTATTTCTTCCAAACCCAACTGGCACACCCGGGGTTCTACTACACCTTTGCCAAACACCCACCTCATGGAGACCCTTTCTTCCTTGAAACCTCTATAGCCCTCTGGGTTTTCAGGCCTAGCTTGGCACGTAAATTTGCAAAGCTAGTATAAAAATACACATACATGTATATATATTCATACACGGTACTAACACATTGTCTTTTTATGCAGCAGGACCCCTGAGCAACCACTTACTAGCTGTGTGACTCGGGCAACTTGCTTAGCTTCTTTGTGCCTCATTTTTCTTGTCTATAAAATGGAATTAATGATGGCGCCCTCCTCACAGAGTTGCTTGCAGTTAATACAGGGAAACTCCTTAGCCCAGTGCCTGACTCATAGGCAGTGCTCAGTAAATGTGAGATGTTATTATCCATCTGGATTACAGCTCCGTGAGGTTGGAGACATGGCCAATACCATGTGCAAGTATGACTGACAAGTGCGTACCTATCTGTGGACTAGGCCAGTGGTCAGCAAACTGCGGCTTGGGAGCCGTGCTTTGCTGCTCTGTTGACTAATGAGTTTGCCGACCACTGGACTAGGCTGAGAATCCTTAAACCTCTGCCCCTTTCTAACCTGCTTTGGAGCAGCCAGAGTGGGAAAGTGGAGAGATCCTGAGCTTCCTGCTTCTCAATGGAGGGTGTCTGGTCCAGCCTTCCCCAAGTCCAGTGTTCCCCGGCCCTGGATGTCCTTCTGATGCTGACTTACCATCCATTCCAGCCAGCGAGCAGAGTCAAGAGCCTCCCCCTCTGCCTCCATGTCCTCCCTGAACCCCCAGGGCTGGTACCCTGGACTCCTAAAGCCGGAAGAGAAGCCTGTGTTTCTTAGAGAGAGACCCTCAGCTGGTACATCCTGCCTGTGTTTGCAGATCAGAGTGAAACAGGAAGGGAGGCGGGTTAGCAGCTTTGGATGCCACCCATCACATCTCCTGGTACCCCGGTCCCAGTGTCTGCACCTCCTTCCACACAGCGCCATGCTCCAGTGGTGGCCAGGGTCTCCCAAGCCTCGGACGCTGCCCCGCCCATGTTCAGGGTCAGAATCATTTAGGTGTATTTTGATGTCGCTGGAAAACCTTAATGGGTTTTGAAAAATGGAGATGATCCCTGCAGCCAGTCCCGGGCCCGTATTTAACTTCACAGAACGCCCCCACCACACATGTGCTTGGGCTGTTGCTCAGCTTCTCTCTTTTTTTTTTAAAGGCCAGAGAGGAAATGAAAATGAATGATGACAAAACGTCCACATGGGTAGAAAAGCAGAATAGCCTGAAAGCTCCAGGGCAGGGACTGACACAATTCAATTAACGATTCGGAATAAACATGCTTGGTGCCGCCAGCAGGGCCGTTCGTTTGCCTTCACAAAATAATGCTCTTAATAAGCCTGAGATTAAACCTGCCAGGGATTAGTTAAATGCAACACCTTGACTTGAAATGTTAGAAATGGCCAGGAAGACACAATATTTTCTTTGTGCACAGTTCGGGTGGCTGTTGTCATCTGGAATAAACAGTTCCCAACCTCTGTTTTGCGTGGGATAAAAATTGTCACTAATGCCGAAACCGGTTTGGCTCAGTGGATAGAGCATCGGCCTGCGGACTCAAGGGTCCCGGGTTCGATTCCGGTCAAAGGCATGTACCTTGGTTGCGGGCACATCCCCAGTGCGGGGTGTGCAGGAGGCAGCTGATCGATGTTTCTCTCATCGATGTTTATAGCTTTCTGTCCTTCTCCCTTCCTCTCTGTAAAAAATCAATAAAATATTTTAAAGAAAAAGATGCTGCCTAACCTCACAAAGGAATACAACACAGGCTTTCTGTGGCCATGGGGTAAGACTCCTTTATTAATTCCAGCTCCGCAACTCTGTTCGAGTCATCTGTGCGGCAGCCCTGCTCTTCCCTTGGGGGGTTCTACAGTCACTGACTTTTGACTTCTCTGTGGATCAGTAGGAGGCCCAGCCCCCAGCGGCCCCTGGGGCACCCTCTAGTGGCTATGAGCACAGTCCTTAGAATCAAAGAAACTGGGAGCTACAAGGGGCCAGTTTGAACAACTTTTGCTCAACTATGTCTGAGAAAGGGAAGAAGAGCAAATTGTCCGATACTGCACAACCTGAACCAACAAGGACATGAGTACTGTGAGATGATTATGCAATGGTGTCCCAGAAAAGGAAGGTCCTGAGGCACTCCCTTCACAATCGGATTCGAACAGACTCTCCTGAGTCACAGATGATCACCAGGAAAACGGAGCTGTAGGCTCAATAGGGCAGCAGGCTAGACAGGATTCCCTACTTTTGCTGACCTGCCTATGTTCCTGGGACAGTGCCAAGTTGCTTTACTGTAGCTCTCATTTCGTCCTCACTCTGTCATTCCTGGTTTACAGGTGAAGAAACTGGAGCTCTGACAGACGAAGTTACTCGCCCAGGACCATGGAGCCAGAGACTACGATTCCAAACCTGGCAGTTAGATGCCCAAACCAGGTTCTTCTCTGTTGCATGTTAATGTGCAATTGTAAATACCCCTCGTGCAAGCAACAAATAAATAACTGGTTTCTGTTTTATAAAGACTTCTGCAAACTAGCAAGGGATTTTCTGATTTTCCTCCCACATCCTGTTGCATTCAAGACCTCAAAGTTAATTACTACGCCAGACACTCCACGCGGAGATAAACATCAGGGCCCCTGGCCTTGTGTGCCTGCCATTATGATTTGGTCCAGGCAAGGCCTGCAAATGGCTAATGAGGTTAAATATAAAGTAAGATAAAGCTGTGAGGTTGTGCAGGTTCTTGGGGACAAGCAGATGACACTTGGGTCTAAACAAAGGTCTAAATAAGGAAAAAAGAAAGTTATCTCTGTCCTAGGCTGAGTTCAAAGAAAAATTTCCAATGGTACTCCCATCGGCCCTCCCCGCCACCACTCCTCCACCCCCCACACACTTGTTCTTCCCAAAGGCACAACTCTCTCACATTGGGAGGTAAGGGCTTGAATGGAGCAGTAAAGCCTCTTCTAGCCACTCTGCCGCCTCTTTGCCTTGCAGGTACCAGGATGTAGGCAGTGAGAGGGCTGGCCTGGGAATCAGGTGACCTGGTTTCTGTTCTTGATCATTCCTGAGGCTTTGTAACCTTGACCAAAGCTCCCCTCTAAACAAAATAGGTCCGATTTATCCTTCTCTGAAGGCCCTTGGGACGTACAGCAGTGTCCAGCTATCACTCCATAAATTACTAGTCATTCTTAAAGAACTACCCTTGCATATGGCATTGGGAATTGGCCATTTGAATTCATGCCAGAGGTGCTGGAAACATCTCCTGACATTAAGTTCCCAGCAGTTTGCAGAAAGCAAAACTCAAACCCTTCCTGCCCTCAGGAGAGAGGTAGCTGAGCATTCTGCAGCTGGACTTCCGGCCGAGAGGCGTCCAGCAGTAGAAGAAACCCAGAAACACAGCTTGGGACTTGGAAGCCAGGTGCAGGCTGTGAGTTGGGGCTGGGAGTGCGGGAGAGGGTTAAGTGTGAGAGACACTGGGGTCAATGTTTTAAATGGAGACAGCAGTCACCCCTGGCTTCCCACTGAGCCGGTGGCTCCCTGCCTAGCTGAGGCCACCTCTCTCAGTACAGCAGGTGGCCATTTCATTAAATGCACCATTTGCGGCCCCGTCACTGCCCGGAGTGTACTTGCTCCACCCTCCTCGGCTCCGTGTCCCTCTTTATTGGGATCAAACCTCTTGCCCTCATTTCTGACACTTCCCTGGGCTCCATCCACAATCCCACTGGGCGCAGGTTCTAATGGCCCATTACACCGAAGGGGCGGCACTCCAAAGAGCTGGCTCACTTTAACAGTCAGCCCGGAGTAACGGCTTTGGCAGGAGGAGAATCAATGCTGGGGCAGCCCTCCTGTCAGGGACTGCATGAGCTTTCTCAGAGGTACAGTAAGGGGCAGTGTCTGAATGTTGTCAGCCCTGGCAGAAGGGGGCTGGCCAGGATTGAAGTTGGCATCAGGGTCATCCTCCTTGGGGACTTTATGTAGTCAGATGACAGGGTCATTTGTTGCAAACTTCCCAGGGTCATGGGCTTGAGCAAGCCAGGAAATCCAGGATAAGGTGTGCAGGTCTGCTCCTTCTAGTCTCTGAAGGTCTAGTGGCTCTCACAGCATGTACCAGTGGTCAGGAAAGGGATGAGGGAGCGGCAGACAAGCAGTGGTTAAGGGCATGGACTTGATGGACTTGGGAGATGCCTGTGGCTTTTATGAGCTGAGTGACCTTGTTCAATCTTCCTGTGCCTTAGTTTCCCCATCTATAAAATGGGGGTCATCAGAGCTCCCTGCTGGGTGTTGCTTAAGCAGATCAAGCATGTGTCACAAACAGCTCAGGATGGGAGCTCAGCACTTGTGGTTGTTGCCGTTATTATGACTGAACGGCCAGCAGTCAGCAGTTCCCTTGGCCAGGCAACACTGGACCGAGGGAGGCCCCATGCCAGTGGTACGAGGAGCCCTCGGTTTGAAGTCAGGGGGCCTTGGCTGGAGAGTGGGCTCTGCAACTTACAGTGCACGCTCGTTCAAAATAGGCAAATTCAACGACGTGCATTTATCACAAAGAAGAAGAGAGAGAAAGTCGACGACTAAAATAGTTGCCTGCCACACCACTCAGAGGGCAATTGCCCCCCGGTGAGCATGCAAGAGGGACCCAAGATGCCACTCCTACTGGCTTTTCACAGGCACGCATCGGAGCACACCGAACATCAAGAAACTTCCTTCTTTTCACAAAGTGTGCCCTCTACAAGCAAACACACTCTTTGAGCAGGCAGGCTGCTGGAGAACCTGACCTCTTCCAAGTCTGGTGGGGCCCAGCGCTTGGCTGGGGGGTGTGGGGGGGTGAGGGGGTGAGAAGTTGTGTTATTTTTCAGGGTCATTTTGACTATGTTATTTTTTACCTTCTGCGCTGAGTTGAGTGTAGGGCAAGCATGTCAAACTCAAAGGTTAACATGGGCCACATAAAGAAGGTTTAAGTTTATGTGGGCCACAAAAAAAACCAAAAGCTTCCATTTGCATAGAAATGTAGATTTCGATAGAGACGTGCTGAATACAAAGGGCTGAAGTAAACGAGTCATCGTTAACATAAAATAATAGGATATTTTAATAAAAATTACCTGTTCTTGAACATTAACTTACCAGACACTGAATAACTACAAATTACTAAGCGTAATGCAAATACACCTATTTTTCTTGTTCTCTGAAAGCGAAACATTTCCTGTTGTGCACACCAAACAAGTCAGTCCAAGACTAATGGCATGGCCATCGGCTGCTAAAATATTCGCTGCTGGTGTCAGTGGAAATGGTGCTCCTGTGCGTAAGGCACGTAAGGGAAACAAATGAGATATGATTATAGTCATCAGTCATTAGCGAACGCTGTGGTTCATTATTAATAATTATGTATAACAAGATATTGTAAAAATTAAGTTACAAAATTTTAATTAAAACGTTTATTAGATACTGTTAGATTGGCTGGGTTGCAAAACTATTTGTTGTGGGCCATATGCGAGTTTGACATGCTTGGTGTAGGGGCTGAGAGTGTCAGTGCAGGGCTGAGGGGCTCCTGCGCTGCTGGGTGGACATGTGATGTGAACCTCAACATCCTCATCAGGACAGTGAGGGCAACAGGCCTCCTCATTGTATCCAGTGCCATCAAAGATATGAAATCCATCTGTGCGTTTTCTAAGCCACAGTGACAAAGACGGGGAAGCATTATTTCCTTCCCTGACACTGCTGGTGTCCTAGACTTGGGCTAAACAGAGGGGTAGGGTGGCGAGGATCACAGTCATGCCCTACAGGCCACGTTCCGGGAGCAGAGCAACAGGCACTCCCACCAGAAGCCCAGGGGAGCAGCCGGGGGCCTCCCCCAAATTAGGTATGAGCCTGGTTTAGCTCTTTTGCCATTCTCAGCTTGGTGGCTCCAGAAGGGTGGCACTTTCCCTTTTCCAGGTTAAAAGCTTCTAAAAATACCTCTGAGGCACTGAGGTCCCCACAGTCTTCCCTGCTCTGATTTCAACCCAGTTCCCGTCTCCTACAGTGTGTGTCTGGGTGAGGCCTCCCTCTGCTGATGCGTGCCGGTTTCAGACCTCACGGCTGAATACTGTCACACGTTACTTCAAATCACATTACATGGCCCACCCCTCTGTCTGGACCTAGAAGGGGGGCAGGAGGACCCTAGCCCTGCTCTGACTCAGAGCAAGTTTCCAATATTTGGAATATGGACAGTGATTTTTCTCTCTGAATATCCCCTGAAGTCCAAAATTTTCACATCCAACCTCCAGGCTTTACAAAGCAATGGACATTATGGCATATTGGGGAATTTGCTGGACCCTTCGTGAATTCCTGTCTCTTGACAAATGTTGTTTGCTGTAAACTGAGGCAGCAGTTCCATTTGAGTGAAGGGCTAGTAGGTATTGCAACACCCAAGTCTGTTGTTTTCCCATCTCCACTACCAGACTGTCAGATAGTTTTCAGATACTTGGCATTTTTTGGCAATGGCCGGGCCTGTGTCAGGCACAGCCTGCTTGCATTCTACCTGGGGGGCTTGACCTGAATAACTGATGCTAGGAGTGAATTATCACTGGGCAGAGAAGAGGATCTTGGGATTTCTGCCTCACATGCTGGGACTCCCCATCATTTACCCGACCTTCAGTCTCTATCTTGGACTCTGGTTCTGGTTATTGGTTCCAAAGTTTTCCTTTGGCCTGACCTCATCAAGGTGAATGATGCGACACCTGTGTCCCTTCACTTGGGGGCTCTGTCTCTGTCTCTACCCACCAGCTTGACCAAGTCCCCTAAGGGTGCCAGATTTTGAGACCTCTGAGTAACACAGACTCCTCACTTTTCCATTACTTTGTCCTGTTCCTATTACTCTTAATTTTACTACCCTGCTCCGCCCTCGGGGCTGACAGCTCCAAGGCATTACCTGAGGCCACTGCTTCCACTCCCTTGGTTCTGCCTGCTGCCGTCACCCACCGCTGAGCATGCCTCTTTCCCTTCGACCTAGTCCCAGGTTTCTAGGACTGCCTGTCTCACCGCACAGCTGGGAAGGAGGCCAGGCCCCGGCGTGTCTTGTGAGGAAGCTTGGGCTCTGGGCTTAGTCTGATATCTGCAGATGACAGCCCCGGGGCTCATTAGGCTGTGCGACCTTGACCACCATGCTCCTCAGTCACTCTGTGCCTCAGTTTCCTCACTGCAAGATCAAGATATCCTCTTGGCATTGCTGAGGGGAATTTAATGTGATAATGAATAGAAAGGATAGGGTGCTTTAAGTACACAATAAATATTAACTATTATACTAATTATGTGCTATCAGCATTTGGGGATTTTGAAATCTGTAGCAAACTGACAATGAGAATCAGAAGAAATGAGCATGATTTGTTGGAATATTCTCTTTGAATATATACACCCAGCAAGGCTTTTCCAAATTAACCTTCAAGGCAATCTCAGTCCAAATCATTTGGCCATTCCTCATGGAAAAAAGGTGCTTTACTTAGGAATATTAAAAGAGGAAGTCATCTAAAAATCAGCTCTAAGAATTAAATAGGATGAGAAAGTTAAAGACAGACATTTTGGCCCAGCAGCTACATCAAGACCTAGTAAGTATAGCGTGCATGAGTGGTAACCTAGTGATCAGTGGCTGGCATGTGAGCTGTTCAGCCTTGTGTCTCTGAGTCAGATAAGGACCAATTACAAAGCACGTCCACATATTTGCCTCGACAAGAGGACAATGCATTCAAGTCTTCTCTATAACGTGACCAGCCTTTGGAGGTTGCATTCCTACTCAGACAAAGCAAGACTGTTCCAACCACTGTCAACACCTCGGTGTCTGCAACTGATAGTGATCAGAGCCTTTCTCCTGGCTCACGTCACGTTTACATAAGGCAACATCATGAACAATTTGGATCTGAAATTAATTTATTGAAAACCTCAATGCCCTACAGACTGCTAATGGTCAAAACCTTTTGTCTCAGGTAAAATCAAATCACTAAAGCAAATGTTCCATAAATGAGTAAAGATTTCAGTACTAATGTGGATACAGGGCTGCAACTGAGAGAAGGTAGACAGCAGATTGGTCTTAGTCTTCACTTTGGTGGGAAGAGCCTAGATCCCTGTGTAACTTGGGGAACTTGACTCTTGGGAGAAACCAAGGCGGAGTGTTTGGCCTTTTCTTCACCTTTAAAATAAGGGTTTGCAGGGGACACAGATCTTACTAAGACATCCAATTGTCCAAATGACGGATGCAAATGGGTGTTGCCTTTTCTGAAGGTCCCGAGGTGGGCATGAAGGGGGAGGGAGTTGGCTTGTGCACTTTGGATAGAAGGACCATCGTGACATCTCTTCAGAGCTCTGAAACACTCAGCCTTGTGTATGGCAGCCTATCCTTCAAGCTGTCTCCCCAGGACACACTCCGTAACAAAATGGAACTATGACCAGGTAAATCTGGGAAACACTGCAGATTATACAATGCACATTAAAGGTTCATAGAAGTTAAACATAGTTAACTTCTTTTAACCTAGTATTTCTCAAATGTTTTTAACTATAGAACCTTTTAATTTATTAGCCCGTACAAACTTCAGGAAGCATTGTGGGGTACCTTGGGCTTATTATAAGTGCTCAGGTCTTTCTTCTGACTGCTAAAGGGGAAACCAATAACTCATTCCAGCTCATTCCCTCCTGACACAGAGTGAGAAAAAGTAATACAATGGCAAATGGAAGCCTCTGCAAACATGGCTTCCTCTAAGACAGAGGCCACAGTGCACATATGCATGCACACAGAAGGCCAACCCGCATCCCAGTCAATGGCCTTTATAACCTGAATCGAGGACATCCTGATTGATCCCCACCCCAAGTGGCTACACTGACAAGTGTCCTGCTTCAGCCTGTCAGCAGTCCTCTAGCTCCAGTAGCCTGGTCCCGGCCTCAGCAGGGGGAGAAGATTCTCAGCTGTGGAGGCAGGGTGGCCCATCCACATCTCTTCTCTGCCCTGTCCTGGGCTGTGTCCTCCCCTTGAGTGCAGCTTTTCATCAACAGTTCAGTGGAGAGCAATTTCCATATCTTTTCTGATGGGCACCAAGCAGAATCTTTACAAATAACCACTAGGGAATTTAAAGGTGGATTTATATATGGACAAAGCATGGCCTGATATATTAAATGGCTTAGATTTGCCCTATGAGAACCATAGAGGTGCCTGATGGAGTATGAGCATAGAGAACTTCACCTTCTGGGATGATGGAATAGAGTGAGTATTTTCTTTAATCTGCACTCAAGGGCATGCTTATTGATTTTGGAGAGAGGGGAAAGAAGAGAGAGAAACTTGTTTTCTTCCTGTATGTGTCCCAACTGGGAGATCAAACCTGCAATCTAAGTATGTTCCCTGAGTGGAAATAAAATCTGAAACCTTTCGGTGTATGGGACGATACTCCAACTGAGTCACTTAGCCTGGGTGATGAACTATCTTCTTTATTCCACTTCTGGGAAGGTGGGATAGAAGCACTATCTTCCTTCTTCCTCCCACATAGTTCAATTTATAGCCCAGGACATGCTATGAAACGAATTTCAGAAGACTCAAAAGGTAGAGAGAAGAAAGTCTGGCTAGAGACGTGGAACCTGAGGAATGACAAGGTAGTTCACTGGGGGTTTTGTTTGTTTGTTTGTTTTTCTCATATATCTCAGACCTCATGCTGGTGCAGTCAGCAGCCCCGACAGGTTAATGAACAAAGACAAATAAATCCTGCTTTACTAGTCAAAGGAGTAGAAAAGAGAAAGCCTAGAAAGACAAACCTTCAGATAATAGCTGCTCTACTCTATCAAAGACCACAGAAGAACTTGTAGCCATAACTCTACCAGCATTGACTGAGGGGGGAACCTGGACTTCCATCCACATCAGTCTACAGAAGCACCCAAACCCCTTGCTGGAGTAGTAATAGAAAAGGCCACCTATCCTTGCTGAATGGAAATGCAATCTCTCTCCATGCTGTCAGTGGAAACCACAGGTAGAAGCTGGTCTTCTAGACACACCTTGTAGTGTATAACAAGGTGCCCCTCCCTCCCTGCTTCCTTCCCCCACCCCCTGCCAATGACCTAACCACAGAGGTGCTGTCAGAGGAGTGCCCAGCAGTAATGAGACTGCCCATGGTGTTGGGGAGGCCATCTGGGAGTAGTAATGAGGCCCTCTTGCCCTCCCAACCAGGTGGTATCAATAGAGGCCTAATGGGGAGATGGAATTCCCACTCTCATCCAGCCATACAAGGAGCCCTATCCCCCAAGAACCAGTGGGGAATCAGGACTTCCACCCCACCTGGCAGTAACAAAGCAGTGCCACCCGCTCACTGACAGAGCAGTGTCAGGACTCAGCTAAAACAGAAGACTTAAATAAGATCTAGAGTCCCATTAAATAATAGCCAAAATGTTACTTTTCAATAGAAAAATCACTTGCCTTTCCATGAACAAGAATTGCCACCACCTAAATTTGAAAAGACAAGCAAAATGTGCCAATACTGATGTGGACTTTAAAGCAGCCATCATAAAAATGCTTTTATGAGCAATAAAAACATGGTTGGTACAAATGAAAAACTAGAAAGTCTCAGCAAAGAAACTGAAGACAAAAGAAGTACCCAATGGGAATCTCATAACTGAAAAATAGAAATATCAAAATAAAAAATTCAGAATCAAGTTGACAGAGAAAATAATCAGCAAGCTTGAGGACACAACAATAGAAATGTCCAGATATGAACAGAAAGGAAGTAGACTAAAAAAAGACATGGACAGAGCCTTAGATATGTAACATTTTTGTCATGACTCAGAAGAAGAAAGGAAAGACAGCAGAGATGAAAAGTACTTGAAGAAATAGTAGTTGAAAACTTCCCCAATTGGCAAAAAGACATAAACCCACTCAAGATAAGTGGATTCAAACAGGAAGACATCCATGCCAAGACACATCATAGTGAAACATTCAAAAACTCAAGGGAAAAAAATCTTGAAAGCAGTGAGAGAGAAAAACCACCTTACTCATAGGAGAAAAACAAATGACAGATGATTTCACATCAGAAACCATGAGTTCCAGAAGGAAGTGGAACTAATGTTTTCAAAGGCTAAATAAAAGAACTCTCCACCCAGAACTCTATAGAGCAAAATATCCTTCAGAATAAAGAGAAAAATCAAGATATTCTTAGATTAAAAGAAAAGAATACTTGTCACTAACAAATATATCCTTAAAAATGGCTAAAATAAGTTATTTAAACAGAAAAGAAATGAACTTCAGAAAAAAATGGGTATAGTAAAAATATAACTAAATTTATTTCCTTCTCCATTCAAGGTTTTTAAGTTATATTTAGTGGTTGAAGCAACAATTATAATACTGTCTGGTGTGACTCTCAATGTATATAGAAAAGTATTTAAGAATTATAAGTTGAAGAGGTAAAGGGACATAAATGGAGGTAAAGTTTCTATACTTCACTCAAATTGGTAAATTGTCAATAGCAGTAGAATGTGATAAGTATATATAATTAAAACCTATAAAAGCCATTAAAATGCTATATGAAATGATTTATTAAAAAACCCTATAAATGGCCGAAGCCGGTTTGGCTCAGTGGATAGAGCGTCGGCCTGCGGACTGAAAGGTCCCAGGTTCGATTCCGGTCAGGGGCATGTACCGTGGCTGCAGGCACATCCCTAGCAGGGGGTGTGCAAGAGACAGCTGATCAATGTTTCTCTCTCATCGATGTTTCTGACTTTCTATCCCTCTCCCTTCCTCTCTGTGAAAAATCAATAAAATATATTTTTTTAAAAAACCCTATAAATGAATCAAATGGAATTCTTAAAAAAATGTTCATATAACCAAGAAGAAGATAGGAAAAAGAAAACAGAGAAACAAATGAAAAGCAGAACAAACAGAATATAAAAAGACTTAATAGATCGATAATTACACTAAATATAAATGGTCTAAGTATACCAGTTAAAGGAAAGAGATTGATGGATTTTCTTTTTTAAAGAATAATGTGATGTAAGCATGGGTGTGATGTGACTACTTCTCTTAAAAGGCACTGACACATGCCTCCTGGAAAATGTATCTGATGGCTGCCACATTGACTTAGACTACAAGACTAAGGCCATAACATAGTCATAATGGAATAAATAGCTGGAGCAACCAGTCTCTCTGAGTACTTTTTACAGCAGAGTTGCTACACCAACTCTGGACTTCCTCCCCATGGATTCTTGGTTCAGAGAAACCTAGTTACTGTGGTGTTTCCCATTCCTTGCAGTTGAACATAATCCTCACTAGGATACCAGAGAATTATGCTTATTGTTTCTATCGCTGTACGTTGCCCTTCACAGATATTATTTCAATGAACTAGGGAAGAAGGTAACAGCATTTTCCTCATTATATAATGGTAAGGAATCTACTGCTCAGAGGAGTAAAGTGATTTTTCCAAGGTCACACATCTCATCTTCCCAGTGAAAATGTGATGAGGGCTTGGGCTGTGTACCTCAGTAGTGTACTGTGAAAAGCAGTGAAATCCCTAAAAAAGGAGGCTTTTCTCATTCCCTTTAACCTGGCTGAAAGACTTCCCCATTCACAGTCACATGGGACAATGATGAGTTCATAGAAAGCTTTTATTCATCATGCATTTCTAAAAAAATTAGCTGAAATTCTTTTTGAATCTATTATCCTTTTGGACATAATCAATCAGAACTCTTATTCATTCAACAAACATTTATAAAGGCTTCACGGCCAGGCCTTGAGATATGCTAGAAGAATGAATCAAGTGACTTGACCCTGTTCTTCCTGAATCCCAATTAAAGGATGGCACTCAACATTTTTTTTTTATTCTGAAAGTTCATTTTTCTCTATCTGATCACTCAACTCCAAACCCAAGATGTCAAACAAGCACACTGTGGGTGTTCACTCGTGAACTCCAATCTCCCAGAAGCCCCACTGTTCTATCCCATGTACACTTTGTGGAATCCAGGTCAGTTTCTCCTTTTCTGTCTCTAACATGGCAACCAGAGACTTTGATGTCTCCCCTCGCGGAGAGAAGAAAGGGCAGAATCCCTTCAGAGATGATGGCCAAAAAAGCTTTGAGATCATGCCAAGCCCCAGAAGCATGGCTTGGTCTTTCCTCTACATTCCCTGGAATAAAAAGTGGATTTTTCTAGCTTCCCTCTGACTCCCACATCCCCACCCAGCTCCCAGCTCCTGGCAGTACCAGCGCTCACATCAAGGGATAACAGTAGAAATCGCCTCCTTCTTCTCTGAAAATAAAATACAGCAAATACAGCAACCATTTGGCATCCCAGGGGCGCCCCAGTCTCCTGACCCCTGGCTGGGTCCCAGGGGATTTGTGGTCGGCTGCTAATCAGAGCCCTGGCCATAGCCATTTCCCATGACATAGCTGGAATTCTCCCACTGCCTGCCCTCTCAGCTTCAGTTACTCGGCCAGCCTGAAACTATTTGCTTCCCTCCCGCCCTGTCCATCACTGCCCCTTCCTTAGGCTGTGCCTGTGCACCCGCCCGCCTGCCAGACTCCTGGAGGCCCTCAGCGGGGGAGCTGCAAACCTCTCTCCACTTTTATTACTGACCCGCAACCCACCTCCTACACGCCTTCAGCCCACAGGCCTCTTTCAAGCACCCTCCTCTTGAGCAATGATAAACCCTGGTGCCAGAGAAGTTTAAAGAGAAACAGCTACTCCCAACTGGCCATATTGGTTATCAGAAGAGAGGTCAAGCATGTGATGTTCAAGCTGTAGTCATGAAACAGTTGTCTTTTCTATAAACTAGGAAACCAGTCTCTGCTCTTTGGAGGGTCCATTCCTAGCCTCCCTGGAAATGGGAAAGACTGTTTTCCAACAACACTTACAGTGCTGGGTATGTGTAGTCCACAGCCAGGCTGCAAGGCTTGCAGCCCAGCTCCACAGACTTAGTAGCTATGGGACTGCAGGCAAATCAATGAGCCTTTCAGGACTTCTCTGTACAAGGAAGAAAACAAGAGGACCACCTCCTAGGCTTGTTATGGGTATTAAATGAGTTCATATTTGGAAAGGATGCTGGCAAGTGGCAAGCACATCGCAAGAACAATATCTGTGTTTGGTAAATACTATGCATTTTTGTGATGCTAATTAATTTTCACAGCAGCTTGATGAGTTCATTATTCTCTCTGTAGAGAAAGTGCTACTAGCTCTCCCAGGGTTGTAGAAACTTGTCCATGGTCAGACAGTAAGTGGGAGATCTGGGATTTGAACTTGGGTTGTACTTGCCATGATGACAGTGGTTCTCAAAGCTAGGTCCCAGACCACCCAAGAACTTGGTAGAAACGCAAATTATCTGGCCCCACTCAGACCTACTAAATCAGAAATCCCTGGGGTGGGCCCAGTGATGTTTTAGGCAGCCATGTGAGAGGGAGGGAGTAATGCCAGAGGTGGAGCTGCACTCTTTCCACCCTCCCCTCTCCCCTCACATCAGGAGACTCTTTCTTCCTGTCCCCTGGGAATTGGTACAAGGAGAGCACAAGTTGCACATCTCTCTCAAACCACACATAGAAACAGTGTCTTCTGGGTGTCAAGTGCTGTACTAGACACAATGGGGACACACACAAATGTGAGCTTCCTGCCTACATGGTGTATTCCCTAGTCATCAAGCCCAGACAAGCATGTGCACAGAGTTATCTGGCAGGCAAACCATGCTAGGAGTCAAAAGAATCAGCATGCAGAAGTTGAGGGTCTGACAGAGTTGACTGCCCACTCTTCCCCTCTGAAACTTGAATGACATCCCCTGACTTCAGTAGGCCTGGCTTCCCTCACCTCCCCTGCACTAAGGATGAAAGGAAATCAGGGCAAGCACCTTGCATGGTGGCCAGCACGTGGTACAGGGCTTAACTACTAAATGGCTGGGTGCATCATTAAGCTTTGACACCAGATACAAGTTTTATTGCTTTATTTGTGATAGGATGGTGAGGTGGGGATGAGGAGATGACTCTGAGGGAATATGACCTTCAGAGTGTGGGAATCTCACCTCGATTTCCATACAGGGTGAAACTCTTAGAGGTGAGTAGAAGAGAAGAAAATGGTGCCATGGGTTATTAAAAAGGAAAATCAAGAAGCATGTAACCAGGCTATAGTTAGTATATCAAAGCAGTCTTATTTACATGACTTTCACCTTGAACAAGGACACTCAAACGCATGGAACCCTCACTTAACTCAGCGTCGCAGACACAGGCTCTTGGAGCCAGGCTGTTTCATTGCTGGGCATGTAGAAAAAGGGCTGGAGAGAGAACTGTGGCTTCCCTTCCTCTGGATACTCATTGCTAGAACATCCAAGACATAACTCACATTCTGGGAAAAGTAAGCGAAAAAAAAACCCTAAGTTCTTATTCTCCCACATTTCTTCCCTGTTGCGGAGGTCTGAAACTTCATCAAAGGGCAAAAAGTCTGGAAATTTCATTTTCTTTTTGCCCGGGACATATCAGAAGACACTAAAGATGTCCAGGAACAATCTCTTGGACAACAGGAGAATGGGTGACAAGAGGATGAGTGTCCTAACCTTAGGACCTGCAAGCTAGTTTTCCATTAAAGCTCATCAAGGCAAGTTCCCCAGACTTTTCACCCTGTGGGCTCCTCCCAGGCCTGGCAGACCTGGTGCTTGTGGGCACTGAGAGCAGCCATGGGCAGAGTATGGAGGGCGACTGAGAGGCCATGGGAGACTCCCAACCCTCACCCCTCACCCCCGTGATTTCTGTTCTGGAAGAATTTTAGCTAGTCAGATGTTTCAGTGGCTCCTTTTCAAAGCCAGGGCAAAGCAACCCAAAACATCTTAACTGTAATCACATATTTGGATGTCTAGCCTATTGTTTTAGAATGTTCCTTGAAGGCACTCTAGGCACCACCCTCAGACTCCCCACCAAGACCAGTAAACACAAGTCAATAGCAGGGAAATGTGACCTTAAGTCTTTCCAGCTAATTCAGTTCCCTTGGGGAGAGTTTGGCTTCCAAGGACCTCTCACTGGAGGGTGGGGGCTGGACCACAGCATCTCTCCCTGAAGAAGCAGCAGAGTCGTGGTTCCCTGTTGCAGATTGTTTTAGTAAAAATTATCTCTGTGGCTTCCGGCTGTGCTTCCACTCTGGGTGGGATGGTGCAGAGAGTGATTTGTCTGCTACATTACTCAGCCCCAAAGTATATGGCACTGGGGACAAACTTGGCTTCTGCATTTTCCCATTCTCTCTTGGGTGTTCTCTCATCTCTGGGAGTCAGCCTGTTCCTGGGCCCTCCGCAGCCAAACCCTGAGGGCTCTGGTGGATAAAGGGAGTTGTTTGGGTTGGGGGCAGTGACCTTGCCCTTCCCTTTCCTGCTGGTATGCGGAGCTATTGTTCCCTGAGCCCAGGGAGGCTTTTACCAGTGGCATTCCTAGGTCAGCATAAGCAGATCTGCGCCTGTCTCACTGGGTTGCTTTCCACTTCACTTCAACTGCAAGACCACAGGCCCTGGCTTCTCATGCAGGGCTGGCTGCCCTGAGGTGGCAGCCCAAAGCTTCACACAGGGACCGAGATGGGGGCAGGTTCACTGTGCAACCTTCTCTGAGATGCTGAGGCTCTGGGAGCCTGGGCGTCAGCCCCAGCCTCAGAGGCACCTGCTTGTCTCGTCTTCTTTCAAACAGTAGTGACAATGCAGGTCCTCCGGGACTCCGGGGAGGATTAAGGAAGGCGACATACGCATGTGCAGCAACAGCAGAGCACCGGCACACAGTAGCTGCTCAGCGAATGCTAGGCCCCTTTGCACCATATATGGTAGATGGGCACCTGCCTCAGCTATCCCCCTCAGCTGTTGGAAGAAACCAAGAGTGCAAAGTATTCAAAAGAAGGAAACATCCGCAAAGGGAGGGGAGACAGGTGACCCGTGGATGTGTTTTGAGTTGTAACTTGTGCCCAGGCCAACCTGAAAGAGAGAGTTATCATACACTGTCTGCTGACAGAATCAGAAAGAGGCTTCTGCAGTCTACCCTGTGCTTATCTTGAACATGACTTTCAGAAAGCCACAAGTAGGGGGAGTGGCAGCAACTTCTTTGCTTAATCTGCCAAATATAAACATAGCTAAACTAACATTTATTGAGTATAGGAGCAAGAGCTATTCTAAAAGATGCCAGGCACCCTTACATTTATTATGATTATGTTTCATCCACCTAACCCAATCCACTATTCACTCCGTCATTCATTCATTTAGCAGTGCTCTTTTCGCAGGGAAACACGTGGCATGCCTCACTTTCTTCAAGTCATTACTCAAGGGTCACCTTAGTGAGGGCTTCTCTCACTACCTTATCTACAATTCAACTCACCACCTGTAATTGTCTCCGTAATTCTTAGCAGGTATCACTCCCTGAAACATATTATGTTAACCTTGCTTATCATGTGTACCCCCGATTAGAATGTAATCTGTTCCATTCCCAGCTGTGTCTCCAGGACAGAACAGTGTCAGAGTGTGTAGCTCAGAGCACATGTCCAACGGATATGTGCTGGGTGAATGAAGTCTATGGTGTAGGTACCATTAGCATCACCGTGCCTGCCTTACAGATAAAGAAACTGAAGCACAGGGAGGTTAAATAACTTGCCCAAGCCCGGCCAGTGTGGCTTGGTGTTTGAGCATCAACCCTTGAACTAGGAGGTCACAGTTTAATTCCTGGCCAGGGCAAATGCCCGGATTGTGGGCTCCATTGTGGGCAAGAGTCAGCTGATCAATGATTCTCTCTCATCATTGATTAAATGATGTTTCTATCTCTCTTTTCCTCTCCCTTCCCTTCTCTGAACTCAATAAAAACATATTTAAAAAAAAGAACTTGCCCAAAGAAACACAGTAAAGATCGAAGTTCGGTTTCGAATTCAGGACTCACACACTATATTCTTTCACCTTTAGGCTAAGGTCAGAGTCTGCACTAAGCTACCATCTGTTATCACCCCCCCCCCCCAACCCTCCTTCCTCCTCTTCGTCCTCCTCCTTCTCTTCCTCCTCCTCCTCCATCTCCACCTCTCCTGGGGTCACTGCTTTTGTTCTGTGAAGACCAATGTCTTCCCTAAAGGACTTGCTCATGCAGCGATGCAGGCTCCTTTGCCTACACATTATTAGTGGGAAAACTGCTGCCCGGTTGATGATTCACTAAGCGTATTCATGCTCGGATGCTTCATGTGGCAGTGGACACACCAAGGTACACGGCGGCAGTGTTATCATTGGCAGGGCTGCGGAGATCTGAGGCAACAGGGAGGTGGTGTGAGGTGGCAGCACAAGCCTGGATCCCAGAGCCACACACACGGCAGTCCAGATCCTCCTGAGACCTTCCTACAACACAGCTGTGGTCAAGCAGTCCACCTCTCCTGGCATCCGGTTCCTCACCAACTGAGAAAAAACTTGGTGGATTTGGGTTAGGCTAATTCAGGAAGCACTTAACAGAGGGCTGGGGATGTGGTAGGTGCTCCAAACATAGTATTTCCATGACTTCCGCTGCATCCCTGCCCAGTATTACCTTTCCTAATGCTACAGGTCTCATCTCTTCCAGTGTCTGGTTTATGTCCGTAACAGCACTGGAAAGAAAGGTGAGAGAAACTCAGGAATGGCAGAAATGAAAAGAACGATGCTTCCTATCCAGGAAAGCCTATGTCTGCTCTGCAATATTCTCCAAAGAGGCTTCCCCACCTCCCTGCCCCATCCCTGTGCTAACAACAGTGATATTGGCCAGCAGGAATGTACACTTGGTTCCAGATCCTGCGCTAGGCATTAACTCATTTTATCCTCCCAGCAACCCTGTGAGCTAGGTACTGTTATCATGGCCCCTTCACAGGTGAGAAAACCGAGAGCCTGAGAGGTTAAATATTTACCCAAGGTAAGCAACAGAGGATTCCAACCCAGGCAGGCCGGCTTCTGGCACTGTCCTTGCCCTCTGGGCTGCCTCCTGGCATCCCCATGGCACTAAGTGGGAATGGAGCAGGGAGAGGAGGGGCAGAGGGTGCAACGTGGTTGGGTCTGGTCAGAGGGGAGCACACAGCTCTCTGGAACACACCCGAGGCTCTCCAGTGAGGGCTCGAATAATGTTCTGCTGAGAGTTCTGGCCTCAGAGCTGGGCACTAAGGAGGGAGTGTCCTGGGGGAGCTCCTCTTCATCGTTCCAAACATTGCTCCCACACCGCAGGTCCACGGGGCTCACATCCCTCCCACCCTTCTGGGCGTTCAGTCTGCCACGGGTCAGCCCCTTGCTGCAACTCATGGTGATGGAAACAGTTCCCAGAGAGGAGGCGGTGCGTCTCATGAAACCGGGATTTAGTACTTGTTCGCAAAATTGTTCGCGCAAATCATTTTTGGCCAGGTGAAAAATAACTTTCTAGAAAATGACACATATTCTGCTATCTTGTTTTCTATTGTCCCAAGACCGACGAGTCCCAGAGCCCTGGGATTGCTCAGTAACGTGGTAAATTCTCTTCCCTGGTGACAGGGGAAAAATGCATTCCGAGGAGTCAGAGGATAAAACAGCAGATATTTACTGAGCAGCGTTAATTAAATGCTGTGCACTGTGCTAGGAGCTCCACATGCATCATCTCATTGAATGTTTACAGCTACTCTAAGAGTAGCTTTAGGAACATGACTTCAAAACAAAACAATACAAGGGCCTCTCTGGAAATGGAGGTGGCTTGTCTGAGGACCCCAAAGTGGCAGTCAGGATTCAAACCCAAGACCTGTGTTGTTGTTTTTCCTGGGAAGGGCATGCCTGAGCTGCTTGCCCTATGGTGGTTTATTTCAGTCTTGAGGCACCGTATATATAGAATCTCCTTCAAGCTCTTGGCTATCAGGGACGTGCCTAACAGCTGACCACCAATGTCTGACCTGCCTGCACCCCTCAGGGGGAACAGTGAGAAATGGGGACCAGAGACTCCACTGAGCCTCTTAGGAGTCACTCACTTAAGATTCATCCCAAATCCTGTGACGCTGGGACCCTGTCAGGCCAGTGGAGGCACCCTTTCTAACATACACAGGGTGTTGCAAGGGCTGGTAGCATGCTAGTTGCCTCAGATTCTGGGCAGGTTCCCCATCCATAAAATGGCGGGGGGGTTTGAGGTCCATAGGGGTGGCTGTGCCTAGGAAGGTGCTGCCACTCTCGGTCCTGGTCCATGGCAACCACACAGAGCATACCCAGGGTGCCTTGCTGACCGTGGATAGGCCTCAGAACCCTTTTCAGTAAATGACTCCAGGCACCGTTTATCTAACCACGGTTGGCATTTAACATGGAATCCATTTGCCATGCCTAAAATAGAAGGTCTCCAAGGACCCTTCCAGATTAACATATCATTTGCTAGCATGTCTACACACGCAGTGTATGAAAACACGCATTCTTCTGGAATAAATAATGGAATCATCTTTCAATGACATAATTCGGGAAAATAAGTTAGCTGGCTTCTCCTAAACCTTTCCATGTGAGAAGATCCTGAGCCAAAGGGCCCTAGATGTCAAATGCGAGTGAATGGAAGAGGTTTTCATGGGGCAGAAAATTAGGGAGGGGATGCCTGGCAGGGAAGTCTCCTCACCACAAATTGGTCCCTATCAAAGAATTGCTGCTTGGTTTAGGGGGTAATTAGCACACCCCAAATCACTTGCTGGCAACAATAAATACAATTGAGACCTGGAGACAGAGGGCCTTAAACTTGAGGGAGAGGCTGTGTCACCACAAAAACAGGGCTCTGACCAAGGGACTCCACGATGAAATGAAGTCATTGTTTCAATTAAAAACAGACCTATGCATTTCTCTAACCCCCTATTTGCAAAGTCTCATCAGGCAGAGGAGCTTCAGGGCCTGATCTTGACCCGGTGTTGCCAGAGGCTGCACCGACTTGTCATTAACGGGAGGCCTGTGATGTGGGCAGGCAGCTCAGGCATGCCCTCCCCAGGAAACAAACACAGTCTACACAGACGAAGGGCTTCCTGGGGCATCCAAGGTGGAATTCTGCCTGCTTCCTTGACTGCACCAACATTAGGGCATTTGGCTTTGCGGGACTAGGGGTGGCAAATGTGCTGTGGCCTCCCACATTGAAAGCCTTATGCTGTTTCCCTATCCCCTGGCTCTCAGAGTCCCAGAAAGAGCATCTGAAGCCCCTGCTGTTGCTGGAAACCCTATTCTATGGGATTGGAGGTCACAATGTCTGCCCTGCTGACTCCCCAGAGGTGAAAAGACTGTGCAAACCATCAAAGAAAGGCCCTGGAGAGTTTTCAACAATTTCCAAACCCAACAAAGGAAAAAGGAGCTGTGCTCGGGGCTACTCTTCATCCAGGGGAGCGAGAAAGAGGCCTGCTGGCAAGCCTTGCTAGGGGTCCATACCAGCACCAATGACACTGGCCTTGGCCTTGGGGGGTGCATCATCTCTCCTGAGCAGTGGTGAATGAAAGCCTTGTCCTCAAACTCAAATGGATACAAGGGCCCATGTGGACAAAGAGTGATGGGAATTTTAGCCCCTGGAGAAAGCATGCTCCTCAAAATGGTCACCCAATGCTTGTTCTGAGGCCTGTTACTGTATGGGAGTCCGGGGCCAGTGCTGCTGCCAGAACTCCCAATGTTGGAGGGGGAACAAGCAATCTGGATTTTCATGTGAAATCTCTCAATTTTTTAAATATAGTCAACTCATTTTTTAAAAATTATGCAGGCCAAACACAATATACTCATGGGCAGGATTCCAATGTGGGACCACCATTTTGTCATTTCTTTAAATGAAAGGACAGTTGCAAGAGGAGAAATACAACGGCTAATTTTTTTGCAAATACTTGACTTTAGCCAGTTAAACAGACAAGTGAGTTAAGCAGCTATTCTATGTGGTCTACCATAGCTGACACGATACAGTCGGGAGAAAGGGCAGAGAAATAAAGGGGCATCCTATTTCATAAAACCAAAGATAAACAGCCATCCATGAAAACAATGTTAAAAATATGACAGGATTGATCAGTGTGGTTCTGCTGATCACACCAAGGCATTCAGGGGCAATGTGGAGTGAGACTGCCACAAAGTCTTCATTGAATGGGGAGGATTCGAGGCGTAAAGACTAGGCACAAGAAACTGATATTTATTGAACACTTGGCAGTATGCTAAATGCTTTATAAGGGCTGCTTCATTTAAAGTTTGCAAGAATCTTCTGATTTAGAGCCCTCACTCATAGGAATCACACAGCACTGTCTCCAGATGTGGCCAGGCCTTGGAAGAGAAGCAGGCATGCTAGGCAGGGGGAATGGCAGGAGCACTGGTGAAGGGTCTGACAGGTATGTTGGGGGTAATCTGGGAGCATGCTGCTTGGTTCCTCTGTGCTTGTGTGTTCTGGGCAAGTGTCCAGCACAGGAAGTCAGAAATGGCAGCAGTCCTGAGGCTGGAGTAGTGTTCCCCTCACCTGAAGCCTCTGGACAAAGATTTCAGCTGATGATGGGGCCCCCCACAGGAGGTATGTGGGCCAGACCACATTCCTGAGAATGCAAGAGTAGGAAAGGTTCCTGTCCCCAGTGTACTATAGCTCTTATCATCTAGAATGCCTCAGGGACCAACAGAATGCCTTGGGGCCAGAGGAATCCCCCAAAGACAGAATCAAAGGGGAAGTGTTGAGGGTGGTGGGCCAGTAGAAGAAGGGAGAGAACCAGCAAGTTCAGATAGGATAGGCATGGAGGGGAAATGCTATCTTTCTCCTGGCAAATCAGGGGAAGCTTTGAGAAAGAGATGGGGTGTTAAGAAAGCCCCTGCAATGCTTTTTGACTTCAGAGGAAGAAAGAGAATTGAGGGGGACCATGACACTGTATCAGACCCAATAGTAACAAGGCTCTTCTTGAGAGCCATGTTGAGATTGCAATTAAATGGGGCCTCAGGACCACCAACCTGGACTGAACATTTTGATCACCCTGGCATATGTACTCAGGGCAATAATAAATTGCACGCACACACACACACACACACACACACACACACACACATCTATATATATAAAAGCCTAAGTGACCATTATGACTGAATGATAGGAATGACCAGAATGACTGGAATAACCAGTCGACCAGTTGCTATGATGCGCACTGTCAGCCAGGAGGCAGATACTCAATGTAGAGCTGCCCCCCTGGTGGTCAGGGCACTCCCACAGCCAACCTTTTGGGGTCCCTCCCTTCAGCTGGCTGCCTCCCCCCCAATAGGCCTTGATCACTGGCCAGGAAGAGGGACCCCACCCGTGTACAAATTCATGCACTGGGCCTCTAATACACACACACACACACACATACACACACACACACGTGTGTGTGTGTGTGTATGTATTTTATGAAAAGAGCAATATTTTTGTTGAATGTACCTAGACATGGGGGCAGTCAAATATATTTTTTTTCTGGATCTTTTTATGGCTCTTTAACCTACAAATTAACCTAATTTCAAAAAGTTCTAACCTCACATTTTCTCAGTACCATTCTACAAAACTCAAATCCCACAAATATGTCATGAACATAGATTCCATAGTCAAAAAATGTTTGAAAATTAGCTGTATAAATATTTTCATCTCTCGGAAATTCACAATATATATTTACAAGGTAAAGGCTCTTAAAAGTCCGTATTTCCTTTAGCACATTTCCCAGGATACTTATTTTTTTTACTGCATATCTATTAAGATGTTGAAGCGGATGTTCATGTCTTCTGCCTCAACTACCTCCAAGGTAATGAGTTCCATAAAATCAACATCTGCCCTATGGCATTTCTTCCCATTTATTATGGACTGAATGTTTGTGTCCCAACCCCAGTCCCCAAATTCAGATGTTGAAGCCCCCATCTCCAATGTGACAGTATTTGGAGGTAGGACTTTGGGGAGATAATTAGGTTTAGATGAGGCATGAGGATGGGGTCCTCATATTAAAATTAGTGCCCTTATAAGAAAAGATCAGAGTCTCAGAAAAGAAATATGAACCACATGTCTGTGGTTTCCTCACTTCCCACTCTTAGTACGGGGAATGGTTCAGATGTCAGGCAGATTAGGTTCTTAGCTCCACCACTTACACATTAGCTTGAACAAATGATCACTTCTGAGCTTCATGTCCTCTTCAGTAAAATGGAATAGTTATACCCACCTCACAGGATGATGAAGATTAAATGAGAAAGATGATGGCGTTTAGAACGATGCCTGGTGCTTTGTAAACATTGAACAAATGGTGGCTGCCATTACATAGTTGTATTATTTCCAATATGCCCTCTGTCTTTCCAGGTTCAGAGCCCAAAAGCTATTTTTCAAAAGATGCTTTTGGTTCTGTTTTTAACCTGAGATTTCTACAGCTGTAACAGGCAAATCTGGTGACATCGGCAGGCCTGTGCACACACCACCTTACCGACTTCCACCGCAGATGTTCAGGGCATCCGTGTCAGCTCCAGGCTGCCCCAAAGCCCAGGGACCTGCTCCCAGAGGGTGTGATAAGCGAGGCTGTTTTCCCGCCCCACTGCAGCAGGCAGGGCTGGTGGCATCCACCTCCCCACAAGGAAGCTATATGGACTACGCTCTCTCTCTGGAGATTGGCATCGCACAGGCAACACAGGCCCTGGAGTAAGCTTTTCTCAGACAGTTCTCTGGTTTTCTCTTGCTGCCTGACAATCAACTGTTTCCCGACATGATAAAGTACTCTTGGTTCTGCTCACTCTCTACCTCCCCATGAGTGTGGGTTAAAGAACACAAGACCCCTCACTTCTCCTCTGGCTTTTGTGTTTCCTGTGATGTGGCTGCTCACCTGCCCCCTTTCAGCAGCCCTTCTGCAGAGAGAGGCCAGACCTACACAAACCTCCCCCACGCCAGTGCCTGCTCCCTTCTTTTTCTTGGGAAGCAGAGAGGTTTAGTTGAAAAAAGAAAGAAAGAAAGAAAAAGAGAACAGAATTTGGAGCCTGAAAGGCAAGATAGGAATCCCAGTTCTGCAAGTTCCTCACCGAATGACCTCGGGTAAAACCACCTCACCTTTCAGACTCTCAGTTTTCCTTTCTGTCAAATGGGCTCAGAAAACCCATTAAGCCACATGGTTGTTGAAAAGCCACTTAAACAGAGGCAGATGCGACACAAAGCTCGTGATAACCAAGCTAGTTCCCTTAGAACTTCCTTGTCATCGGAACGAATTACCTGAGAGAAGAAAGTTAAGGGGAGTGATCAAATAAATCTCTTCGTGTCCATAGAAAATATTTGTTTGAAGGCTCTTCTGGTAGAGCAAGGATTGGCGCATTTTTTCTCTTAAAGGGCTATATCAGCATAGTAAATATATTTGGCATTGGGGACCATACACCCGCTGTCACAATGCTGCAGCTCTGCCATTTTAGCACAGATAGGGCCTTGGAGTATGTAAATGAGTGGGTGTGGCCATGCTCCAATAAAAAACGTCACTCACAATAGCTGGTGGCAGTGGGCTGGATGGGCTCAGGGGCTGTATTTGCCCACCCAGACCTGAGATGTTCAGAGAATTTAAAGCTGGGGAAGAGCATCCCCTTGCCAAGCAAACCAGAGAGCCAAGGTCTTCCTGTCTCCCCTCTTAGAAACCCACCCCTCAGGGAAGGGGAACCCATGCCAGCTCGGAAGTTCCCTCTGTGCCTTCGAGAAATGGGAGGCTTAGATTTATGGGCTTGCCAATTTGTTTCACATAATTCTGTCCATAATTACACCAACTTCCACCAGCAGCCATTAGGAAAATGGTCTGGTCCTTTCCCCTGAGTAATATTTCCCCCACCGAAATCAATGGAGGGTGCACTTCTCTCCCATAAGTTAAGCATATTATTTGCCTCATCACACAAGGCAAATGCGGTAGCTCCCAGCTATTAGTCTATTCCTGCAGCAATCAGAGGGCTCTGAGCCAAAAGTAATTTACAACGGGGAAGTAAACAAGGTCCCAGATAAATAAATAGGGGGCTGAGGCTGATCTGGGGCCTGAGAAGATTAAGTAATGAGAGCAGCGAGGGAGAGATTTAGTGCTAAGTGAGCTAGGACCAGAGCAGCCTCCCATGGCGGAATCAAATTATATCATTGGAAAGAGATATTGCTGAAGTCCCTCACGCTGAGCTGGGAAATCGGCATTTCTGGAGAGGGAAGGGCTGCCATCATTAACATAGCAATTTGGGCCTGCACACTGAAGTCTGGCTAATTAGCTTCAGGTAAATGGGTTATAGGTGACAGGTAAGCAGGGTGCTAGGCAAACCTGGTCAGTTCCTAGTGGCTGCTGGGTAATAAGGAACAAGCTGGAGTCTTTTTTTTCTTAAATGCACCGGCTCCCTTTGAAAGATGTGCATTCAGAGAAGCAAGCAGCTGGGATGGGGAGGAAGCTGCTACTGATGCTGGCACCAAGCTGACATCAGCTATTTAACTTGCGAAATTCCCAGGGGCTAGAGCTTCAGGTGTGCGCTAGCTCTGAGAAGCAGCCTCCATCAGACCACTCCAAGACTTCCTCTTCTCCCCACTTCCCAATGATGCGCCTCTATTCATCCAATATCACATGGGAGCCTTCGGGAGTAGCCCCTACTTTTTCTTTTGTTGATTCTTTCCTTGGAATGGCTCTCATGTAAGGTTTGCCCTTTCAGTTCCCCTCCTCGGAATGTCATGACAATAACCACATAACACACCCCTAGGTAAAACTTGCTCATCCTTCCTTGGATGAGCAAATTTATAGCCAGTATTACCTCTTTCAAAAGAAAATCCTTTTTCTTAAAAGATAAACTGCTACCCCAGTCAGCCTGACCTCTGGAAACATCAATCCTTAATCCCTTGTAAGCCAATAATCCTTATTCCATGGTTTCTCTTGCCTGTCACTTAATGAAAAATCATGGCCAAGGCAGAAAAGGAATCTTTGGACCTGGCCCACAACACCAGACCAGGGATCCGAGGGCTGGGGTTGGTGAGTTTCCTAAAGCTCCGTGCCTCAGTTTTCTTAACTAGAAAATAAAGGCATTGGTCTAGAAGTTCTAGAAGGTATCACTTAGCTCTGGCAATCTATGAAGGTGCTGCTTCTTGCCTCCCGAGGGGATGTTGTACAGACAAAAGCTTACGTAGAGCTTGGCAAAGGATGGAGAGGCACATGTGTGATGAGCAAGTTTTCCATCTGCCTCAGGAGGAACCAGAAAAAGACAAAAACAAACCTAAGATATATTTTTCCCTGCGGAGTCCTATTTTCTTTCTTTCCTTTCCTTCTCTGTATCTCTGTGTTCACCACCTCTGCTTCACATTTTCTTTTGTTGTTGCTCTTCCTTCCTCCCTACTTCTCTTCTTTACTCCAGGTTTCCTTCCTTTCTTTCCTCCTGATACTTCCCTTTGCCCCATTCATCCAAAGGGTGCACCCTCACTGAAAAGACACCTCCTCCTTTCCTCATGGCAGGGGGTTAAAGGTGGGGACTGTGTCGAGTGCACAGAGCAGCAGCATCTCTCACTCTCCGGGAGCAATGAATAGCCTCACAGGCCTGCACTCCCAGGGCCGCTGGGGTGAGGGGCGCATGGCTGAACAATCACCGGCTTGCAGAAAGGAGACGAGAGGACAGGGCAGGGGCTGGGTGGGGGAGAAGGGGAACAAGCAATAATTTGGTGTTGTGGGTACACCAGCCAGAGACTGAGAGGGCTAGTTTGGAAAAACGCTAATATTTTGATGTTCCAGTGTGGTTCTGGTTCAGTTATGGTTCACTGCAGGTTTAGATTCATTCACCAGATGTATTTCAAACAACCTCTGGTTTAGCTCTCAGATCAAGAAAGAAAAGAATTTGGAATGTTAGGTCAATGTTCAGTAAATTAGTGTAACATACTCTTCTTTTCAGACCAAGGTTTGGTTTTTGTTTGTCCACAAGTCTTCTTCTTCCTCTTTTTCTTAAAGCTAGACAATCTTTTTTTATGCCCATTAGAAGCAGACGGAGAAAACCAATGAGACCTGGGGTTGAAGGAAACACAGTTTATCTATTCATTTTATTGTACCAATCTCCACAGGCTTTTGAAATGAGCATCCAAAAACCACACTCCCTCCCCAGCTCTCAGTCTTGGGGACTACAAACACCTACCAGCAGAGATCCTGGCACAGGCTGCTCCCTCTCTTTGGTGGGGGCATGAAATCACACCCATGGTCTTTGAAGTCAGCTCACCTCTGTGCTGCATGGCCCACCTGTGTAAATGGGCTCAGCCCCCCAAGGTCCTCTCAGAATCCCAGAGCAGGGTCCCTCTACATTGTCAACCCAAGTAATTTGTCTTGCAAAGAGTGAAATACATAGAGATTGGAAACTGGAGAATAAAACCTAATGTGTTCATTGTATCCTCACCCTTGTGTGTGTGCTTGTTGGCTGTGCATTTGTGTGTTTGTGTGTGTGTGTGTGTGTGTGTGTGTGTGCGCGCATGTGTATATGCTATTAAATAGTCAGTGGGGTCTTGTTCCAGGCAATGAGGACTGAGCTCTGGTTTGGGACAGAAGGTGCCTTAAACCATAGGTTGAGAGGAAAAAGCAGATTTTGAAGACCAAGTTCCTTCTCTTATTCACTCATTTACTAAATGTTTATTGAGTGCCCACTCTGTGGCAGATGCAGGATGGGCAATTATATAGTCAGCAAAACAGACAAAAGCCCTCCTTTCAAGAAGCTTATATTTTACTGAGGTGGGGGCAGTGGGAGAGCAGAAAATAAACACATAAAAAATGAGCAAAAGAATTTCAGGAAGTGGTGAGTGCTATAAAGAAAATGGAATGGGGTCATGCCATGAGAAGAAAGGGATGCTGCTATACATAGGGTGGTCAGGAGAGCCCTCTTTGGGAGCAAGGTTTGAACCAGGACTTGAATTTTAAGAGAGACCTGGCTATGCCAATATCTGGGGTCTTCGTGTTCCAGGCAGAAAAATAATAGCGGGACCACTGCCTTGCGTTGAGAAAGAGATGGGAGTGTTGGAGCAATAGGACGAAGGCCTGAGAAGCTGCCATGTGGTGGTTGTGGGAGAGAGACCAGGATGGTACCAGGAAGTGGCAGGCACCAGACTGTGTAAGCAGGGGCTTGGGTTTATTCTTAGGATAATGAGGTTGCAATGAGAGAGTAAGAGATCTGATTTGTCCGGAAACGATCAGGGTGGCTATTGGGTGGATGATAGGTGAAGAGGGACTAGAAATAAAAGCAGGAAGATTTAGTGAGAAGGTCCTATAGTCACCTAATCAAGAAAGGATGGTTGGTGCCTTACTCTAGGCTGATGGCAATAGAGACAGAGGGTGGTGGACACACTGGTCATGCATGTTGAAGGTTGAGCTGAGAAATTCCACCCAATCTCCCACCACCCCTGTGTGATTCTCCACTTGGGGACTGTCTACTTTCGGAGAAACTGGTGAGTTGAGTACTCCCTGGGCAACTCCTCTTTCTCTGCTGCTGTTTTCCAACCTCATTAGACCTTAATGAACTCCCATCCTTCACTCTCATTTAAATAAAGGGAGTGCCATGCACAGGGAAGAGGATCTGCAGAGAACACCATTAGCAGCAGCGGCCATAACAATTATTCTCTGAGATAATTTTGTTCAATGGCTGAGCCCCTGTGTAGTGAAATGGAATAAAAGTCCCCTAAGGTCTGAGCCGCGCACATCTCTTCCAGGGAAAAGAGATGCTCTCTCTGGGAACCAGAACCCATTTACAGTAATAATTTGTGGTCTCTGACACAGATCCGCCGCTACCATCTCTATGCACCTAAAACGCCAATGATGAGCCAAGGAGACAAAGCTTCTCCCCGTTGCATGGCTGCTACACCCTTCTCAACCCCTGGTATCTCTGCACCGTGTTGCTCAATAATTTGAGCTAATTTAAATGTTGGTATCTTGCACAAGAATGAAATTATGTCTGTGCTTTGACTCAGCAGCCTGGTAGGGATCTTCCTTTATCTGTTTGGGATTCTCTTACAGAGAGAAGGTTTTAAGTGTATGTATGTTTTAAGTGTATGTATGTATGTTTAAGTGCTTCTGCTTAAAAAAAATAGGAGAGAAGATGATGTGGAGACACAGAAAGGAGATGATTATGGCCCTGATATTAATAAAATCAATGATCCAGCATCTCTTTCTATATTGCTACTACTGATTTCCATTTTTCAAAAATAATTATTATTAACTTCAGGCCTCTCTCAGCATCTTGATCCACAGCTTGGAGTTTCTGGAGTCCCAAGTTAAATGAAACAGATGGAGAGGATCAGTCCTTGGTTAGCCTTCTCCCTCTCGGAAATGCATTTTCTCCCTTAGAACACTGTGACCTCTAGAAGTCAAGGTGCTCCCTTCACTGGGAGACATGAGTCTATGTATATTTCAATCGAACGCTGTCTCGCTGACAGAAAATTTGAGTCTAGAGCTCTAGACACGCCAATGAGAGGCCAAGTCATCAGTTCAAAAGCTAAATCCTTCACTTAGCCAACTACGGGGAGAGTTCCTGGCTATGCACAAGGCAGTGCCAATCAAGATGAGGTCAACCTTCCAAGCAGGCTTCATCACCCTAAGTAGGGTGAGGGGAATTAGAGAAAGAATGATGGGAGAAAAGAAACATCATGAATAAAACATTAAAATATTATTCTAAACCATGAATCAAAAACTCCGGTCCAGCACGCCACATTCAGGCAAGGAGCATGAAATTTACTTAAACTTCTCCATTTCTATTTGGTTTGGACAGTGCTGTGTTATCATAGTTTTGCTGTTGTTAATACAGTGTCAACACTTTCATTACAAGCTTCAATCTCCAGGACTTTGCAAATGGACTGCAAACCTTACAAATGGAAATTAATGTTCAACATCCAGGATACTGAGCCCATAGGAAAGCCAGAAGAAAGCCCAAGTTACAACTGTGTTTTGTGAGTGTGATTTGAAATTACGCTAGCATTTGGGGCATCCAATTAAAATGCTATTTGTCCTCTCAAGAGATTCCCAAATGTTTGTTGAAAATGAGCGATGATTAGGCTCTTTAGAAATGTTTCTGTTGATCCTGAATGTGATTCAAGAACAAATATTTCAAGATTATTAGATGCGGGTACATTTGCATCATTCAGGCAATTGGAGAATGTGTGTGTAGGGACCGCCCACCTCAAAAGGCTGATACTTTTCCATATACAATGTGGTATTTCCCTGACGTTTTTAATTCTCTTGACAGTTTCTAATTCCAGATAAAGAGATTGAAGGCTCCAGGGTGTGGGTGAAGCTGGCCCCTGGTTGTCATCCTCAACAGAGGGTTGTGCTGCCACTGGAGAGGAGTCTTTATTTGAGCCCCCTTGGTGATGGCCACACACTCTGGCCGAGGCTGGCCAACTCTACCACATGCCACAGGGCGCTGAGAGCAGCACATGGTGTTGTGTAGAAACATTCCAGCTCTGCAGGTGGGTCCCGGCCAAAGAAGTCTGAGAAGAAGCCAGGTGGCGAGGAGCCCATGCTCACACCCTCTGGGCTCAGATTAGACATGTCTGCATTCTGTACTCAGCATCCTAACCACCAGCAACACACACACACACACACACACACACACACACACACACACACACACTCACACTAGGCATTCAGTGAATGTTTTAGCTGTCCCTGGTCACACAGATCTCTTCTTGAGATTTGGGCAAGAAATGTCCCCAACCAGGATTTGTCTGAGTTCCAGGTATTAACTGGGTGTTTGTTTTATTTTTCCATTTTACCAACTCCCTGTTTTGTGTAGAGCGCAGAGAATTCCCGGATGTGCCAGGCTTTTGGTGACATGCTAGAGGAACTGAACTCTTCTTGCTCCCAGCCATTTAATGCACCACCCAAGCCATGATTCAGGAGGCTTCCTGAAGCCCATCTCCGCCTCACTCTGTGTCCCTGCTTTCTTCCTTTTTCTGCAGTATTCAATCCGAGCTGATGCTTCGCTGTGACCACCAGTGTCCAGAGCTTTCCAAAAGATTGGTCTGACTCCCTTCAAAGATGGCTTGTCTCACCTGATCCATGGCATGACTGGGGAGGGTTAACCTTTGCATTCATCTTCAGAAAACTATCATGGAACCTCCACCAAGGAGACCAGCAACAACCCTTACCTCTGAATCAAAAACAACAGCAAAACCCACCTAAGTCCATGAAATCACTGAAGCCACACCTCCAGAGGGAGGGAGACTCAAAATGTTTTATGCAGCGACCTATAAGAAACTCATTTTGTGGGATGTTTCACATTCCAGCCTATGGTTTATTCCCTCATATATCCCTGCCAGTAATATCAACCAGATGTGGCAAAGAAGTCTGTGCAGAATTGTAAAAATTACAAGCACATTCTGTAATTCCAAAGCATTGTAAAGTCACAGCTTGGTTTTCTTTCTTTCTTTAAAAAAAAATAAAGTAAAACTTTCCAAGCTGGCAGAACGTTCTCAGCTCAACTCTTGCCTGATCGCTTTAGAGTCATTCTGCTGCCCCAAAGGGCGAAAGGATTTGAAAATGTAAAACCCAACTCTATTTTTGATAAATTGTAGGGAATTTAGGAAGGTCTACTTGAAAACATGCATTTAAGTCTATAAATTTCTCTCCTTTAATGCTTCAAGTCTTAATACCCTAGATCTCAGATATGTGCATGTGTTCACATATGCTCATAGGAGCATAAAAGTACAAATACGGAGCCTTGAAAGGCTGTTTTTCTTCCCTTTATTTCACAGGAGGCACATGATAAAGTGGAAAAAAAAAACCCCATAAAATTGGGGTTCAGAAAGACCAGGGTTTATTCCTAGTGAGTTAAACTCTTCAAGCCTCACTTTCTTAATCTGTGTAATAGGCATAAAAATACCTTCCTCACAAGAGGTTCAAAGAACATGGCTAATGCATAAGGTGCTTAACACATAGTAGGTGCTCAAGAAATATCTGAGTCCTTCCCTGCTCCCAAATCTATAAAATAACAGGATCTGTACTAGATTGGTGTTTCTCAAAATATGCCCATGGATGACACATACCAAAGTCACCCAGGGAAACTTATTTACAAAGTCAAAGCCCTAGGTCCATTCCAGACATATTGAACTAGACTTCTGGGGTGCCTGGCCTGGGAACCAGCATTTAACCAGGACCTCAGGTTTTTTCCCCCTCTATGCTCAGTTTGAGAACCACAGTAGCCTTGATCCTTACTCTGCAAAGTGTGGTCCCAGGTCAGAAGCATCATCTGGAAATAGACTCTCAGATCCCGCCCAGAACTCTAGAACCTAAGTCTGCATTTCCACAAGAATCCAGCTACCCAGCTGCATAGTACAGTTTGAGAAACGCCAGTCTGGGGAACTTAGGGTTGCAGCTCTGGAATTCTATGGTACGAGTCTACAAAACAAGTCTAAGGATTAACCTTGCAGTCAACTCTGTGGGTAAGACAACAGGCTTCCATGCTCAGCTAGATAAAGTATAAATGATGAGTTCAATTTCTCAAGCATGTCGCCTTTTCTTGTGGCTCCAGTTTAAGGCACTGCAGAGAGAGTACAAGTCACATGAAACAGAAACCCCAAGAGTGAGATGGCACCCACTATAATCCATTACCTGGCCACACGCAGATTAAAGCTAGGCCTGCCTTCTAGCATGTGATGAAACTTGCAATCGAGGAAGCGTGCCGCAAAGCAAACCGACGCTGGTCTCAGCGCAGTGTCTGGGATCGGGGGATTGGAAGAGGAGGAGGAAACAGAGCTTCCATTTGCAGGGACATTTTCCATGAGCTTTAGGTGGCTGTGCCCCTGGAAAAAGTGACCCCATGTCTGCAATGGGAGGCTGGTCTCGCCATCTATGCCCCGGCCTCTGAGGGCTGAGGCAGCAGAGCATAGGCAGCAGGTGTCTGCGCTCCAGCTCCGGGCAGGCAGGCAGTTCTCCGAAACCCCCTCCACCCCGAGGGAGCGGTTTTCCCATCGTCCTGTTATCATTGCGCCACATCAGATCACAACTCTGTTGGAAAACTGAGGGGCATGGTTTTTGTCTTCTGCACGGGTGTTTCACTTTTATAGCACCGTTTTTACATCAACACAGAGTTTTATGGAGACACATATTGCATGTACTTATGTTGTAAAGTGCAGCGCGGGACTGGAAGACTAAGGTGGCTGCAAAAGAATCTGCAGAAGGTACTCCCTACAGGTCCAGGGCTCCAGTTATTCAACAGTCGGGGCTCCTCTAGGGCCGCAAAGGGACAAAGGAACTAGCAGGGATTGAGCTCCCACCAGGTGCCTGGCACGGTTACTAACGCTGACAAGGATGGCATAAAACGTGTGGCTAGACCTGGGGGCTCTGGAGTAAGGCAAGCCTAGGCCTGAATTTTGATCCTGCCGGTGACCGGCTCTGCGCCCTGGGCAGGCCGTCCGAATTTCTAGGACTCTTGTTTTTTTAGCTCCAAAATGGGGGTCATAGAGTATCTAGCTTCCTCAACCCGAGATTGAGGAAGAGAATATATGTACTAGCAAGAGCAGTTCGCAGAGCACCTGACCCATAGGAAATGTGCACTACACACCTGGGAACTATTATGTGCTAATCCCCCCTCCTTCCCCAATTCACATGTCAGAGCCTTTGTCCCCAGTACTTCAGATTGTAACTGTACTTGGAGATCAGGACTTTAAAGAGGTCATTAAGTTAAAATGCAGCAATTGAGGTGCTGCCCTAAGCCCGTATGGCTGTCCCTTATGACAGAAGGAAGAAACACCAGGGGTGAGCGTGAACAGGGGGCAACCTGCAAAGAGGCAACAAGAAGACTGCCAGGCAAGAGGAGGAGAGAGGCCTCAGGAAACCACCCTCCCAGCACCTTGATTTTAACCTTCTAGGCCCCGAAGGATGAGAAAAACAATGCTGTTGTTTAAGCCACGGAGCCTGAGGTACTCTGTGGGGGCAGCCTGAGCAAACTAAGACCGGGGCTGTGCTCATTCTTCCTGTTGCACAGCCAACCCACTGGAGACTGAGGTCCTTGCCCAGGGTCACCAGAGGGTCAGATTAAACCCAGGGCTGCATGGTCCCCAGTTCCCTGTTCTTTGCTCTAACACTGGGCTCCCTCAAAGAGGTATTCGCTCGCTTGGCTGACTGCCGCTTCCAGTTCTGTTGGGGACATAGGACATTTACACATATGGCTGTGATAAGAGCAGAAAATGGCAAATACAAGAAAGGGTCTGAGTAGGCAGAAATGAGAGTTGGGAGGAAGGGTCACTCATTAGAAGTCTGTTCCCTGGAAACCGCAGCCTTTGACCCTTAGGGAGACATCGTTCCACCATGACCAGAGGCCGGGGACTTGGGCTAAGTTGCGTGGCCACATTTCATATTGATTTCAGCTGCCTGGAGATTAACTTCCCAAGTCTGCAACTCCGCTGACCCAAGTGAGCGACAGCAGGTTTAACACAAGGGCATTTTTAAAAAGCTGTCCCATGCCCCGTAGGACTGAGTAGACAATAATTGGAGGTGTCCGTCCCACTGCAGCACAACTGCTGTCCAGCCCCGGGTTTTCAACCACTGGCAAGTATTTAACAGACAATTTGGACCCGAATCCAGGAGAGCTGTGCCAAAAGGACCTGGTGATCCGCTCGTCCTCAGAGTCAGACTCTGAAAAACCAGTTGTGAACATTGTGTCCCTCACCCGCACCCAAGCTCTGTAATCTGGTGAGACGCAGAAAGGTTTAATCGCTGTTTTCACCTTGTCTTCTGCTCCTGTTAGAGTATTTCTAGCGATGTTAACTGCTTAACCTCGAAATAACCAGCAATCCTTCCCTTCCTCTTTCGTGTGCAGGTGATAAAGAAAGCCGGAAGGGGGTGCACAAAACAACTAATAACCGATAGGCCATGAACTAGACCACGCTCCAGCCTGTCCTCTCTAGATCAGACAACGGAGGCCCAGAGAGGTGAAGTACCGTGCCTGAGGCCACACAGCTGTGGGAGGCAGAGCCGCCCTGAGGACCGGGAACTTCCCACCCCAAGTGCAGTGCTTCCCTCAACCCTCATCGGTTTGGGAGCTTGAATTCTTTGCCAGGTGCTGAAATGTTGAAAGCACAGATGCCAAAGCCCCAGCATACGCACCGCGCCATCAGCCAGTCAGCGAAAGTTAACCGCAGTCATCTCTCTCTGAGCGCTTGCTATGTGCTACATGCTCTGGTAAAGGCTGTGCATGGTTATTTCCACTCATCCTCACTGCAACACAGAGGACTAGCTTCTATGATTGTCTGTTTCACTGAGGAGGGACCCGAGACCCAAAGAGGTTAAGTCAGTGGTCGGCAAACTCATTAGTCCACAGAGCCAAACATCGACAGGACAACGACGGAAATTTCTTTGGAGAGCCACGTTTTTTAAACTTAAACTTCTCATACCACTTCTTCAAAATAGACTTGCCCAGGCCGTGGTATTTTGTGGAAGAGCCACACTCAAGGGGCCAAACCGCGAGCCACAGTTTGCCCACCACAGGATTAGGTAACTTGCCCAGTCTCGCAGCACATAATTGGCAGCCCCGTAACCCTTTCACTTTACTGGCCTCTCTTGTGCTCAGCTCTTGGTCAGGAGCTGGTTTCGAACCTGTAAGGGCAGAAGCATAGTCCCCACCCTTGAGAACATTATGATCGAAATCAGGATGGGAGGGAGCTAATGAGTGCCTGAGGCATGACCAAGACCCTGCTGGTCATGCAGTGCTACCTAAATCCCAGGGCTCTCCCATGTCCTCTCATTCCATGGCCAGAGATGCACTGATATGCACAAGAGTCAACAGATCAGGTGGTGCTGGGTCTGAGGGTGGTGTGTGTGTATGTGTGTGTCGGGGGAAGACCAGCCAAGGCCACACAGAGGCCCTGGGATTTAAGACAGTCCCACCCATTATCAGTCCTTTGTGGCCTAACTTTGGCTCTCCATGGTGGTCGGCACGGCAATGTGGCCCGGTGGGAGGAAGACTGAAGGGCTTCGCAGTGACACGGGCACACATGAGAGTCCTCATTCCATTGTATCTGGTTGTAGCAATTTAGGGAACAAAGGAATGTGAGCTTTGGAAACAGATTTCATGATGATTCTCTTTGTAGGACTGGTATGAAGGTTAAGTCTCAGCATTGAGGCAGAGTGCCCGGTGTGGCACTGATTCTTAGAAATAAGGGCTATACGGGAAAGTAATTTACACTCTGAGCTCTAGTGTCCTCATCTATGAAATGGGAGTACGGAGGCAGGAGCTGATTCTAGTCAAGAAAAACACAGAATCGGGGTCAGATTACCTAAATCTGATTCCTGGTTCTGCCACTAAGGAACTGCATGATATTGGGCAATTTCTCTAACCTCTTGAGCATGAGTTTCACATCTCTGGGATAGTAATTATCATAATACCCACCCTACAGGGTTGTGAGGAGTCTCAGATGAGTGAGGTGTCAAGTGCTCAGAGCAGCCCCTAGCACTCCATGTGCTTGCTGCACTTATTATCGTGAAGAGCTGTGGTGAGGGGCCGGAGCCCTCAACGGAAGCCTGGGGAACTGCACAGCGAAGATACTCAGCAAACTTGTAGGTGTCTGTTGCTTTCAAGTGCACATCCCTACCGCTGTCTTCTGTAACAGAATCATTCTTTCCTCCAAGAAACCTATTCCCGGGCCCTGCACACTCTCCTCCCCAAACAAGGTGATCCAGACTTCTTCACCCAGAGCACAGCACCTCACTGCAACATGGACATGTGACCAAGTTAAGCATTCTGCAGAACCGCCCCCCCCACCAGGCACCCTCCCCCCTGTCCCCCGGGCATGGATGAGGCCCCTCAGAGTCTTCTGCTTTGGGCTGCCATCATGTGTGCTGTTCCAAGGGATGGGGAGAGGGAGGTGAAGTGCAACGACATCGTCGAGCCCCTGGATCTAATTGTTCCTAAAGCCTTCCCAAACCCTCTCCCCCCCCCCCACCCCCCGCCCGCCCCGCAACTACCAGGGGACTCCTCAGGCATGTGAACTAATATATTCCCTCCGTGGGTTAGACCAAGTTTAGTCGCATTTCTGTCACTTACTAGTTAGTATTGCTGTTATAGTAGCAAAGGTTCTCAATAGAGATTATTTCTCTTTACTATCAACACTCAAAACTTGTTTCATTACATGTCCATAGCCTTTCCAAACGTGTTTTTTTAAACATTGAATACTAAGCAGTTCTTGTCTATAGATCTAATAAGAAAGGGTGTGTGCAGATTGCACCATATCTCACATGCACACAGAAGAGACAGCCATCCAGTATCCACGTTTAGCATCCCCAGAAAATGGCTATTGAGAGGCAGTGCTCTTTTAAAACAGGGCCAGTGGCATATGTATCCACACTCATGATTGCACATTTATTGATTTATAATTTGTACCCTGCTTACTTCCAAAAAGGCCCTGGAGTGGCTGACAAAATAAGACAAAGACACAATAGGGCCATTAAGAAAAATCAAAGCTCAAGCCCGGAGAGAAAACGGGATTGCTGATTATAGCCCAACCCCAGGTTAATATAGCTGCCTCAATAAAAAATAATTTATTTAGCTCTTAGCTTTCTGGCAGCCATTCGGAATGTGTCATGACGGGCACAGAGAACTGGGCATCCTTCATGGCCCCAGCTCAATACCCACGGCCGACGCCAGGCTAGAACCAACACCGGGATGAGCCTACTGAAGACATGAGTGAGTGCGGGAGTGAATGGCAGATAAAAGAACCAGAGCTCCCAGAGAGCACTGTTTATATCCCTCGGTCTGTGCCACGCAGCTGTTCACCCACCATTCAGGAGTGCCCGTGTAGGCCACACTCTGCCTGGTTGGGATCTGGAGCAGGATGAATACCAGAGTCAGACATTATCCCTGCCTTCCTGGGGCGGCTCTCTGGCTTGAAGAAAAAGCTCAGGGCAATGTCTGTCAGTGTTCACAGCAACTCCTAGTTTCTTCACTGCTTCTGGAGAAACAAAGTCAGAAACCGAGGCTGGGAAACTGAGAGTTGTAGGAGGAACAACAGTTATCTTGGTGATAACACTCAAATAGCACTTTAAACCCCAGAAAACACACACACACACACACCATTACTTCATGGGATACTTAGAACTCCTGGGGAGGTAGGTGGGAGAGGAGGGTGTGTCTCCTTTTTCCTGATGAGCATACTTAAGACACAGCAGGAAAAGTGACTATCCCAAACCTCCCTGAGAAAGTGGCAGTTAGGACAGTCCCTGGGCTGTCCCACACCCCATGCTGCCTGCCTGGGTGTGGCCCCAGGAGCTCAGAAACAAGTTATCATCGCCCAGAATGCCTCCTCTGTCCGGATCAAGACCAGCCCTGCCCAATATGGGCATCACCTGATGGTATTACAGGTCCCATGAGCAAGATACCAGCCCCTGACATCCTGCAGTTACTAGAACACTCAGACCCCACTCGCTCAAAGCCTCCCAGCAGCCCCAGCCCCAGGCACCTTCTGTATACCTAGAAAGTGATGCTGAGATTACAGTGAGTGGCAGATAGTCCGCACCATATAGCTAGGGCAGGTTGATAAGGCACCAAGCAGTGCTGGGTGGAGAGATGGCTATCAGGGGAGCATTTCAGGGAAGAACTACGCAGAGGAGAGGAAGTTCAAAATCAGGGTGATTTTGCTGTGTGTCCACTTGGTACTGCTTATTCAGTCCTGCTAGACACACATTGCACTTTGCCCACACTCATGCCCATAAAAGTAGATGCGGAGTTAAAGAGGAGAAAGAGAGGCATAACCTTCCCCACATTTAGCAAAGTCGGCCAAGTGGGCTGAGCCAGGGAAATGGAATACACAGCAGGAGATAAACCCTGACAAAGTACGGCGTATCCTAGGGAAGGCAAGAGAGGTCGCTGTACCAATGACCCACCAGCCAAAGCTTGTTCTTGTTCCAACAAAGAACCTTTTAAAATGCATTTATGGAGACAGTCTTGCTGTGTGTGACATGTAGATAGAGATGGAGATATAGAGATTCCTAACTCAGAACTCATTCTTAAGTGCACACACCCACATGTGTTTTGTATTTCCCAATTTATCGCGGAAACTATATGCATTGTTTGATTGCACAAGTAGGTATCAAACACACAGCCATTGCAAATGGGGATCATGGCCACCACTCTGGCACCTCCCCCATAAAGTTAGCGTCTCCCAGGCCAGGCTATAAATTTCACTGCCTGCCTGCTAAGCAGCCAGACATGGCGCAGCTCCATTCAGACAGGCAAGCCCTGGGCAACCCGGTTCACCCCATAACATACCCTAGTCAATGCCAGCAGAACTTGCAGCTCAAAGCCATGGAGCTGTTCACTGCCAATAATTAGCACCTGCCTCATGCCCACTGCACATGAATCACAATCCCCTTCTTGATGTGTATCTCTGGCTCCCGAGCCTCCAAATTCACACTGAACAAATGCACAGAGGCATCTCCAGCTCTCCCCTCCTCAGGATATCCTGGACCATTCCAGAAGACAAAGCAAAACTCAAGGTGTTTCTTTTCCCACAAAATCACAGGCCTCCAGACCCAGGCCCTCCGACTGGCAATGGTGGGAAGCAGGCAGCCGGCAGCAGGCAGGACTGGTCTAACCAGCAAGGTGGTAATGTTGAAATGCTTTGTCCAAACCCATGCCCCCTGAGATGCTACCACTGCTGCCTGCCCCCACTGGCCACATAGGCCACCAACCTCTTGAAGGAAGGGGGCAAGGAAATCAGGCCTGGAGGGGGGTGTGGGGCATAGCACATGGATACTCTGCTCCAACTCTCCCTGAGTGAGGCCTAATCACCAAGTTCCACGCACCCCGGGGCTCCACGCATGAAGGCAGCCACATTCTCCACATCACCAAAGCCAGGCAAGAGAACACAGTTCCACTCTACTCACAGTCTGGTGAGCTTCGGTGTGCTCTGGAAAAGCAGTTCCGGAAGGACTTGGAGCTTATTCTTGTTCAGACGCCTAAAGAGGGAAAAAAGAATGAAAGCATATCAAGGGGGCGTTAAATTGGATCAAATGTGTTATTCACAAACATTACTTCAATCAATCAATCAATAGGTATTAGAAGACTTTCGACATCAGTGGACGTGGGATGCTCAGCATATGTAAGGTGAACTTCACCTTGCGGAGCTTGCGGTCAAGTTGGAGACATAAAGCAAAGGTCCTTGGTAATCAAAGACAGAGCATGTGTCCTGCCCCTCCCCATCACAAACTTAGGAGAGACACCACTAATGGATCACAACATTCTTTTCCATGGACCCCAGACAAGCCTCTTGAATTTTTCTCACCACATGCTCCAGATAGCTATAGCCAAGTGACAGAACTGGCGTGTGAAATGGGTCTCTAAAAAGAAATAACGTAACAAAATACTCCAGATCCTAAGTGGTGAGGGGGGAGGGATAGACTGCAGTTGCTATAGGAACAGTGAAGAGGGTGAGGAAGATCATCATGGATTCAGGGGCCCAAGGGAATCCCTGCCACCCTGGCTCTTCGGACCAGAGCAAGGCAGGGCTGCATTTGACTTTTGTGGGCCCTCGGCACTTTTGCCTTTGTGGGCACCTTCCTCCATAAACCAACCAACCAACAAACAAATCCTACATAATAAGGAGCTAATATGCAAATGGTCATCACGCCCTCAAGCTCTCATACCATAAGGGCTCAGTCACTTACCATTGGGGAGAGAGGAATGGGGACCAGCCAGGCACAAATGAGCTTGTGAGAGGGGAATGGGGACTAGCCAGGCTGCGGCATGGAGAGGGACAAGCCACCCACCCACGGTCCCGGCTGGGCACCTGCCCCTGTGGCCCGGGGAAAGCAGCCCACTCACAGTCTTCCTGTGTCCCAGGTGTGGGGTGAGGGGGAGGCAGTTAAGGGTGATCAGGCCAGCAGGGGAGCAGTTAGGGGCACTCAGGCAGGCAGGCAGAGATGGTTAGGGGCAATCAGGCAGGCAGGCAGGCAAGCAGTTAGGAGCCACCAGTCCCAGATTGAAGGGATCCCGGATTGAAGAGGTTGCAGGTGGGCTGAGAAAACTTCCCTGCACCTTGCACAAATTTCATTCACCAGGCCTCTAGTGTGCATGTACACATATGTACATATATACATATACATATACATATACATATTATACATATATATTTTGCTACTATGTTGCTATAAAACATATATATTAGTAGTCTATATTATAACATGTACTCTGATCTGAAAGCTCATATTTTTCTTCTACGTTTAGAAGAAATTAAGACATTTTCATGGGTCCCTAGAAGTATTGTTAGCCCTGGGCACTGTCCCCACCATGCCTAATGACACAGTGGGCCCTGGGTCAGGGACCATGGTCTAGGTGGGCAGTGTGGCTGGAGGTTAAACTCTGCCCAGGCGGATGTCCCTTGTTGGATGGTGGCAGCAGAGCTACACTGTCCCCTGGGAATGGTCTGTGCCAATGCCACAGAAGGTAAGGCATCTGAGTTTCCGATGGACGCCGAGCCTTGTGGTGGCCTCCATGCAGGCTGCTCTCCTGGAAGCATGGGCCTAAGGAGACCCAATCTCATGCTTCCAACCCTGCCTCTGCCCTAGCATCTCTACACAGTTTAGTCTGCAAATGCCCAGCAGGGTCCCCTAATCTTCTACCCCTGAACTCCCAGAACCCCCTGGAGGAGAAGACAGTTCATAGCCTGGCTGAACTCTCCACTCTGAGTGAGCAGTACATATTCGGTCACTTGGGGGAACTGTAGTCTCCCACTTGTCAGCTAAGCAAACTGGAGGGGATGAAAAAATGAGCGGCTTCTCACCTGCTGACCCCGAAGCCCACGTTCCTTGCACCGAATCAAGCAGACATATACCCTGAGTGAGATTTAGCTATTTTCCCCCTTTCATCCCAGGTGATGGCTGAAGACTTCAGAAGGACAGGGGACTAGGAGGTCACAAAGGGCCAAGCATGTGAGGGGGGAGCATTCCCGATCTCAGAGAACAGGGCCGCTATCAGCAGTGCACTGCTCAGCCCCAGGGCTGCACGCTCTGCAGCAGGTGTGAGCAGGATGCTGTCCCCAGGCTCCTGACAGAAGCGGGACTGGAAGTGGTCACATTCCCGCTTGCCCCATCAGTGGCCTGCCTCCCCTGCCACTGCACTTTATTTTTAAAAGAAGTTTCCATTTTATTTTTCAGTTACAGTTTACATTCAATATTATTTTGCATAGTTTCAGGTGTACAGCATAGTGTTTAGGCAATCATATACTTTCCAAAGTGCTCCCCCTAATATTTCCAGCACCCATCTGGCACCAATCCAGGCTCTTTTAAATGTTTTTTTTTTCTTTATTTCAGGTTGTGGTAAAAACAAAAACAAAAAACAAACAAAAAAACAAATAAAACAAAAACACACAACAACAACAACAACAAATCACAGAACATAAAGTTCACCATCTCATCCATTTTTAAGTGTTCAGTTCAGTAGCGTTAAGTATATTCACAATGTTGTGCAACAGATCTCCAGGACTGCCTTACAGAACTGAAATGCTATATCCATTAAACAAGGCTCCGTTGTCCCCCACTAGTGACTGCCAGCCACCATCCCACCTTCCGTCCATGTGAATTGGACCAGAGCTCTTGGATCACTCCTGGTGTCTGCTCGTTGTGTGTTCCTCTCACTAAAGTGTAAAGAAACAAGGAGATCAGAATGAGGGGAATCTAGTTTCTTATTTAGAACAGTGCCCATGGTGTCAGTGGTAAGTCCCTTTAAAAAAATATTTTTTATTGATTTTTTACATAGAGGAAGGGAGAGGGATAGAAAGTCAGAAACATCGATGAGAGTGAAACATCAATCTGCTGCCTCCTGTACCTACTGGCGATGTGCCCACAACCAAGGCACATGCCCTTGACGGAATCGAACCTGGGACCTTTCAGTCTGTAGGCCAACTCTCTGTCAACTGAGCCAACCCAGTTTTGGTGGTAAGTCCCTTTAAATCACAGGCAAGCACTGGTCTTGGAGAGGGAATATTCATATGCCAGAATGGTTAGGGGCCGGGTTCATGTCTGGTTATATCATGTTCTTGCTATGGGATTTGGCAAAGAATATCTAGCTCATCGAGCTTCAGTTTTCCACCTGAAAAATAATCCTATTCACTGGGTTTCTGTAAGTCTTTTAAAAAATGTGTTTTTGACTGATTTTAGACCGAGAAGGAAGAGGGAGAAAGAGAAAAAGAGAGAAAAAGAGAAAGAGAAAGAGAGAGAGAGAGAGAGAGAGAGAGAGAGAGAGAGAGAGAGAGAGAGAGAGAGAGAGAGAGAGACATTGATTGGCTGCTTTCCCACATGCCCCTTACTAGGAATTGAGCCCACAACCTGGGCATTTGCCCCTACTGAGAATTGAACCTGTGACCTCTCAGTATGTGGACTGACACTCAATCAAATGAACCACACTGATCAGGACAAGATTGTGGAAGGTCTTAATGACACATTGTATACATAGTGGCTAGCAGGCGTAGCACTCATAATGCTGCTTATGGAGTCCTAACTGCATGTCAGATGCTACACTGCATGCTGGATGCGCAGGATCATGGGCAGCAGAGCTCAGAAGTATGAGTCATTATTATCTGCATCTCATTGATAAGATATGAGGCCTAGAGAAGCTGAGCACATTCTAGAAGGCCAGTGCTCAGCAGTGGTGGAGGCGGGATTTGGACAAGGTCATCTGCCTCCAGTGCCCTGGTTCTGAACCCCTCAGCAAACACAGCTATCTTTCCTTTTTGTTCTTCCTCCCGCCCTCCCCGCTGCACCCCCCCCCCCCCACCATTTATCCAGGGTTGCCACCTCTTCCATCCCAGCCTGGACATCCATCCACCCTGAGTACCTTTCCCTCCCTGAACTGGACTCACTTGCAGGGAGGTCCCTACGGCCAGAATTGGGTCTCTGTGTGACTTCTTCTGAAACCACCCTCTATTGTCACAGCCACACAAAGCTTGGTGAGAGTTACACTCAGGCAACCAAAACGCCAGTCTAGGCAAAAATCCTAAACCCAGCCCACTGCTGCCTGGGAGCTAAAAGCCCAAAACCAGAGTTGAAGCTAAAAATAAAACCAGCTTGGCTCTAGGAAGGGAAGGAATTGTTTTCAGTTGTTTGCCGGTATTTGTGGCCGGACAAAAATAAAAACACAACCACATTTAGCCATTTGTGCTCTGCCTGCCTCTTCGTAAACCCTGAATGAGGAGTCCAGGGCGGCAGGGCAGGCGGGCAGGCTGGGCTCTTCTCCCCAGAGCCTCAGGGTCTTTCCATTTCGGTATGGACAGGCCGCATGCAGGTTCTCCATATCACTAAGGGTTCCACACCCCTTTTCATTGGTAGTTAATTGGAGAAGTAATTCATGTTTACTCAGTGAACCAAGCTGGCCTGAAAGGTCTTCCTTGAGGAGCTGGTGAAGGCTCCCAGGTGTATAAGGCGCACTTCTCGCGTGGCTGCTCTAAGAACAGCTCCTGGAGAGGGAACTGAAGAGAATGTAGTATGCCTTTCTCCTGAGGGGGACAGGTGATCACTCAGCTGCCCACAGTGGCCTTTGGCCATGGTGCCTTCCATCACCACTCAAGCCATCTACTCCTCTGTCACCCTGGGCCCAGAGGTAGAATTTTCCTGCCGTAGTTCAAGCTGGAAATAAACTCATGATGCCTGGATGGAGAAGAGAACTTAAAGGGGCCAGTATGAGGACAGACCTCAGGAGGTCAGGAGAGGGGCCACAGGCCAGGTCAGTGATGGGGGGAGAGGTGTTTCCAACTCCCTCTAAGGTCATCACTCTTCCTCAGCTTTCTCGCTGGAACAATGGGGAGCAGTGGCTGCTAGTTGCAAGGTCAATGCTTTTCAGCCTGAACTGGGAAGCTTCAATAAACAGAGTCTTGTGTTTGCAGTACTGCTGATGACCTTCCTGGAGGTGCCTGGATATAAGGTCTAATTAGAGGTTTATGCCACTAATTAGGTTGGTTGAATTCATTCACTTATTTACCTATTCATCCATCCAACCATTAATTTATCCATTCAACGAGCTACAATCTATCTATCCATACATCTTCTCACCCACCCAGTTATCCAACCATTCATTTATCTACTCATCTAAAATCCATCCATCTCTGCAGTCATTTTTCAATGTAAATGTATAAAATTAATATAATTTAGCCCCTTCCAACATCTGAATGAATAAAAAAGGATATGAGTAAGAATGTCAGATGGCAGTGGAGAAGACAGACATGAAAACAAGAAGTTACACCATGATCTTGTTGGGAAAGTTATTGTGGAAGCAGAGAGGAAGGAGCGGCTAACCCAGACCTGAGTGAAGGGAGGCTTTCCAAAGATAGTGGTTTAGAGTTTACTTATGAAGCATGATTGACTCTGCAGGAGAAACAGAAGAAGGTTCTAGACTTCAAGGGCAGTATGTGCATGACATGGAGGGCTAAGAGACTGAGGAGCATTCAGGGAGCAGGCCTGCATTACTGGAATAGCAGGTGACTTGAGAAACACAGGGATGCAGCTGTAGAGCTAGACAATGGTCACATCACAAGGGCACTTGTCATGTGGGTCATGACAAAGGATCTGGGCTTGGCATTTACTGAGAGCCATAGAAAAGTGGTGAGCAAGGGAATGATAATCTGGTTTGGATTTTAGAAAGTTCTCTTGAGTAGCAGCAAGTCTGTTTTGAAAGAGGGTGAAAGTGGAAGCAAGGAGACCAGTTAAGAGAGCTCTTGAGTAATTACTGTGGCTGTGTGAGGACCTTGTTAGGATGAGAGTGATATTGGAGTTCAGGAGATATACACCATGCATAATCAACAGGGCTTTGTGACAGAGTGCACATGGGGGTTGAGGGAGATACATAACTGAGATGCTAAAAGTGACCCTGGGGGGCTACCGCTTGGGTAACTGATCAATTGAAATTACTTATCACTGCTGAAAGAAACAGAGAAAGGAGGACTACCATGCAGAAGAGTCAAGATTTTTTATGTCACAGGAGTCTCTCCAATATGTTCTGACAACTAATAGCAGTAGCTAGTACACTCAGACCATAAGCCATGCATTTTTAATCACTTTACTACCTCAATTAATTCCCCACAGAAACACTCTTAGTCACCCCATAATCAGGAAACAGCCCTAAGAAAGTTAAGGCACTTGCCCCAAATCAAACTTGACTGAAATGGTGGGATTTGAACCCAGACACCTGATACTAAATCTGTGCACTTAACTACTATGGATAATGATGATATTTGAGTTAATCCTATACACTGTTTCAATTTATGACCCAATTGTGGGTCTTACCTTTCCATTATGTTCTTAAGGTCCTTGAGAGTGGGAAATACGTCTACAAACTGCTTGGTGTCCCAACTTCAACTGACACAGCCCTCGGCAAGCAAGGGGGCCTTGCTTCAATAAGGACCCACTGAATTTCATGAATAAATCGTAAAGTAGAAGGGAGCCTGAGGAGTCAATACCCTTCCTGGGCTAGGTTAGAGGATCCACCTGCTTGGAGATGCATAGGACTCCCACAGGGCCCACATGCTTAAGACTGTCTGCAACATCCAGAATCTTCTTAAGAGAATGGGCTTCCAGACTCATGGGCCTTTACTGACAGGCCAGACATGAAGAGGACAGGGCTCAATGCTTCTCCTCACTAGTTAGGGTAGGGTGAGAGGCTTCCAGAATAAAAAGAGACATGGTACGTCAGCAGCAGGCCAAGCATAACAACACAGCAAACCCTTTCCTTTTCTCTAGGGCCTGAGGGAGAGAGAGAGTAATAAAAGTGTGATGACTTCCCAAAGTCACCAGAATTGTTTGCTTTAGTAATGAAATCAATTGGGTCTCCTTTCCTAGGAACTCTCCTAGGCAGCCTGAATGACTTCCTGGTCTAGTGGTACTTTTAGAAACACCAACCCATCTAAGCAACAAAGGCCAAGTTGACTTTGTTACTCAGAGTAGAAACTCTGCCCACCCCCCCTCCCAACCTTCACATAGGGGAATGTAGAGGCCCCAGGCTTCCTGTGAGCTGGGACTCCAGATGGGGAGACCCAGGGATGATGGTAGGGTCCAGAACAAAGGCAGAACCAAACTGCAGAGGCCTCAAATCCCAGCTCAGAGGTGGTGCCATCATCCGTGAGGATGTGCAGTTGTCATATCTGGGTAAGTCTGTGAGCAGATTCAGAAGAGCAGAGAACCTAAGTTGGGGCTGTTTCCACAGTTGCTTGCCTTATCACCTGACGGACTCATATTTTCTTGGTTTCCACACCAGTCAAACAAATCAAAATCAGGTTATTCTCTTGCTATGAAAATTTTCATAATGCAAATGGGGTGTAACCTGATCAGTCTAGTAAGAAAACTGATTTGTGATGCTTGTTGGTTTTCACCACTGTGGGCGTAAGAAATAGTCTCCACATGTGTGAGAAGAATGCCTACTTGCCTCCACACCCACGATCACTTTAGTTGGGTGACTGGCTCTACTTTGCCATTTGAATTTCCTTTTTAAATTTTTATTTTTATTTTTTGATAATAGTTTTATTGAAATCTAATGGGGTTTCTTTTTCTTTTAAAAATATATTTTATTGATTTTTCACAGAGAATAAGGGAGAGGGTTAGAAAGTCAGAAACATTGATGAGAGAAACATTGATTAGCTGCCTCTTGTTCACCCCCTACTGGGGTGCCATCATCCGTGAGGGTGTACAGTTGCTCCATCTGGTAAGATGCAACCAAAGTACATGCCCTTGATTGGAATCGAACCCAGGACCTTTCAGTCCACAGGCTAACGCTCTATCCACTGAGCCAAACCAATTCTGGCTGGGGTTTCTTTTTAATAGTTCAAGCCACAATTTATTTTGGTGGTTTGGAAGCAAGTTGGCTTAAGTCTTGTCTTTCAAGGAATTCAGCATTTGCTCCATGACATTTAGGTTGGCTTATGCCAATTCTAAAAATCTGTTATTTTTAATTAGTAATTTAAAAAATGTCCTAATAGTAATTAAAAACCTTTATTTTTGACATTTCTATAGGAGAAATAACTTTGATGTTATGGTCTAAAACTCTTGCTCCTATGCAGTGTTTTCCTCATGGAAGTTGTTTAAGAGAATCCCTTTAAAAAATAAGTTAAAGTTTATTTTAGAAACACAATTATTATGTAATAGCAAAACAATAACTCATTAGATACCTGACGTGGCTGAATGGTTTAACCTCTGCAATAAGGTGTTTATCCAAGACTCAATAAATGGTAGCTGTTGCAGCTGCTATCATCATCATCATCATCCCTAGATATTCCAGGATGTCAGAAATACTGAAGATTTATTTCTCCTTCCTAGATGACTATGCTGGTCAGCAAGACTATTGGCGGTAACAAATGAACTCCAAAATCTCATCAGGTTAACACAGTAGATACAGATTCCACACTCACATAAAACACTTGCTCCATCTGGTAAGATGCTGTAGAGAACTTGTGATCTCCAAGGCCAAAGTGCCTGAGGAAGAGATGGAGGAAGGAGGCATTCCAGCTCTTAACTTCCTTGACCTAGTAGTGAGGCATGTCACTTCTGCTCTCTGTGTATTGGCTAGAACTATTCACATGGCCAAACCTAACTGCAAAGGAAGCTGGGAAATCCGTAGGGATACTTGAATATTTGGTATAAACTGTCATAATAACCTACTTGCTTTAGCATCAAAGCAATGATTTTGATCTTTTTGTTTTTTGTTCCTTCCATTCGTCTGTTTTTCTGTCAATATAGGGCACATATGGTGTGCTAAGTGCTGTGTGAGATGTTTTATACATTATCTCAATTTACCCTAAAGCAACTCTTGAAGTAAACATTGTTATTGTCATTATTTTACATTATGTACATAAGGCACAGAGAAGGTATGAAACTTGTCTGAAGTCACACAGCTAATAGATAAGGTTTAGATAGAGCTCTCTCTGACACCAAAATAAGTGCTTTGAACATATTAAACATTTTTCTTCCTTAACCCTTTGGTACCTGGTTGACTGGGAAGCCTCGCTTCAATTCTAGGAGAAAGACCAGTAACGATGAATATTTGCCCATTTTCTAGCTGAAGAAACTGAGTTGAAGCAGTCTAGAAAACTGAATCTGTGCCCCTTCTCCTTATTATCTAAAGCCCATTTAACGGTTTCAGAAGAAGGCTCTGAAATCCCCTGGAAATCACTGTCCCCAGGGCTGGAGGAGGAATCCTGAACCCTCTCTTAAGAACATTTACTTTTGTTTCCCTCTCCAAACTAAAGCGTCTATCCATGCAAAATTTCACCAAGGGTATTCTCAGTCCCAGCCAGCCCATGCAGGTGACTTTGTTCCTAGCTGTATAAACATAGTTCTAGAGAGCTCCGGGGCTTGCCAGGGATCGCACTTCGTTGGGATCCAAAAAAGGATCAGGCATGAAAAGAAAACAAACACAAAGACCTCTAAACAACCCTTTTGAACTTTCCCGCACCTCACATTGGACCAATTTTCCTCCAATTACACGGTTGTTAAGGAGAATGCAGAGCAGACAGTGGCCCAAGCCTGCCTTGCCTCTGACCCCTGTCCCAGCTGCTGCTGTATGCCCAAACACGATCCAGAAGACCTTGATTTCTAGGAGGAGAGCAGGGGGTGGGGGAAGAGGGGCAGGGGTCCTGCCTGGGGAACTGCAGCAGGATGCTACCAGCTTTGCAGGGAATGAGCCAAGGGCCCTGTGCATCCTCTTGTTCCAGGACACAAGTCATTTTCCCCCTAAAACAATGTAGGGAACACCAGGGGCTGTGACCAACAGGCTACTTAATCTAGGACTAAAGTAATGAGCAGGGGTCTCTAGGAATCCCCCATTGGATTGTACATGGAACGACATTATTACACTGAGAGCTCAGACTTCAGGAAAACATGTCTACCTTGGGAGAAAACACATTTTTATGCATGTGTGTGAATGCACAGACACACAACATACACGGCAAACATAATGCACATGCAACTTAACAGAGGCATGCGTGTCCTTCAGAGCTGGCCAGATGCATTCCAGACAGCCGACCACTTGGCTGTGGCAAAGCTTAGATCCCCATGTGATCTCTTCACCCCACATTTTATAAGGGGGCCAATAGGGCAGGCAGCTGCCAAGACTCAAGAGTCAGGCATCTGTCTTTCCTGGACCTTTTCTGAGGTAACCTCATCTTGCATCTCTCTCTGCCTCAGGGTTTTGCACATACTCCTCCCTTCTCTGGGAATTCTCTTCATCCTACTGCCAAGGTGGCAGCTGCAGAGGTGTTAAGATGAATGTATTTTGAAGGTAGAGCTTACAGGATTTGATGATGGATTGAAGGTGAGGTATGAGAAAGAGGGGTATAAGAGTGGATGCTTAGGAATGAAACTTTGGAATGACTGTCACTGGAGATGGAGGAAGACTGTGGGGAAAGCAGGTTTCGGGGAAACACATTATATTTGCTATGCCTATAAACACCCTGAAAGTAGAGACCTCATAGACAATTGGATAGGCAAATCTGGACTTCAGAGATATGACCAAGATAGAGATGTAGATGGTATTTAAAGCCACAAACCTGGATGTGGGCATCATGGGAGATGGAAAAAAGAAGGGAAGAGGAATAAGGACTGAGTCCTGGGCTGCACTCGAGACCAGAGGTTGGAAGAAACAGTTGTCAGTATGGTAGGAGGAGAAGGAAGATAGAACAGAGAGAGGTATGGGAGTCAAGTAAGAAAGGCCCAGATGAGAGAGGAAGGGAGTGGTTGATTATTGAATGCTGTGATGAGGATGGCACTAGACCTAGCAATGTGGAATTCATTTATGACCTGGGAAGAGTAGCCTCATTCAGAGGTAGACATGAGCTATATTAACTGGAGTAGTTCAAGGAAGAGTGGGAGGAGAAGATCAAGGGGAAATAATAATTTTGAAGAGTTTTGTTGATAGCCAGCACGGAATATGGGGTCAAAAAAGGTTCTGTTGTTTTTCTTTTTTAAGATGAAGGAAATTGCAACATGCTGATATGCTGAAAAGAGGGATCCAGAAAACAGGAAAACATTTAGAGTGAGGCTCATGAATGGGTGATGGGAAATTCCAGTGCACAGGCATGGCAATAACCTCTGAGAAGGCCAAAGACAGATCATCTGTGGGAACAGCAGGAGAGGTAGAGGCTAGGGGACAGTGTGTAGTAGATGTGTTTGTGGGGGTCTGTGGTGGGAGTCTCTTCTGGCCACTTCTACTGTCTCAGTGAGAAAGGAAGCAAGATCCTCAGGAGAGACTGAGGGGGGTGAATGAGGTGTTTGATGACTGTGGAGAGAAAGTGAAAAATAGTTATCTAGGAAAGAGGAGGAGAGGAAACTAACTGGAAAGGCTGGAGGCCTGGCAGGAGGCACCAAGTCACACTTGGAGGCAGTGATTGTGAGCTGTGAGATTCGTCCACATAGTCATGTGTTTATTCTCCAGCCACATCAAGGTTGCCTTGGTGACAGGGTGCAAACAACCCATGATTGAATGCACCAAGATTAGAGCTTCTCCAGTTACACATGATGGAGGAAGATAGGGACAAGGGAGTTGAGGGGAGTTGAGGGAATGTAGTATTTGTGAAAAAGGGCCATGCATGAAATCTAAGTTGGTTAAAAAAGTAAGGGAGACCCAGCCAGCATGGCTCAGTGGTTGAGCATCAACCTATGAACCAGGAGGTTATGGTTCAATTTCTGGTTAGGGCACATGCTCTGGTTGCAGGCTCAAACTCCAGTAGGGGGCGTGCAGGGGGCAGCTGATCAACGACTCTCATCATTGATGTTTCTATCTCTCTCTCCCTCTCCTTTCCTCTCTGACATCAATAAAAATATAATTTTAAAAGAAAGTAAGGGAGATTGCTATGGTCTGAATGTCCATGTCCCCCTAAGGTTGTACCAGGTATATTGAATCCTAAGGGAAGCAAGATCCTCAGGAGAGACTGAGGGGGTGAATGTTTACTACCCAAGGGATGGTAGTAAAAGGTGGGACCATGGGGAGCTGATTAGGACATGAGAGTAAAACTCTCATGAATGGGATCATGCCTTTATAAAAGAGGCTCCAGAGAGCTCCCTTGCCTCTTTTCCTAATCTTGGATTTCTCAACCTCCAGAAGGGTGAAAAATAAATTTCTGTTGTTTATAAGCTACCAACTCAGTGGTATTTTGTTAAAGAACCCAGGACAGATGAAAACAGAGGTAATGAGGTAGACTTGAGCTGGGCTATGTGTAAAACAAAGCACCTCTCTGAGCCTTTGATTTCCTATGGAAATCAAAAAGAATAAGTGGGTTGGATGAACTGATCCCTAAGATCTCTATTCTGTTCTCCTTATTCTGAGAGTCAGATAGGATACTTGGATTCTAAATCCAGCTCTACGTGAGCTGTGTCCTTAAGATTTAACCTCTCCCTGTTTTGGTTTCTTCCTGATTTCTTTGTGTGAAAAAATGGAATAATGACACCTACTAGAACATCCATTCAAATGTGAAGTACTGTGAGAAGAGGGGTTTTTTGTTTGTTTTGTTCACTGCAACTCAGAGCTTAGAATAGTTTCTAGTATCTAGAATGTGCTGAATAGATATTTGCTAGTTGGTTGGTTGAATGAATAAAGAAGTGAATACCTACTTCACCTCTCCCATAGAATTACTGAGCAACAAAAGAGGTGAAGATGGTAAACATGGTGAAAGACTTAGTCTATATAAGTTGTTGTGCAATGCTGTCCAAGCAACAAGGTGCTGGCTACTTCACTTCTGGCCATTAAAACCAGGGACCTCGCTAGGGACCTCCCAGAGTATTGCAATTGGGTTCCTGGGAGGATGCAATGGCAACAGTCAGAATTAAACACGCTGCCACAGTGCTTGACAGAGGTCCTGAGAGTATGGGGCACGAGGCACACACCAGCTGACTTGTATGGGAAATGAGGGGAAGCAGGGACAGGTTCTGAGCTGAAGGAAGACAGAGGGAGGGTGAGGTCCCTAAACCACAGGGGGCACTAGAATGAGATTTCCATATCAGCAACACAAGGGGTGATAAAAGGAAGCCCCCAAAGGCTAACCCTTTCATGTCTGTGCTGCCTGGGAACCACCATAGGAGAGCTAAGTTGCGGGGAGAGGGCGGGTTGAGAATTCTTTATAAGTTAGTATTGTTCCACAAAAGCCTCGTCCATGCAGACACAGAGCATGCCTTGAGCAGCCTATGGTTAATGTCCAGTCACTTCTACTAGGAATGAAGAGAAAAATACTTTAGGCAACTGGATTTTTCACACTTCCAGTCCCCCAAACAGTGCACCACAGCTGGCTCCGAAGTGGAAGGCATGCACACTGCTCTCCACAGACTTGCCATGTCCTCTAGGCCCCTCATCTGGGTCTCCAACCTTCTGGCCCACAGGCAGGAAAGTGGCAGATGCCAATTGGAGGAGAAATCCTCTAGCTGGTAGATGTCATAGAGGGCAGGTGTGACTCGGCACAACGTTCCTGGAAGTGTGCTGTTTAAAACAATCCTGTGTGAACTCACTGGCCTTTTCTTTTGTTTTGAGAAAGTTCAAAGTAAAAAAGAAGAAAGAAAACGTCCTGACAGCAAAAAGATTCAAACATTCCTAGCCTATGAATGACAAATCCCCCTTTCATTTCTGTTCTAAACACTTGCACTCAGCAAGCTCTGTTAAGGATGGCACACTTTTCCGGGTGTTTATCTAGGTATCTAGATATATGTCTACATATCTAGCAACAACAGATCTTTTAAGCCTTCTCAGGCATGAGCCAAGGAATGTAGACTAATTATCTGTGACCAATTCTCATCTAGAACTAATTAGAATTTTACTTTCTCATAGCATTTCCTTCCTGGTTCAGGTCCAAGTTTTTTCTTATTTTTTTCCTGGAAAAGGAAGCAAACCTGGATATCCTCAGAATGGAGGGTGGAAAAGAAACACAGTGAACAAGCAAAGGAGCCCTTTTCAGATTGCACTTGCATTTTGATCTGATTGAATCTCTCTTGGTTAATTCCTGGTTTTGAATACTTTTCCAGTATGGGAAGAATTTCTCAACCCTCTGGCTATGACATTTGAACTGAAGTCTGCAGAATAGTTTACCAGCCTCTGCTCACCTCTCTCGCTCCCACTTTGGGCAAGCAGACCTCCATCCCCACCACAGCTTTGAGATCTCATCCAAACTTGTTGGCACCTCAAACTGAACCCCAGATGTTCACTTAGCAAGAAATAAATGAATGGCCCGAGTTGTGGACTGAACCAGTGATCCTCACAAATAGATTCCAGGTGTGTTGGCATCTGGATTGTTATCTCTCATTTTCTCTGTTTTACATACACACACACACACACACACACACACACACACACACACACACACACCCACTCATAATACTAGTTCTACCCTGAAAAGAATTTGACACCATCGCCAGATGTAGATTGATGTAGTATGCCAGGACTAGTTATTTAAGATGAAGTACATCTTTTGAATCATGGACAAAGGCAAAGGGTTCCAAACACAACCCCCTTTGCCCTCTAATCAAATCATGACATGTAGAGTATTTGAAATCAGCTTAAGTCTGATAAGAGCTTAGAATTGCAAAACTGTCTTAATTGGCACCAATTTTCATTGTGAATCTTAGCCACCTCCTGATTTCCTATGCAACTCACCTTAGTGCAAATTTAACACGCACCTACTGTTTGCCTACCTGGGGCAAACAATGTTGGGAAGGAAAAAGAGAGAAGGCAAGGTCTCTGCCCTCAAATACCACATATTCCTGTTGAAACAGCCAAGTTCAAGTTACTTAACTGAAATTGGTTAACACATTCAATGATGATTAAACTCCTATTTAGTGTTATGCTGTGGGCCACACAACCCAGCAAGACCCTCTCCTTCAGGAGCTGATGGCCAGCCCAATAGGGGAAAAAGATAAGTACATCAATGGCCACATGCACATGTGATGTGTACTCAGAGAGATGGAAATACAGCAACTGTGGGAGGAGTCTTTATAATTTCATGAGGAGGCAATATTTGATTATCATGGTAAATGAAAAGGAGGAATGAGACAGGGAATGAGAAACAGAGAGCCAGGCAAAGAGAATAATACCTGGTGACCATTTCATGCTTCATGTAAAATGATGAGAGAAGCATGAGCTGGGACACTGGGCAATGGGCTTTGATTATAAGTGAAGCAGGAAAGGAGGACCAATTAGGCAATAAGGACTGGTAGAGGACCAAGTCTTGAAGGACTGGTAGAGAGAAAGGGGTAGGATCTCCCAGGCTTAGAGTGCAGGATGAGCAAAGCAAGATACACAAATAGCAAGGGGACCATTATTATTCCCAGTAATGGAAATATGTAGAGATGAGAATAAAGACTAGACAGGTGACAAAGCTGCAGGGACTTGTGGGAGGCCAGTATGTCCCCAGATGCAATTATCATACTCCTTGGGGACTTTAGAGGGCAAATATACGTTTATTTTTATTTGTTTGTTTTTTTAAAAAATATATCTTTATTGATTTCAGAGAGGAAGTGAGAGGGAAAGAGAGAGAACCATTGATTGGCTGCCTCCTGCCCATCCCCTGCTAGGGATCAAGATGCAACATAGGCATGTGCCCTTGACCAGAATCGACCAGAACTGACCAGGACCCTTCAGTCTTCAGGCTGATGCTCTATCCACTGAGCAAAACCAGCTAGGGCCAAGTGTTTATTTTAATCAGCATATATTCTTATGTTTTCAGAAAGATGTATAACTCTCATGGTATTACTACTACTTATGATGAGGCTAAGAAAAAAGTTACTTAGCGTAAAGTCAAATTAAAGAAAATATTAAAAAATAATAATATAGGTGTAACACAGATTGACCAAACTAAAATAGAAGAGTACCTGACACATGAAAGGGACTCAATAAAGACTAAGGAAGGAGAGACTGAATGGATACATTCAAAAGCCAAGCTAAACTTTTTTTGAAAAACAATTTTTCCTAGGATCAAACTCATGCTTTAAGAACTCTGTCTCTTCTTGTTTACTTATGTCTAAAGCCCAGCCTGCACATGATATCTATTGAGTGCCACTCTTTTAAACACTCTACAGTGATTAATCTATTTTACCTTCAAAATAACACCATAAGCTATGAACTGCTACCTTCCATTTCCTTAGGAGGAAACATCAGAAAGGTTCCTTGGTGATGGGGCTCTGCCTTGCCCTTGGCAGGCCACTCCGACACCAGAGACCCTTGCCCTGCTGGTAATCTCGCCCCTCGGTTGGGTTTCTTACCGCAGTGTCTGTGGTTGACCTGAATCCATGCCTCCCCTGGACCTGCTCTGCCTATGCACCATGCAGCCAGCTCACTGACTGCCTGACTCTCTGATTCCTTTCCACACAACCTCCAGGTCTGACAACGCTCGACTCTTCCCCAAGGGTTTCTCTCTCTGCTCCGAGCACCTCTGACCCTGTGAGCTCTTCCTACCACTTTTACCTTTCTCACCTTTTCATGCCCCTTTAAGAAAGTGTTAATACCAGACATGCCATGTTTCAAACGCCAACACACAATTGATTGTATCTAGGACTTGAAATGTGTGAGGAAAAGTCCACGAGATGAGAAATGCTGCGATAGCAGCAGTAGCAAGCTCCGTGGTCTTCCTGCGGAGATTCGGCCAATTACTGACAAGACTTTCTTTGGCTGAAAAGCTCACCATTGAATGAAACTTGGGAAAGAACAGGCTGTAATGTTAAACCCCAAAGGGCTGCTCTTTGCTCCGAGGCCCTGATTTTCATCTCTAATTCCTCGATGATTATCTGAAGTATGTTTCCCCTGAGAATTTCAGGGCTCCCAACAAAAGCAGATCCCTCGTTGAGAAGCTGGAGGCAGCACTTTCAGCCTGAATTTGTTTTCCCTCCTACTCTGGACATGGGTCTCTGCCTCTCAGCTTGAAGTCAGCAGCCCCCAGCAGCTCGCAGAGCTGGTCTGAATCTGGCTTCTGAGCAGGTAGGCATCGCCATGGCAGGATGCTCAGCTTGGATGTTAATTGCTCATTAGCCATATGTGTGTGCTGCGCTCGGCTGACAGACAAGAGAGAGAATGTCAGCCGCCAATACCTGGGAGTCCAGCTACCGACACACGTGGAAACCATCCAGGGAGACCTCAGGTTCAATCCGCAGCTTGGCCACATATTTATTTCTCACTAAAATAACATCTGGCTTTCATTTTTTGGTGACAACTCGTTTGGACAAGACCTTGAGTAGGTTAAAAAAAATTTAGACTTTCCACTCTTCTCCCAGCCTTGGGGAACTAAACTTTGTTTAAGCTCTTTTGTGAGCCAATGGCGTCAATAAGGAATTGGTGTGGGGAGCACATGCTGGGATGTAAACAAGGAGTTATTTGTTTCTTCTTATTAAGAAATAATGTCTCTGAAGAATTCATACACTACCCACTTATATGTAGAACAGAGTTCCTGGAGAGAACACGGCAGATTATACGAAGTTCCCAGGAGTCCACAGCCAGAAATCCTAGGGATGGACTCTGTGGCCAAGGTATTTGAAACCCCACTGTAGGCTGACTGGATTTGGGGTGCATGGATGAGTTGTGCAATGACCCAGAATATGACACATTGCCACAGTCTGCTGGTCCCAGAAAGAGAGCTAGTAGCCCTACTACAGCTTCGGGTACCAGGGACCCCACTATATTATAAGCTCCATGAAGTTGGGGAACTCTTTTGTTCTTCACTGCATCCTCGACACCCAGCAGAGCACTTGCTTGTAGTAGGCATTCACAAGAGCTTGTTGAATGAATGAGCAAATGAATATAATACACAGGTTTTACTGTGATTCCACTCCTACTTGTCACCACAGCTCTTCCCATAATCCTGAGAGGCGGGAGGTCACCAGCCATATGGTAAAGAAGGTTTCTTGAGACAAACAGACAACACTCCTTACTCATTGGAATCCACAGAGCAGAGATGGAATGGGAGTTCACATCCTGGCTCTCCAGCTTGGGCAGTTCTGAGGAGGAATCGGGTGAGGTTACACAGGAAGTGAGACTTCCGTGTCACACATCCAAACTTGAAGTTTGATTCAGTGCCCACTACATGCAGAGTAGGTGGCGCTAAGTGTGTTTGGAGATTTCAAAGGCAAGAGAAAGAGGGAGGGGGTATTTGCTCTTGTACTTTGGAGATCATCTCATAGGTCATGCTCTTATGCTCTTTTCTACCACAGACCATTTGCACATGTTGCTCAATTATTTGCATACATGCCCTTGCACCTCTCTCATTCTTTTGAGTAGCTTTAGACCTCGCTCAATCAGTACTACATCAGGGAAGTACTACCTCACTGTCATCCCACTGGACTAGGTTAGACCTCCCTAGTATGCCTTTATGCAACCAGGTATTCCTCCTGCATAGTACTTATTTTCTATTGAATTTTTGTGATTACTTGATTAATAGCTCTCCCATACTACCTGTACTGTCCAATACAGTATTCCACTAGCCCAGTGGTCAGCAAACTGCGGCTTGTGAGCCACATGAGGCTCTTTGGTCCCTTGAGTGTGGCTCTTCCACAAAATACCATGATGTGCGTGAGTCTATTTTGAAGAAATAGCATTAGAAGAAGTTTAAAAAAAATTGGCTCTCCAAAGAAATTCCAATCGTTGTACTTTTGATATTTGGCTCTGTTGACTAATGAGTTTGCTGACCACTGCACTAGCCACATGTGGCTATTTAAATTTAAATTTAAATTAATTAAAATCCCTTAGCTACAGTGGTCATATTTTAAGTATTCCATAGCCAAATATGGCTAACGGTTATCATATTAGATAGTACAGAGGCAGAGCATATCCAGGACTGCAGAGCCTTCTATTGGGCAATGCTGTCTAGACTGCACATTTTATGAAGGCAGGTACTGTGACAGCTGTTACCTCCATTACATGCTGCTCTAAGTGGCACAGGACCTATCATATAGTGACTGCTCATGCACTATTTGCTAAATGAGTGAGAAACATTCTGACTGAGCAAAGGAAAAAGACTAGAACACAAGGCAGCATTATTCTTTGGAACATGGGAGCCGAGAGGACAAGAGTATCATGGAACAAAGAGTTGTTCTTAGAAGAGAGACTCTAAAGATTTAGGAGAAGAGACAACATTTGTGTTGGGCTTACAAGAGTGGGTAGAGTTTGACAGCAGAGAAGAGGTAGGCTATTGTAAACAGTGAAAGAAAATAGCACTTGAATACAGCCATGGGATCAGGAAAGTGTGTCATGCCTGGGGAAGAGCAACATTTCATCATGGAGGCTACAAGGGGTTCAGAAGGAAGGACTTGGAATGGCATACTAAAAAACATGCACTTGATTCACATGAAATTTCAGGTAAGATTATTGTCCACCTGCTATGTGAGAGTGCTAAGTGCTGCACACATGGCCTTATTTTATATTTGCAGCATCCTTTTGGAGGGATGTCTCACTCTCCACTGTATCATCAGCACCTAGTATAGTGCTGGAACATTCTAAAAAGAAAAAACTGACCAACCATGTTTGGAAGTGGTGTCTCCAGGGGTAGTATAGATGAACAGAAAGGAGAAAGGCAGGATTGCAGAGGAGTTAGAAGTCCTGGGTTCAGCCCTGGAGATGAAACTAACTCTCTGGGTTACCTCAAGTGTCTCTTGACTCTGTGTACATCATCTGACCAGTGGCAATAATAATAGTACCTTCACTTGACAGTGGTAAGAGCTTAATGAGGTAGATAATTCACATATCAGCTATCATGTAAACAATGGCTATATCATTAAGAGATGATCAGGGCCCAAACCGGTTTGGCTCAATGGATAGAGCGTCGACCTCCGGACTGAAAGGACCGGGGTTCGATTCCGTTCAAGGGCATGTACCTTGGTTGTGGGCACATCCCCAGTAGGGGGTGTGCAAGAGGCAGCTGATCCATGTTTCTCTCTCATCGATGTTTCTGACTTTCTATCCTTCTTCCTTCCTCTCTGTAAAAAATCAATAAAATATATATATTTTAAAAGAGATGATCAGGGCCTTGTCCCTTTCTCTAGGTTCTGGAGGGAAAGGATGTCAGAGATACTATGCATGTTTGAACCAACTTGGGACTTGACAACCACAGGAATGCTGGGGCCTAGGAAAGTATCAAATACTCCAGAAAGGATTTGAGCCTGGGGAGAAGGAAAGGGTAGATGTGACCATGATCATAGATAGAAGGCACCAAAAAGAGGAGGCGGTTTGGGTGTAAAATAAAGGCCATGTTGACTTCCCCTGGACCCCACACCCAGGAACCTAGCCGAGACTAGAAATATAGACAGGCAGGTTCCGAGGCCCTCTCCCTGTCAAGTAGACTGATTACAGACAAAGGAGAGAGGGGCTAACCTGCCTAACTTTCTAGGAGTAGAACAATCTCCCAGAGTATCACAGGGCAATTAGTGTCTCACTTGCTGAGAGCCCCAGAGGGCATTGTCTTTGTCAAAAATGGGTGAGCTGATGGCTGCCAGGCAAATGCGCATGAGGTCAAAGGTTAGACCCGGCAAAACAAATAGATAACACACCAAGCTATGGCCACGTGGCTTCCTGGTTTGGTGCCTAGTCACTTAGAGCACTGTCCAGGGACTGGCTTCATCAGCATTACCTGGGAGTTTTGAGAGATGCAGAGTCTCAGGCCAGGCCCCAGATCTGCTGAACCTGGCTCTGCTTGTAGCCACATCTCCAGATGACTCATGAACATTAAGGTTTGAGGGCTTAGAGCTCTGCAGACAGGCTGCCTACCTTCTGGTTCAGCACTTACTGCATCTGTGACTTCAGGCAAATGATTTAACATCCCTAAGCATCCAATTCCTCTTCTAGGCAAAGGGGAAAACAATCAAACTGACTCACTGAGTAGTTCTGAGCCTTACCCAAGATCATGCATATGGAAGTGGTTAACACAGAGCTTGTGACTGGTAAATGCCCAATTAATGCCAGCAATGGTTATTAAAAACTCAGCACCCAAGATGGGAAGCAGAATGATGGTCCAACAGATTGGTCTTTAGGTTATGGAATGTTTCCAAAGAAGTGAATCAGTAAAACCAAGATGAATCTACCACCGACCCTGCCACCCTCCTCAGGTGCATGTATTTATCACCCCAAATGTTTGGGGCACCACCCTGCAGAGCACTTGAATCATATCTAGCCCATCTTCTCGGACTTACAGTTCAAGACAGGCAAGATTAGACCTGGAGCCAACATCAAAATAAAATGAGCCCTGAATCACTCCCCTGATTAGATCAGCAAACACATGTGGGAGAGTAGGACACATTCCCTGAGAACAGAGACAGACACGAATAGGGTCAACCTCAGACTCTGCCCAGCAGTGATTTAGGGCCAGAAGCAACAGAAATCCCACAGTACTGGACTGACCGACCTGCAGCATAGACTGTGCCTTTGGTTGACAACAGAGGCAGAATATGTTTCCAAATTAACAGCAGCAACACCACCTCGCCTTTCTTAAGTGCTAACCAGAAGTTTTCTGAGTGCCTTATAGGTTTTAACTAATTAAATCCTCTCAATGAGTCTATAAGGTCCAGACCATTATTGACCTCACTTAACAGATGACAGACCTGGGCTCTGAGAACTGAAGTTACTTATTACAGACCATCACACTGTCAGGAAGTGCAGAACTGGGATTTAGGTTGGGTGCTGAATGCACCTCGCATCTCATCTGTGTCTTAGTGGACCACCCATGGGTCCCTTTGCTGTCTGTCCACCCCCGATGGCCAGAAGAGGCAAGGCTGAGACAGGAGCAAGGGGCTCACCCACCTTGGGAGGGAGGGTTTCCAGACCCCCTGAGGGCTTCTCATCTTACTCAGCTTCAGCTACAAGCAAGTGGTGACACTTTCTGGGACGCCTATGCCTATTCTGAGAAACAGCAACATGGAAATTCAAAAGATGAAATCACAGAAGCAGCCTGTCACCAGAAGTGCAAAGACAGGCATCTGTCAACAATCGTCAAAGGATTACAGGTGAGAGCTCATTGACCGGCTCCTTCCTCCCCTGCCCCCGGAAGCCCTTGGAGACCTCAGGTTGTCGGAAAGCCTCCAGTTGCAGAGACGGTGTCTCTGTGCTAAGAATGAGGCAGAGCGAAATGTGGGGATTGTGCCTTCTGCTCTGTGCCTGCCTCCTCAACTCAGGCAGCTCACTCACATACCAGGCGGCCAACCGACTGATCCTGGGGCTCCTGGCCTGGCCCCCGTTCTCCAGATGTGCGTCCTGGCTTCCTCCTCAGACATGGCATCACTCTCACTCGAATACTCAGCACTCACGGCTTTCTCATTCTGCATCTTTATTGTCCTTGGGACCACATGCTGCTCTGGACACCACAGTGTCCTGTGTGGCCAATGCCCCAGGGGGCCCCACAGGCAGAGAAAAGACACTAAAATCAAGCCACTTGCCAACAGGCCCTCTTCATTCGCAAACTGGCAGATGGATTCCAGCCAAGTGCAAGAAAAATCTTAATTTGGAGGTTTTTCAAAACTAAATCCAAGCCCACAGAATGTACAACACCAGGAATAAATGGTCATGTGAACTACGGACTTCGGGTGACTATGTCATGTCAATGTAGGTTTATCTGTTTTAACAAATGTCCCTCTCTGGTGGGGGATGTTGATAATGGATGATGCCATGTGTGGAGGGGCAGAGGGTATAGTGGAAATCTCTGTATTTGCCTCTCAATTTTGCTGAGAATCTAAACCAGCTCTAAAAATAGTCATAATAAATTTTTAAAATATAAAAAATAATTTTCAAATGGCTAGAAAAAATTGGATCCATGAAAGGCTTTAGGGATTTGTTTGTTTGTTTGTTTGTTTTGCCTATGGGACCTTCTGGTTTACTTAACCATACCCAATAAATGATTGTTATCTTTGTTTATGGATAAAGCTCTGATTAGTGAATGAGATATGTCTCTCTCTCTCTCTCTCTCTCTCTCTCTCTCTCTCTCACACACACACACACACACACACACACACACACACACACTTACATAAGAAAAATTTCTGGAAGCATACAAAAATTTTAAGAATAATTTCTGAAAGCCTACAAAAGAAATGTAACAATGGCTACATTTGGGAAGGATAACCAGAAATCATGTAAAACAGGGACACTTACATTTTACTAACTTCTAATCCTTAGTTTTGTACAATAAATATGTAATAGCTGCTATTCTCAATTTCAACAATAGTCAATACTAATGATTAAAAAATGTTAACAGCCCTAGCTGGTTTGGCTCAGTGGATAGAGCATCAACTTGTGGACTGAAGGCTCCCAGATTCAGTTCCAGTCAATGGCACATGCCCAGGTTTTGGGCTCAATCCCCAGTAGGGGGTATGTAGGAGGCAGCCAATCAATGATTCTCTCTCATCATTGATGTTTCTATCGCTCTTTCCCTCTCCCTTCCTCTCTGAAATCAATAAAAATATATTTTTTAAAATGTGAACATGTCATGTGTCCATACCAAACTGGTTCTTCAAACCACCCCCCCCCCCCCCCAAACCACAGTCCACACATGTCCTCAATGAGGAACAGGGCCCTTCAGGACAAACATATCTCCTCTACCTCAAACCTGCTGCCCACAGCTGCTTCCCTCCTGGGCCACCCCCTCTGGTGTCCGATCCTGCACTTGGACTCCACTCACAGTCTTTGTTTTAACCCACTGATCTGGTTCCTTGGTACAAAGCAATTTGCCCAGGACATTCCTTAGAATGCTAACTTCTGGATCCCAAACCCAGTGGGCCCCGCCCTAGTCAAGGGGTCAGGGCCCTGGACTTATTTTCTCTATCAGGTGAAGAGGCCTTTGTGCTAGTTTCTGATTTCCTTTTGTAATCGAACTTGAACTCTTTTGGAGATCCAAGTGGAAAAGTGAACCATGTACAGATCAGAGTTCAAAATCCTGGCTCACACAGACAGAAAAAAAAAAATCTCATAACTCAGCAAATAGGGCTAAGAAAATAAGTGCTTCCCCTCTGGCCCAGGCTGTTTTGTTTACACACTTCTTCTTCCCATTCAACAGGCTATCATTATGTGAGTGGCAATAAACTGGGAAGAATTGTGGACACAATATATCGCTGTGCAGCACTGCCAGACTATGAAGACCACTTAACTCAGAACAAAATCAGGGAGCTCACAAATTAGTCACTGAAGAGATGCAAAAACAATGTTAGTCCATTCACTGCACTCAGCAGTATCATGCATCTGAATTGGTTTAAGATCCCTCAGAGGGGTGTATGGCAGGGTTTCTTCACTGCCCCTGTGACGGGGGATGGGCCATCAGACCAGCAACTCCCATGACTCAAGAGAGCCTTTTCCTCCTGTTGCTCTTCTGACTTTTGCCATCATCAGCTCATGGTGCTATGTGTGCCTTTCGCCACGTCCCCAGCATCGTCCTTTCAAAGCTAATGCACAGACTAGGATGGATGTGCAGAGTTTAATGGGAAGTTCATGATTCCTCACCTCGTCTCCTCATCATGCAGAGTTAAGGTTGCAAGGAGTGGTTGACATCTCAGTCTTACTGTTGGGCAGACAATGGGAAGTACACAAGGACGTGTGTGAGAGCACTTTCATTAAACATCCATTATGGGTAGCGGGGCAGTGAGCCATGCAAGCTGATGACCAGGTATGTATCCAATATTCAAAGGCCCTTGGCTTACCTCCCTGAATAACAAACTCCCTTGGGGATATGTGTTTAAGTACATCCAGAATAGTAGCTTTTGATATTCTAATCATGTACACACAACCTTACCATTTCTAGGTATCATTTGCATTATTATATAATTAATATGTTTCTGTAAATTAACTCATCTTTTTTATTTTACTTAAATGCTGGCTTTATCCTCATTCTAAGCAAAACAACTCATAAGGCCATGATATTTGAGCATTTTTAAAGAGCTATTTATCTAATACACACCACACAAAAAATCCATGAGAATGTTAGTTCTGTCACATTGTGGTCCACTTGAAAGGAAAACTGTCAGTCGGAAGCCAATAGACTCAGTTGTATTGTAACACATTCCAGTCTCCACCAATGCTAGCAAGGAATAGTGCACACAGTAGTGCTCAACATCAATCTGCTGACTTGAATTGATCTCAGGTTCCACTTAACCAAACTTGTCTAAATTGTGATTAAAAAAAATATTCCAGCCCTAACTGGTTTGGCTCAGTGGATAGAGCATTAGCCTGTGGACTGAAAGGTTCCAGGTTCGATTCCAGTCAAGGGCACACACCTTGGTTGCGGGCACATCCCCAATAGGGGATGTGCAGAAGGCAGCTGATCAATGTTTTTCTCTCATGGATGTTTCTAACTATCCCTCTCCCTTCCTCTCTGTAAAAAATCAATAAAATATATTTTTAAAAAAATATTCCAGGATCTAAGCAAACTATTTCACTGATATCTAGGTCTTGAGACTTGGAGGCCACTGGAAAAAAACATCTTAGTTATGAACTTCTTGGTTCAATTAGAAGTCTAAGGGCAAGGCGGCGGGGTGGGGGAGGGATATCCGGCCCAAATGCTGTAGAAAGCCTGCAAAATCCTTTGGTTCAGCCCTGCCAAGGCATTAGGGGTCAGTTAATTAAATGTTTGACCAAATACAGCAGGCTAATTTTTAAGTTGATAATTCTATATGGCCTGTGGATGATGTTATAAATATTCAAATGGACCTTGGCAGAAAAAAGGTTCCCCACTCCTGGTCTAAGGCAGTGGTCAGCAAACTCATTAGTCAACAGAGCCAAATATAAACAGTACAACGATTGAAATTTAATTTGAGAGCCAATTTTTTTAAACTTCTTCTAATACTACTTCTTCAAAATAGACTTTCCCAGGCCGTGGTATTTTGTGAAAGAGCCACACTCAAAGGGCCAAAGAGCCGCATATGGATCATAAGCCGCAGTTTGCCAACCACTGGAATAAGGAAACTGACAGAGTAATGCCATGACTTATTCTTAGCAAAACAAGAAAGCACTCAGGAAAGCAGGGCTTGCAAAAAGTGACACAGAACTTGGAGGGAAGTACCTTCAGGAGGAAGATGTCTACAGATTCAGACCTTTCGTGTAGAGCTGGTGGGTGCATGGCCACGCCACACGGGCGGATGTCAGTGCTTCAGCCACTGTTACCAGGGGCCATAAAGAAATCCCTGGATCAAAGCTGTTTCTTCCCCCAAATGGCCGAGGTATGGGTGTTCACTCAACAAGGACATGAACAAAACTCAACAGAAGAAATGCTTCTCACAGAAGAAACTGGACAGTGCCTAGAGAATCCAGGCCACTGTTCAAAGGGGCGTTGTGACATAATACATTTAGCTGCAGAGGCCATTAAAGGCAACTGTAAAGTCTGCCCTGGGTTCTCCCCTAGACGCCTGTGCTTTCCCCACAGCTGAAACACATGGTATAGTGGAATAAGTTCCATTTTAGGAGGCTTAGTGCCTGTTTTCACGGCTTCAGACGTGCCAGGGGCCAGGGAGGGGGATGCTTCTGCAAACGATTTGTTGCTGAAGCCGAGATCCCAGGAACATGGGCCTGGGATCACTGCAGAAGGCCTTGGAGTGGGGCTGCTTGGACCTCCATGTAAAGACTTGCAGTAATTGAGCCTGCAGCCAACCACAGCTGGGGACGTCTCCTTCTGCTGGCTGCTTGCAACACCTACTCTCACCAGAGAAGCCCTGTTAGAGAGTAATTCCTGTGCTCTTCCTCTGCAGGGTTAGCAACGTGGGTGTGTTGACAGGTCAAACAGCAGTGAAAGAGATGTCTCTTCAGGGATTAGTGCAAATCAGACTCCCACCTGATTGAATTTAGCTCGGCTCAGCCCCTATTCTGCAACCTGTGTGACCTCAGTGTCAGAAAATAAAGTAAAAAGGCAGAGCTCAGGGTTCTGGAAGCATCTTGCAGGGAGTAACATACCTAGTCTCTCTTTTAGTTCTTCTTTGGTGTTTTAAGAGAGACCTTTGGAGATAAGAAAGATTTTGAAATTCCAAAATGAAGTACAAAATGGGTCCTTGTCAAATAAATCAACCGAGAAAAGTAAAACCAGCTAAGTGTTTTTTTTTTTCCCTCCCAAGAGCTGACTCAGAGATCCATTTCTGTAGCAATGCCTGCACATACGTCTCCCAGGCCATCTGCAGAGATATCTGGGAGGGATGAGAAGAGGCTGTAGAAAACAGTTGGGCTACGAGGCCTCTGCCTTTAGGGTTACCTTCAGAGCCTGTTCACAAAGTTCACAGAATAATCAGGCTTCTGACTTTGTAAACACATCTCACCTTTGCCACTTAGGTGTTAAGAAGATGCATTGGACCAGGCAACAGCAAGATCTTCCACTTTGGAGGTAACAAGAGCTGCTTTCAAACCTTGCACTGAAACTTTGGTCAAATCATTTAACTTTGCTGGCAAAATGGGAGCTATAATAATCACTACTCATAAGGTTGCAGTAAAGATTAAATAAAGAAATGTATAAAATGCAAAGCACATAATAGGCTATCAACTACAAAAATTAGGCTGTATATAGAAAATTTCTGTGATAGGAGATTGCCCGGCTTACCAACACACTTTACTTACTCAACTTGGCTTCAAATAGTGTACCATTTTAAAAATGAAATGCACACTCTAAAATGTAATATGATACTCAAAGTTCATATTGTATTTTTATATTAATTATATCTCAATAAAAATATTTGCTACTAAGTAGGATGTTCAAAATAATATGCTGCTGAACATTCAAAAACACTCCAAGAATATCTACTATGTGCCAGGTCTTCCATCCCAATCTGGGAACAGCTGAGGGCAATTCTAGAAGAGGTGTTTCACCAATGGGTTCCTCACCAGGTAACAACTATAACAGATGGGCATTCAGAATGAGTTCTAGATGGCTGTCATTTCCATTGGGGGTGCAGTGAAGGAGAGCTCAGCAGAGCTTACCTGACAGGAGAGGGGAGGGACATGGTGAGAGGTAACCATAAGACAGTTGGGTCTGGCCGTACCTCCATCAGTGTTCTGCCTGCACTTTGGAAGCACCAGTGACACTGCTTGAGCACATGGCCAACATGAATAAGCAGGGGTCTGGCAGGCACAAAGTTAGGTGCCAGCAATGCTGTGCTGGGCATGAACACGTGCTTGTCATCTCAGGGGGCTTATAGTCCAACGAGAGAAGCATCACTAGGGGATGTATAAATACAGACTGAGCAAAGGATCAGAGGCCTACAGGAATGTGAGAGAGGGAAATTTCACAGCCCAGAGAGTCGCAGAAGGCTCTTCTCAGGAAGTGACCCTGTCGCTGAGGGCTGAAGGATATATGCTGGTCACTAGGTGAGCAGGGAGGGGCAGAAGGAGAGGGAAGGGGAAAGCGAGGCTGGAGAGAGAGGTGGAGCCAGACTCCATGGGGCCCTGAGAGCCATGCCAAGGAACTGAAGTTGATCTTAGAGCCAAAGGAAGCCAAGGAAGGATTTGAAGCCTGGTCTATATTGAGAAGCTCACTTCACTTGCTCTGGTGTGGAGAATACTTTCCCAGGAGTCAGAGTGGAAGCAGACAGGTGAAAGAGGAGTTCTGTGGTCCTTCAAGCATGAGATGATGATGGCATGGATGAGCTCGGTGGCAGTGGGGATGGAGACAGGGGAGATGTGAGAGGCCACAATTAGAAGGCTGCCCCCAACCTCATGCTCTCCAGTCCCAGGCTAGTCCCAGTGACCCACTGAATATGGCAATGTCACTGTGGAATTTCCACTCTCACATCAACTAATCACTCCCAGCTGGACAATGGAGGCTCCGGTGGCTCAGAGCTGGGCAAACCCAGGGCTCGTATGGAATGGAGTGGACTAGAGATGAGCTTCATGGTTGGGCTTTGGTGGGGTCAATCTCTGACCTAGATATGTCCTTGGGAGACAGGATGGACTCCTCCTCAGCACTTGTCTTCTCTCTGCCCATCTTCACCTTTAGGATGGAAAATGAAGTGGCCTTAAACTACTTCCTCCCTACTTGGTCCCCAGTCCAAAACCAAAGTCCCACAGAGATCTGGAGCACTTGCTTTGTCCTAACCTTTGGTCCCAGGTGCTAGGCCTACTCTGTGGGACTGAAATCAAAGCATTTACCTTTGCTGAGATTCCTCTGTAAGATGCTGATAATGATCCCTGCTCAGAGAATAAAGCCATACAATGTCTGGAGAGAGAACACCAAGCACTGTGTTTGACTGAGATGGTGCTTAATGAATGTTTGTGCTCCTCATTATTTTAAGGGAATATTAAGGCTAAAGTAAGAAATGCCGGCCTGATATCCTCAGGCCCTTTTATCACAATCTATAGAGGTGGTAATGTGGGTCTCAGGATGCTCAAAGACTCATGGGAGATTCATTTTCAGTTTTTGCTAAGATCCAGGCCTAGATTCCCTCTGACATTATGCAATGTGGATGCGGAAGGGGGAATTTTTAAACATTCTGAGGTCAGGGGACGCCTCGATGAGATGGACACTAAGACTGGAGAAGTGGCAGTGGCCTTATCTGATCTCCCCACATCCCCCTGCATCCTTCAGTCCTGTCACTACAGCCCCTACCCTATAGAAAGTGGGGACCAACTTAGAAAAGGGTGGGTTTCAAGCACCAACACAATTACAAGATTATGGGTAAGTGGGAGGCATGGAGCCCTCCTGGGCAGATGGGGGTTTCCTTGTATAGGCACCAGGGTAGCTTCCTGGGAGGGCCACTGGGAAATATAGTATGCACATACATGAGCACTCATGAGGTAGGGAATAGCTGATTTATCCATTGGGAAGAGATTTTTGTACATTAAATAATGTCACTTCAATGTGATAATAATGATGATGCTGTAATTAACAGCTAATATGTATTAACCAGTTATTATTGTGTGTCAGATGCATTACTAGATATAGAGATAGTTATTTCATGGAATCCTCTCAACAACTCTGGAGTAGGTATACCTATTACCCTTTTTATATGTGAGAGGTTAAGGGACTTGCCAAAGGTTGCACGGCTGGCCAGGGCAGAACTCGGGGGAGAGCCTAGGGAGGCAGCCCGAGGACACAGCCTGTGCTCCTAATCTCTAAAATTCACTTCTAACCCAAACCAGCATTTTGGCAACACAACTTGGATAGCCCTCTGCTCTACAAAGGGCTGCAGTCCCAATATGATCTCATTTGACCCCAAACAAACAATGTCATAGCATGTGCCTGGCTTCCCAAGAGGGGGCCTGATGGGACACTGGTCTGGAAATTACCACGGTTGCCCTACTTAGTCAATTATAAATGGTATATATATGTGCACTCTATACAGTAGGCAGTTCCCTAGCATATACACATCAAATAAATAAAGCGGTGCAAGAACCAGTCACACACGTTTAATGACATTTAATTTGTTCAGGTGCTCCTGGGGGAAGAGCCTGGCAGGGCCAAGGGAGCTATGGGATGTGGAGGAAACAGCTGCAGAAATCTTGCGGAGAGGGGCTGAGACCTGAAAGAGCCCACAAGAGCGGGGAGCTTCCCTTTGTGAGATATTTCCTAAGTGACAGGAGAAGGAGGACAAGCTCCGAAAACACAAAAGCTGTCAGGGAGTGAAATTATTGGGTGACTGACATGAGGATGGCCAAACAGAAATTCCTTAGGTAATGACATGGGTGCCATCGACGGGGCCTCTAACCTGAAGCCCTGTAAAGCAAAGTGTCCTGGAGCCGTTTAAAAAAAAATAAATTTATTTAACACAGCCGTCTCCCTACAGAGCTCACATCGCCAAGATAAACTGTTTAACAACTTGTACTGTTTTGTGATGTTGGGTCTCTGGGCCCTCAAAACAAAGCAGTGTGCTCAAAACATAAATTTTAAAAGGAAAAAAAAAAAAGCATCCCGGAAAGCTCCTCATTTACTCCTTTCCAGCTCCTAAGGCTTCCCCGTCAGAGCCCTAATTATGGAAATTCGCACTTGAATTACATGATTTATTTAAAGTCTTGTCTTTGCATGAGAATAAAATCCAGGTTTTAAAGCACCTCTCAAAACAATTTATTCTTCTCCACTGACTAACTACTTTGGCCGGCAATCATGAATTTATAGTACATTATGCCAAAGCAAAACACTCTAATAACTTAATCAAACATTTAAAATCCAGCTCACAGCCATGTAATATACAAAAGCAGTTCTCTCAGCTCTCTCGTTAAAGGTAAATTACAATTTTTATTCCAAACTCCACATCTTAGGAAAGCCTCTCTCTCTCTCTCACACACACACACACACACACACACACACACACACACGCACGCACGCACATGTGCACGCACACACACAGAGATACATAAGCATTTGAAGATTTAAAGTTGGCTGACATATATTCCTAGGCAAATTCTCCTTGAAATGACAAAAGTGATCCTTCAGATATTCTTTAAAATCTAGCAAAAAGAAATGAGACGAAGAAAGAGAATGAAACCGATGAACCCAGAGAATTGGTTCTTTTGATCTTCAAGGCATTGAGAGAAAGAACTGGGCACAATTCTAAACTGGTTATGCGGCAGTGCTTCCCTGGAATAACAACCTAGAAATACTAATGAGAATTTGCATCATTTTGTCTGTTTGCCTTTTCACAGTATGTTAGTAGACACACAGTTTCTGACGATGCCCTCACGCCTGTCAAACGGAAAATACTAGCAAGTTCATTCCTCTGACGAAAAACAAGTAAACAAACCAACAAAGCAACAAACACGCTCTGACACATTCGATGGGAGAATGAGGCCTGAAAGGCAATTTGGTATCTATGTGGCCTAGCTGCTCAGTCTAAGAGATGGAATGAGTAACGTGCAGCCAGTTGGCCCACTTGCTCAAATAAATTGCCCCCTTTTCATCACTCCTGGCCTGCAATGATGATGAAGACAGGGGATCGAAGGAGGGTTCAGGAGGTTGGCTAAGCTTATGGGGGGATGACTGCCAATCACTGTAACGCACTTCACATGGATAATCTCATGAGAGCCCCGTGAAGTGGGGAAATGGAGTCAAACGCGGTATGTACACTGAACTTCTGGGAGAACCGAAGTGTAGGCACCCTGTAAAAATTAAAGGGGGAGAAGGTGGGAAATAGAAGATGCAGAAGGCCCTGCCAGCCATTCTGCATAATGAGCCTGTACCCCCAAATGACCTTGAATGGAAGATGTGAACCTCCTCTTCCCTGAATCTCTGTCCTTACGTGCTGTTCCTAGTGACCATTCTGTTGATGGATCCCAGAGGTCAATGGTACTTTTCAGTAGAAAATGGTTCCTACATATTTTGTTTATGGGAGATGGAACTGTCAATATAGATTTGAATATTTTCCATTTTTATCTTCTGTGCCAACATTAGAAACAAGCCTCTGTTTAAAAGGCAACTCAACTCCACAATGATTATCCCTATTTAACAGACAGTATTCGTAGCTATTAAGAAAACTGCTCAAGGTCTCATGGCTGGTAAGTGAAATGAGATTTACTCAGGTTCAAATCCAGGCCTCTCCTAACTCGAGTCTATGTTCTTCCTCTGTAAGAGCCATGTATTCACTCTAACTAAATTAGCAAGTATTTCTAAGAGCCTGTGGAAACTTCTAGAAAGTGGCCCTGGCTGTTCTTGCCTCCATCCTGAGCAACCCCCTTCTCAGAGATTCTCTGGGAACACATATCAACCATTTTCTCCCCAGTTCTGCTGCATCTCTCAGATGCAGGGAAATGCATCTGAGCATTTACAACCAGCCAGATACCATCCGACATCTTCCCATGGATGCTGTTTCGTTTCCCCAACAACCCTACGAGGTATAGAGATGTTTTATAGATGAGGCAGCTGAGGCTAAGAGAGGGTCATCAATTTGTCCAAAGTTACACAGCATTTAAGTGTGGCCTGCAACGCAAGAGCTCATGTTCCTCACTACATTGCTACACTTTCCTCTTCCTTATCTGATTTATTTCCTGCCATTGCTAAATGTACATTCCTGAGTTTTGTTCTCTGGGAAAACACTCCATGTGCCAATTTGAAGGTTTTGGGTTTAAGTCTCCCATCAACCTCCTTCTCATATGCCTTAGTCCAGTTGTCGGCAAACTCATTAGTCAACAGAGCCAAATATCAACAGCACAACAATTGAAATTTCTTTTGAGAGCCAATTTTTTAAAACTTACACTTCTTCTAACACCACTTCTTCAAAATAGACTCACCCAGGATGTGTTATTTTGTGGAAGAGCCACATTCAAGGGGCCAAAGAGCCGCATGTGGCTTGTGAGCTGCAGTTTGCTGACCACTGCCTTAGTCCTTTTAATGCAACCAGAGCAGAGGAGCCTGGTGGGAGAGAATCGACCTGGCTGGTCTATGACTGCAGGCCCACAGTCCTGCCTGGGTCTTCTGAGGGCCTCAGAAACCTTCTCCAGCATTTATTTTTCTCCTTAATATTTCCCTAGTTTTATGGCTTCCCTTCAGTCTGTCTTGCAATCCTTAAGGAACCAATGGAGAATATATTCCCTGATAGAAGTTATATATATTTTTTCATATAAGGAGTAATAATATGAACCAATCAAAAATCTGTCACCAGCGATGTTTCTGGTGTTGGCAGCTTACACACCCACACAGACACTGGCTGTTTTTTGTTGTTGTTTTTTCTTCTTCCCGGACTTACAGTCATTTAAGTGTAGACACCGCAGGCGATAAATTTCACAAAGAAAACCCTGTCCATGATTCTGAGTTAATAACAATGGTCAGGCTTTGATGTTGATACAAACGAGGCCGAATGAAGAAAAAGCCACATTCATGGGCTGTTTGAGGGTCTGGCCTCTAACTGATCAGCTCAAGCAACATAACACATGTGCGGGACAAGCAGGGTTCTATGTACCAAGGAACAAATAAACCTTGCAATAATTTTAAAATATATATGTTCGCCACACATAGGCATTTAAATATATAATGTAATTATTTACTTTACATCTAATTAAAGGGTGAACGTGAACTGTGGGTTAGAGCTAAGGAAGCCATTGTGTTGTGCTTTTCGGAAAAACGGAGCTGACGCCAAGGCAACTCAAGCCCTCAGCCACCACACGCTGCGCTAACATTTCGTGGAAGCCCAGGCCCTCACCAGCTTGTTTCTTTGTCTGCAAAATGAGGAAACTGGGTCCTCTAATATCTCAACCTCCTTCCAGTCTTTGGGGGTTGTTTTCCGTAATTCAAAAGAGCCCTGTGTTCAAATCTCAGCATGGCAAGTGACTCATTTCCTAAGCTTCAATTTTGTTCTCTGTGAAAAGGACATAGGAAGGACACATAACTTTTAAATATACATTCAAAGTAATTTTTATGGAAAAATATTCAAACATATAGAAAAGGAAAAATGTATTTTGAGTCCTCCTATGCCCACTAGTCAGATCAACAATTGCTTTCATTTTGCTATATTCATTTTATCTATATATTCATGTATGTATGTATGTATACATGTGTGTATTTTACAGAAACATTTCAAAATAAATTATAGATATCAGGACACCTGATCCCTAAATACTTTAGCATGAATCTCAAAAAATTAAGGAGGGTCTCATATAATTAGAATATATGAGACTAATTATCTGATACTCTCCTTAATTTTTTGAGATTCATGCCAAAGTACTTATCACATTTAGCAAAATAACTAATTTCCTCACATCATCTGATATCCAGTCCAATTTCATATTTCTACATTTCTCCAACATTTTATTTTACACATTCATTTTTTTAAGCTAAGCTGCAATTAAGAGCCATGCATTGGATTTGGCTGTTATATCTGCCTCTAAAGTCTCTTTTTAAAAATAAAATTCTTTGAAGTGTAACATATCCAGAAAAGCACACACATCAAAACTGTACCCCTTGAAGTATCCTGCACCCAGTGGCCAGACCCACAAACTCCTACCCATATCTAGAAACTGAGGATGATATACCTCAAAAATCCTTTCATGCCACTTGCCCTATACACCCAGTAATGATAAATGCTACCCTGACTTTTAAAATAATAGGTCAGCTCTGCCTGTTTTGAAGATTATAGAAATGGAATCAGGTGTGTGTAGCTTTTGTTACTCATTCTGTTTCTGAGATTTATCATGCTGTTACTGGAAGCAGTTCTTTGTGGTGTTGTTTTAATTTGCAATCCGTTCTTTTTCATGTTATGAGCCTTTGGCTTGTTTAGAGTTTGGGGCTATTATGAATAGTGCTGCTACAAACGTTCATGTGCCTACTCTTCTGTGAGGTGGAGATCCAGGAGTGGAATGACGGGGCCATGGGGTATGTGTATGTTTAGCTCTAGTTGACACTGCCAAAGAGTTTTCCAGACTCATTGTATCAATGAGTCCCCCCAGAAGTCTATTATGAATGTAGATTGTTTCCCATCTTTACCTGCACATTGTAAGTCTTAGGCATTTTGATGAGTATGTGGTGTATATCGGTGTGATTTTAGTTTACACTTCTCTGAAGACTAATGACACTGAGAATCTTTTCAAATGATCATCGGTCATTAGGATGTCCTCTTTTATAGATTGTCTATTCAAAATGCAATCATTTTTCTACTAGGTCATATGTCTTTTTCTTCTTGAGAATCACAGAGAGCACAGCCCTTCTTTGTATGGAATCCCAAACTCAGTCACAGTTCACACCTATCTCCCAGAGATTTTTGACCATGTAGACTCTGTCTGGAGCCAATGTCTCTCCACTCTTCTGGTTGTATGAAACTTTTCTCTGGTAGACGCCTTGGGAAAGGGTCCATAGGAATCATGATGTCCATAGGAACTATGATCTGAGTGTTCATAATAGTCTGCTGCCATTACACTTGAACATATATATGGCTCTGCTTCACATTTTATTAAAAAAATAGAAAGTTTTATTTCCTTAAAAAGTTATTCAATTATATTCTGGCTTTGGTGAAAAAAATATCCTGGAAATCTGATTTTCTTTCCAGTTTAAGTGTCTGACTAATGCTTAAGGATAAGGATTTTTTTCCCTTTAAAATTCAGTAGTTTTATTAGAATATGTTTGGTTTTAAACATTCAGGATATATTTTTCTGAACATTCAGTGTCCTTTCAATATGTACCTTCAAATCATCTTAAATTTTAGGACATTTTCATTACTATTTTGTTTTGTTTCATTGCTTTAGTTTTCTTTCTTTTAAAAAAATTCTTCATTGTTTAAAGTATTACATATGTCTCCTTCCCCCCACCATTGACCTCTCCCCAGCCCTCCCACCCTCCAGCACATGCCCTCCCCCGCTACTGTCTGTGTCCATTGGTTATGCTTATATGCATGCATACAAGTCCTTTGGTTGATCTCTTACCCACCCACTACCCTCCCCTGCCTTCCCTCTGAGGTTTGATGGTCTGTTTGATGCTTCTCTGTCTCTGGAACTATTTTTGTTCATCAGTTTATGTTGTTGATTATATTTCACAAATGAGTGAGATCATGTGATATTTAGCTTTCTCCGACTAGCTTTTCAGTTAGCATAATGCTCTTTATGTCCATCGATGCTGTTGCAAATGGTAAGAGTTCTTCCTTTTTTACAACAGTGTAGTATTCCATTGTGTAGATGTACCATGGCTTTTTAATCCATTCATCTGCTGATGGGCATTTAGGCTACTTCCAAGTCGTAGCTCTTGTAAATTGTGTTGCTAGGAGCATAGGCGTGCATATTTCCTTTCTGATTGGTGTTTCTGATTTCTTGGAATATATTCCTAGAAGTTGGATCACTGGGTCAAATGGGGGTTTCATCCTTAATTTTTTGAGGAAACTCCATACTGTTTTCCATAGTAGCTGCACCAGTCTGCATTCCCACCAGCAGTGCACGAGGGTTCCTTTTTCTCCACATCCTCGCCAGCACTTGTCATTTGTTGTTGATAGCCATTCTGACAGGTGTGAGATGGTACCTCATTGTTGTTTTGACTTGCATCTCTAAAATGGTTAGTGACTTTGAGCATGTTTTCATATGTATCTTGGCCTTTTGTCTGTCCACTTTCAAAGAGTGTCTATTTAGGTCCTTTGCCCATTTTTTTGTTTGTTTAGATTGTTTATTTTCCTTTTTCTATATCTTTTATCCTATATAATAAAAGCCTAATATGCTAAGTGTCTGGTCATCTGGTCGGCTTTTCAATCAAGGCCTAATATACTAATGACATGCTATCACCACTCAACCGCTCACTAATGAGCTAAGGAAGCCATTGTGTACCGACCACCAGGGAACAGACAGTCCACCGGTCAACGAGTTGCTATGACGTGCACTGATCACCAGGGGGAAGACATTCTGACCAGTAGGTGAGCTTACTGCTGGGGTCTGGCCAATCGGGACCCCAGTGAGACGAGCCAGACATGCCCTCTCATGTCCCTCCCCAGCCCTGATCATGCATCAGTGGGGTCCCTCAGCTTGGCCTGCACCCTCGTGCAATCTGGGACCCCTCAGGGAATGTCAGAGAGATGGTTTTGGCCCAATCCCACAGGCCAAGCCAAGGGACACCACTGGTGCATAAATTTGTGCACTGGGCCTCTAGTTTCCTTATAAATCCTTTTTACTTGTATATTGATTCATTGTTGATTTTTAAAACATGTTACTTTCCATTTCCCATTTCTCTTAAAGCATATCCACTTTATTTGCTCTTAAATTCCTCCAAGCTTAGAATGTATATATGTATTTTGTACGTAAAACAGTAACATTTATTTCACTCACGAATCTGTAATTTAAGTAGGGTTTGGCACAGTCACATTTTATTTTAAAAAATAAACTTTCTATATGAGATTTACATAAAAGTTGTAAAGATAGTGCAGAGTAATGTATCCCACACCCAGCAAACCAATACTTATTCAGGTTTGTTTATTTTTCAGCCTGTCTGTATTTCTGTTTTAGGGTACCATCCAGGATGCCTCATTACATTTAGTCATCATGGCTCCTTATGCTCCTGTTGGCTGTGACCATTTGTGACTTTGTTTTTGATGACCTAGACCAGTAGTCAGCAAACTGCGGCTCGCGAGCCAAATGTGGCTGGCAAGCCATAGTTTGCCGCTCTGTTGACTAATTAGTTTGCCGACCACTTTAGTATCGATTAGGTATATGAGGCGATTTTTTAGAATGTCCCTAAATTGGAATCGTTCTGATGTTTTTCTCATTATACTGGGGTTATAGGCTTTTGAGATGAAGATCATGGATGTAAACTGCTATTTTCATTACATCATATAAAAAATATATACTTTCAACATGACATTACTTATCATTTTGACCTTTATCACCTGGCTGAGGTAGTATGTGCCCCTTTTACAATCCCCACCGTCTCCTTTATTTTCACACTCATAAAATAGTCATTATTCGAAGTCCCAAATTAAGGGATGGGCAGTTATGCTCCACCTCCTTGAGGGCAGAAAATCTACATAAACTACTTAGAATTCTTTGGCATGGGAGGTTTCTCATCTCCCCACTGATTTATTTATTCAATCATTTATTTATATCACTAAGGATTCATGGACTCATTTATTTTATACTTTGGTTATAATCTAATTTATTTATTTTGTTGTCCAAATTGTTCCAGTTTGGCCATTAGGAAGTCTTTTAGTTTGCGCCAAAGTCCTCATAAGCCTTTATTTTTTGGGGGAGGGAGGGAAGGAGAAGGGGGCGCATAGTGGTATTTTCTTTTTTTGGTGTGTTTGTTGAGCATTTTCTTTTTAGCACAACAGATATGTCCCAGCCCCAGAATCAGCCAGTTTCTCCAAGATGCCCTGGTTCCATTTTATAGGAGAATGGCATTAGAAACCACAACCTGGCACTGGGCATGCTCAATGCTACTGCCATGCATTGCTACTGCTACTGCTTCTTGGCCCACTTGCTAACAGAGCTAGGAAATATTTGCTTACAAACAACCCTATTTTATTTTTTTTTCAAATAAATCTATATTTATTTGTATACTAGAGGCCCAATGCACGAAATTTGTGCACAGATAGGGTCCTTAGTGGCTGCTGGCGCTGGCCAGGGCCTTCCTTCATTCTGCACCAGCCCCTGGTGGTCAGCGCATGTCATACCCAGTGATCGATCCCCTGGTTGGTTGAACTTCCAAGGGCACACATTGTGTCTTAGGCTTTTATATCTATACACGATATCTATCTATATTAAGTGACAGTATCATATGTTAAGCTAAATATTGGTTCATACTGATGTCCCCAACTCTAACCCATTACCACATGTATCCTTATAGCTCTCTTCATTGCTTGTCTATAACTATCTTTTCCACAGTAAGAAACCTGTCCCCACTATCCACCATCCATTGTTCAAATGCAATATAGATGCACAGTGATTTCAGAATTGTTAACCTGTACCCCTGAAGGAAACAACTGACCAACTAGAATATAGTTATTATATGCTATTCCTTTTATTTTGATCTCACAGACTCCAAAGCTACCTTTTCCTTCATCACTTTCCATGAGGTTGACTCATACAGCCGTTACATTCTGCATTCCATTTTTAGATCTTCCAGTTTCCAAAGATTTTTTTAAGTCTGCATGCATTAGGGTTCACTTTTTTGTGTTGTAAAATTCTATGGGCTTTGAAAAATGCTTATCAATCACTTCAGTATTCTATAGCATGGTTTCACCATTCTAAGCCCCTCCTCTCTCATGCCTCACCTGTTCAACCCTCCACCCTCTCTCCTTCCCCAATCCCTAGCAACCACTGATCTGAATTGCATGAGACTCCATTTAACTTTGTAAGAAATTGCTGAACTGCCTTCCAAGTGACTGTACTATTTTGCATTTGCATTATTAAACAGCAGTAAGTGACAGTTCCTGTTAATCTGTTTAATTGTCAGCAATTAATAATGTCAGTTTGTAGTATTTTAGTCATTCTAATAGGTGTGCGGTGGTATCTTATTTAATTTGCATAACCATAATAAAAATGATGTTGAGAATTTTTCACATGCTTATCTGCCATCTATATATCTTTTTTGATGCATTACTTGTTCATATATTTTGCCCATTTCTTTCTTTGGGGGTTAGGACAGTTTGTTTTCTTACTGTTGAATTTTGTAAGTTCTCTGTATATTTGGTATGAAAGTTCTTTATCAGATGTGTTTTGCAAGATTCCTTCCAGTCTGTGGCTTGTCTTTTTATTCTAAAAGTGCCTTTTGCAAAGCAGAAGTGTTTCATTTTAATACAGTTCAATGTATTATTTTTTCATGTTTTTAGTGTTATATCAAAAAATAAAAACAAAACACCTCATCCCCAAATCAAAAGTTATGTATATTTTTCTCTTTGTCTTCTAGAAGTTTTATAGTTTACATGTGAGACTATGATCCATTTTGAATTTAATTTTGTGGAAGGAGTAAGGTTTGTATCTAAATTCAGGGGTTTTTGTTTTGTTTTTTACATATGAACCTCAAGTTGTCCCAGCATCATTAATTGAAAAGACTATACTTTTTCCTTTGAATTTTCTTTCCACCTCTGTTAGAAATCAGTTGACTATTTTTGAATGGGTCTATTGCTTTGATCTCTGTTCTGTTCCATTAGTTTATATAGCCATTATTCCACCCGTACCATGCTGTCTTGATCACTGCAGGTTTACAGTAAGTCTAAAATTTGATAGTATATTTCTTCCAACTTTGTTCTTTTTCAGTATTATATTGGCAGTATTTATTTTATTTTGAAAAAAATATATTTTATTGATTTTTCACAGAGAGGAAGGGAGAGATAGAAAGTCGGAAACATCAATGAAAGAGAAACATCGATCAGCTGCCTCTTGCACACCCCCTGCTGGGGATGTGCCCGCAGCCATGGTACACATGCCCTTGACCGGAATCAAACCTGGGACCCTTCAGTCCACAGGCTGACGCTCTGTCCACTGAGCCAAACCGGTTTCAGCATTGGCAGTATTTATTTTGACATGAATTTCTAAATTGTTTCTTGAGTTCTTCACCTCTCCTTTCAAATCCTACTTTTTTAAAACATCTAATTTCTGAGTTTTTAAAATTCAGAGTTTATGTTGTTCTTTCATAGATTATATCATCTTAAAAGTGTGTAGTTAGTTTTATCTATTCTATTATAATTTTCATCTGTTTTGTGAGTGCCTTTTTCTTGCATGTTTTCATTGTTTCTATGGAGATTATTATGTTTGTTATTCTTTTTAATTTTCATTATAAAGAAACTTAGAATGAGCTTCAATCATAACCCTTTTGGTTGCTTTTTTCTTAAATAAAAGAAATTCCCTCTATGAGGGAAGGGTGGGAAAGTGATAGATTTTCTACCTTCAAGAGCTTAGAGTTCCTTCTTGATTTCTCTTGCAAACTAATGAAAAACATGGCCTTGTATTTTCTAAATTATGAATCTTCTGGTAATTTCTAACACTTTGATCAATACGTTCTCTTTTCATTTCTATATTTTTCTGGTCTGATGTCCTACTCCCAGAAGTTCTTCTCAATGCTAGGCCTTTCTTTGAAAAAGAACCTTGTATTCATTAGTTTGAAGCGTTTATAGGGCCCAGAATACTCCTAATACTGACAGCCATTATCACATTGCCTTTCCTTTGTCCCATGAACTGGATCTAATCAAACTCCCTCCCAATGTGGCAGCTTCTCTCAGATTGACCAATGTGTTTTACAGTAAGAACATACTGGTAATTGAAGCGATCTGTTCTCAGGGCCTTAAGAATTTCAGTTGCCTTCCCTCTGCTTCCCCCCACACAGATGAGATAACACAATGGTCTAGTAACCATACACTGTTGTCCCTACCTGCTTATCTTCAGGGTGGGGGTGTGGATTTCCTGGGACACTGTCAACTAGTTTTATTGTAGTGCTGTTTGTGTGTCTTTGGGTTTGCTATCCTACTTACTCAGTATGTTTTTATTTGGGAAGGGGGACTTTCAAATATTAAACAAACTTTGCCTTCCTTAAATAAACTCAACTTGGTTGCAATACATCATTTTAATGGATCACCAAACTCATTTTGCTAATAACTTGTAAAAATATTTATGAAATAGGTTGGCTTATATTTTTTTCTTGGAATGTTCTTGTTGGGTTTTCTTATAAAATTTATGTTGTCTAAATGACAAATATCCATTCTTTTTTATAGATTTTATGTTAAATTGATATTTATTAACTAAAATACAGGTGGAATTTATTGGTGAAGCTATCTGAGCCTCAATGTTCTTGGTGGAATATTTTAATTAAAAATTTAATTTCTTTACTAAATACAGTACTACACTGAGTGGCCAGATTATTATGATCTCTGAATGCATAATAATCTGGCCACTCAGTGTGTGTGTGTATGTGTGTTGCATGAATTCGTTCATGGGGGGTGTCTGGCCAGCTTGGCCAGGGGAAGGTTACATGGGCAGTTGTCCAGTCTGTCTGCTGGCCAAACTCCTGGTCGAGGGGACAATTTGCATATTAGTCTTTTATTATATAGGACTAGAGACCCATTGCAGGAAGATTCCTGCAAGGATAGAGTTTCCTGTGGCCTGAGCAAAGCTCTCTCCCTTCTCTGCTGCCTCGCTCCCTTCTCCACTATTTCACTCTCTCCCGTCTCTGCTGCCTTGTTTGCTCCTGTCTCTACTGCCTCTCCCATCTCCTCTGCCTTGCTCCCTCCCTTCTCCCCCACCCCGCTTGCTTACTTCTCCACAGCTTTGTTCCCTTCTGCATTGCTTGGCTTCCTTCTAAGCAGTCTTCTGTGCGTGGATATGCAAATTATCCACCATCTTGGCTTGGTTAATTTGCATAATTTACTGATTGGTTGATGGGCGTGGCTGTGAGCATAGCTTGATAGGAGGTATAGTCAATTTGCATATTACTCTTTTATTAGATAGGATATACATTGAGTGGCCAGATTATTATGCATTCAGAGATCATCATAATCTGGCCACTCAGTATATACAGACTAGCTCTTCTTTCAGCTCTCAATTTCTCTTAATAATTAAAATCATTGAAATAAAGTTGTCCAAAATCTGCTCTGAGTAGTATTTCAATCTTGGTAAAATCCATAGTTATGTCCCACCTTTTATCTCTCATATTGATTTAGTCTTCTTTCTTTTTTGTTTTTGATCAGTCTTGCCAGTTCTTATAATTTTGTTAATTATTTTTAAAAGTTTGACTTTTTAGTTTTTCTAAAAACTAAAAAGTTTATAGAAACTATTTCTATAAAGTTTATATTTCATATACTTCTGCTCTGATTTCCTTTCTTCTACTTTGTCCTTTCTCTAGCTTCTTAATATAGACGTTTTCATCAAAATTTTAGCCTTAGTTCTTTTAAAATATATACTATTTATAACAAATATCATACATAAATAATATAGCTAAAAGGCTATACATTTTCCTCTGAGCATGGCTTTGACTGTAATCCACACATTGTGATATATTTTATGTTTATTAACATTCAGAAAAACATATCTTCAAATTTCTACTGTGATATTCTCTGACTTAGAGGTTATTTAGAAGTATACTACTCAATTTCCAAATATTTGAAAATTTATATTTATCATTTCTTATTGATTTCTTAAATATTTCTCTGGTGGCCACAGAAAAAAATCCACATGATTTCAATCCTCTGATATTTGAAAGACCTGCTTTCTAAGCTATCTATAATACTAAAAGGATAATATGCTAATTAGACCAGATATCATTCACAAAGATGGGGCCAGCAGAGCAAAGCCCGGGCCCTGAGTGCCTCCTGGTGGCCAGAGCAAAGCCTGGGTCCCGGTGCCAGAGGGAAGCCAGTGCTGCCAGCTGAGGGAAGGAGGGCCTACTCTCGCATGAATTTCGTGCATCAGGCCTCTAGTATTTGATAAAAGTTCCATGTTTATTCTTCAGTTGGTTGCTTTTGTCATTATTTGCTTTATGTATCTTTCCTCCTTTATCATTATGAAATATCCCTCTTTATCTCCAATAATGTATTCTGTTTAAAGTCTATTTTATCTATTTATTAATAGACCCACAACAACCTTTATATATGTCTTTCATGGCATTCTTTTTGAAGAAGCCAGGGCAGTTATCCTATAAAATGACCCACTCTACAGTATTTGTTCCCTTTTAGTTTCATTTAACTTGTTCCTCTATCCTGGAAGTGAGATTTAGCTAAATTGGGTATAAATTTAGGGTAAACATACTTAGCAATAACACTTACTAGGCAGTGCTTTGAATTTTGTATTTCGTCATGTCAGGGATACGATCACTCTAGCCTCATAATATTGTTGGATGGATTAAATGAGAGGATGTATGTCAAGTGTCTAAGATGCTATCTAACACATTATAGGTAAAGAGCAGAGTTATTCAGCCTTAGCACTTCTAACATTCTGGACCAGATAATTCACTGCAGTGAGCATTGTCCTGTCCATTGTAGGATGTTTAGCAACATTCCTGACCTCTACCCATTATATGCCAATAACATCCTCCAGCTATAATAACCAAAAATATCTTCAGACAATTTCAAGTGTCCTCTAGGGGTAAAAATCTGTCCCAATTCAGAATCACTGACATAAAACAAAAACTGGTGTAAAAAAGTATTTGATAAATATTCCATAAGCACTTGCTATCACGTCTTGTGCAAGGCTTTGAGATTAAGAGCTGAATGGAACATGAATGCTGACCTCAACATATTCATAATTTTAGGGAAAGATCATGAGGCAAATGGGAAATTAAAATATGGTGTGGTAAGTACTGTAACAGGGACAATCATGTGCTTTGAGAGGAAGGATACCTAACTCAGTCTGGAGCAAAAATTCATTCACCAAGGAATAGAGAATAGATTTCTGAGTTGAAATCTACAGGACAGAACTGTCTCCCCTTCCCCATTAAGGCTCAAGAGATCAAACCAGTAATGACTGTTGTGAATGAAAATAAACACTCAAGAAGTAAATTATCAAAAACCCATATAATTTCCAGTCTGTACTTGAGAGTAGGACCAATAAAGATTAATCTACTAGTAAACATACAGACTCAAACAAAGTAAGCCAGGAGTGAGAGCTAGAAATGGCACAACCAGCCATCTACTTCTCCGGTTGTGGTGTTTTCCTATTCTCGAGCTCCCAGTCAGTGTGGGGTTAGACTGAATACCTGAAACAAGATTAACACTAGTCAGGATAATGTCACACCCACTCCTCGTTGACACAGAAAGGCCTTAAATGAGGGTGCCTATCCAGCTGGGCATACCTATACTTCAGTTCTTCCTCCCGGCCATGGTTTTTTCAGCTTGCTTGCAGTATAAGTCAGAGTTAACTATCCACTAAGCCGGTTTCTTCTAGTTCCTGGGCATATCGCTCAACTATCTTTCCTAAGCTCCACTGAGTTCTAGGCCAAGGCATGTATAAGTGAAAGTGACATGTCCTTCAGGGTCTCGCCCATGAAAACTTCCCATGTGCAATTCTTCATATTATTTTCATTTCTACGGGCTTGATGCAGACAAACACTGGTACCTCAAAAGGCAAGGTTTAGAGATGGCAGAGCTGAGGAATGGAGAGAACCCATGTTCCTGAGCATCCTCTTGGAGGAGAGAGGTTCCACAATGAGGACTGCCCTTCCTGGGATTGATACAAGAAGTAAACTTCCACTGAGTTAAGCCATGCGATTGGAAGGTTTATCTAGTACAGCAGCTGGCCTTACCGTCCTAATAAGCCTAAGTAGAGCAAGAGGCAGGTTTACCCTGCAACTGCAACCCTCTAGCCCCTGAACACGCACAATATTTCATCCAGGATCACCAAGCCAGAGAGGAGTGCCTTGGCCAGAACTTTCCAATGAGATTCCCCTGAGGGAAATGGGTATGTAGGAGGCTATTTGCAGGGCTATTGCTAAAGATCACACTTCATCTAAAGTCTGCAGCACAGAAGTATGAAAGGATGTGGGCTTTGGTGTTGGACAGATGTGGCTTTGGATCGTGGCTCCCCCCCCTCTCCCCGACAATTCTTTGGCTCCGTCTCCCTGGGCCTCTGTTTCTTCATCTGTAAAATGAGGGTAATAACACCTCACAGGAATTTTGTGGGGATAAAATAACAGCATATAAAACACTGGCACAGTTCCTGGCATTTCCAAGGTACTCAATTAGCTCCCTTCAGACAACCATGAAATTAATGAATTGGAAATTTATTTATCCTTCTAATCAGAGGACTAGGGGAGCGCTAGCCTTCTCACTAAGGACTGTATATTTAGCCTTCCATAGAAATGTTGAATGTTTCATAGAGAGAAACCAGGTTCAACAAATACTTGTGTGTGTTTTTCCTTGGTCTAAACAAGGAGAAGAATTTAAGCTTTAAGAAACTTAAAAATAAAAACATACACGGAGGCAACATTCAGAACTTTTATAACTATTTTCCCTTTTGAGAAAGAAATGTCATCTTTCCAGACCACAGCAGCAGCACACACGCCGGCCTTTGACCCAGCAGAAGAGAAAGAAAAGAGACAATTGACACAACAGAGGGGGGAGTGGGTGACACCCACTCCCCATTCCCCTGTGGTCCCAGATGGAATGATCACAAAGCTAACTAGTTGGTGGCAAGACCTCACCTTTCCCAAGCCCGTCTCTGTAGATGAGACTGAAAACAGGATGGGTAAACAGGGAACATCCTTCCAGATAAGCTGGCAGAGCAGTGAGCTGTGGCAAGGCCCCTGTACCGGACTGCAGGAGAAGGAGACTGCGATGACAGGTCAACCAGGATGCCGAGGGAAGCGAGGAAGAGAGCCACCCACCAGCATGACTAAGTGCTCTTGGGGACAATCCCTGCTCAGAGGGCAGAAAGTAAATATCCAGATGTTAGGAGCTGCCAGATGTGATTAACCGAAGAAAGGTGAAGCTGCCCACTTAAGCATCGGAGCAGCTCCCCTCATCAAAGTGACCCCAGACTTTTCTGCAGAAGCATTCATCAACAAAACAAATGGAGGCTCCATCTGGCCCCTTTCCCTCTCCCCCTCTGATGCAGTCAGAGCCGCGGCCTATTTTTAAACCACTGGCAATGTGCTCTGCCTGGAAATGTGTGGGCTCCCTGACACAGGCTAATGCGCACTCAGAGAGAGACAGGGGCTCTCCACAGGCTTCGCCCACGTGCTGCCCTTCCTCTCCCATGAGAATGGGGCAGAGGGAGTGCGGGCAGGAGGAGAGGGCCTGGCTAGGGAGCATACTACTTGTGTGGGGGAGCAGGGGATATCCCGCACTGGTTTCCATGACAGGGGAACTAACTGGGGGCTTCCTTCCCCCCCGAAAGTGAGGGTTGCGGCGGGCCAGAACTAACCCCAATTACAAATAAATACCAAGAGAGGGTTCAGGCTGAGAAGAAAATCAAACCCAGGTGCCAATTCTAGCATCTTTTAAAGAACGAGTGTTTATGTGAATCTCAGTGTCTCTATGACATGCATCTAACGTGCTTTAAAAATAACAACAAACATTTTATTAAACATTGGAGACTTTTTTTCAGCCAGATTGCAATGAAGCCAATTTACAAAAAAAAAAAAAAGATGACTTTTCAGAAAAGGAGGTTGTGCTGTACTTACAATCGCTCCAGCTGCTTCAGATCCTGGAAGGCGCCTCTCTCGATGATGCTGACCTGGTTGTCTTCCAGATGCCTAGAACCACAGAGACAGTGGGGGTCAAGGACAAGAAGGGCTCAGGGATCCTCATGCCAGGCACAGGCCACACAGGCATGGTCATCCCACGACCCTGGGGCCCCATCTGGATCAGAATGGCGGGACCAGAGTGGTGGGACAAGATAATTCACATCCCAGCTTGGTGTCACGGTAACCAGGGTTTCGCCGCCTGCACACTTCTACCTGACAGATTGGTTTCCATGCCTCTATTTTAAGAATGTTCTCAGCAAATGTCCCCCCAAGCACTGCAGGATGTTGCACAGAAAAGGAAGAGGTAAAAGCTGCTTCTTATAAAAACTACACATATAATCAGCATCTCTTCCCTCGGAGCTCCCTCCCTTACGGATTCAAAAATACTTCACCACAAAGGGCCTTCTCTGCTCACTGTCTCAGGGTCAGCTAGTAGAAAGGGGGAAGCTATTGTTGGACACCTGCCTGTGACGAAGGGAAACCAGCCTGGTGCCAGGAACTCCTTGCCCAGTGCTGCCCGTGCCCAGCAGGAGGGTGATGGTTACAAAAGCTAGGGCTCCCAGCTGACCTCCAAAGTCTTCGATGCAGGTGATTAAAAAACTAAACACTCTGCTTAAAGTGAATTAGGTCCGTGCATGTGGCATATCCTAAGAATTGAGCTTACAATGAAACATTTGTTTCCTTAATTTAAAAAATAAATGGCATCTTAAGATGGATTAGCTGGATGGTTGGGAAGGGAAGCAATGAAACGACATAGTTTCCATCCAGGCTGGTGGCTGAATGGGACCAAGTTAAGATGGAAGTGAGCTTCTCTGAAGGGTGGAGCTCGGGAAGGGCCATGGGCTCCTCTGGGTCAGGTAGGAGGAGAGGTGTCCTGAAGCACCTGAAGCCAAGGCAGGAGGAAGGCAGAGAACCCTGCAGAGGCTCAGCTCTCCATTCAGATTCCTTCCATGACAGCCTCTACCTCTGACACCTCTGAGGTATTTTGTAACCACCCCCAAGCCCCAAACTTCTTAGGGTTCACACTTGGGCCTTAATGTTTATTTTCAAGTCCATCTATTCATAAGGACAAGGAGGGTTCATCATCACACTCCCAGACCTCAAATTTGCCTAGACAGCAGCCCCTTAATAAAGGCTTATTGAATGGGTGAAAAACTAAAGAGGACTTAGGGCCACAGCACATACTGATTTTATATCAAGGAAAAGGCTAGTCTAGGCCACATGAAGTTTCTTGCTTAGACTCTCAGAGTGAAGGGGGTATTTTGGAATCAGAATACTTCTCTCTCTCTCTCTCTCTCTCTCTCTCTCTCTCTCTCTCTCTCACACACACACACACACACACACACACACAAACACACACACACACACACACACACACTCCTTTTGTGAACTCAGCTGTCCAATGTCCAAATATCAACAACTGGCCAGAACTGAGTGTGGGCCAGGCAAGACACACATGCTCCCCACTTGGCCACAGTTCTCTTCCATTCTGATCCATACATTTATGTTACTTCTGGCCTCTGATAGGCTCCCCACTTTATATGGACACAATGAAGCAGAGAGGTTAAGAGACTTGTCCAGGGGGAAATTATTTGTATAAAGTCACACAGCTAGTTTGGGTGGACTCTTAACCCCCACTCTAGTGTGCTTGCCAGATTTGATTTAGATTTCCTCTCCTGCCTTCTTACCAGCGGAGGGTAATGCCATTGGGCTATCTAGTCAACCTTTCCAAGACTCACTCTCTTCATTTGTAAAACAGGAAAAAGAAAGTTAAAAACATCTCATAAGTGAGGCACGGCTGATATGGCTCAGTTGGTTAGAGTGTCATCTGTATATCAAAAGGTCATGGGGATTCGATTCTTGGTCAGGGCACATACCCAGGTTGTGGGTTAGGTCCCTGGTTGGGCTGCCTACAGGAGTCAATAGACCACATTTCTCTCTCACGTCAATGTTTTTCTTTCTCTTGCATCCTCTCCCTTCTTCTCTAAAATCAAAAAAAGCATATCATTGGGTGAGGATTTAAAAAAAATCTCATAAATGAAAATAAAAATGGAGCAAAATATAAAAATTATATAGCCCAGGATCTCAAGTATAATTAGATGTTTAATAAATGTTATTTTCCTTTCCTTCTCTTCCTTTTCCACCTCGCCATATGGCAACGAGGGCCTTGGAATGCTAATAGGCTCACGCTAGCACATTTTGCTAAACAGGGAACCAGTTCAATATTAGTGACGGGTGGTTTATTCAGCTGGGTTTTTACCATCAATCAATCCATCATGTGGCTTATTGTCATTACTTCCCAATTAGAACAAGGAGCAACATAGGGAGGCTGAATGTTGAAGACCCAATGGGTTTTGAAGGAGTCAAACTCCAACCTTCTATGATGAATCTCTTAGTTCTGTACTAATTAATCTAACACTGCCAGCCTCTTTCAGAAAGAGGGGTAGAAAAATGCAAATATATCTATGTAGATAGCTGCCCCTTCCTACTTTGCTGAGGCCCCAGAAGGCTAACTTTTATCAGCTTCATCACAGCAGAAACTTCCTCGACTCTAGCTTCCTGTTGGGTTCAGCCAGCTGCAGTCCCCAGCAGAAGATAGGAGGGTAGAAGGATATTGAGTGAGGTTAGGAGATTTATTCCCAGTTTCCACCCTGCCAACTCACCTCAGGTTGACTTCATCTCTCTAGCCATGACCACAGGTCCTGACAGGCCATCTCTACCTTTGCTAGGGTAACCACTTCATCCCACTGTTGCCACTAGCCCCACGGAACTATACCATCTCTTCCTTCCCACATCTTTGCAAATAATTCCTTATTCAGCTCTCCTCATTTGTCCTGTGTGAGCATCATCTCTTTCCTCCTGGGATCCTGACTGATAGGATACCTAGGGCCCCTTTTAGATCCACTTTCTACATCTACCAGAGTCCAGCCTAATCTTGGCACTTAAGGACTCAATGAATAATCAATATTTCATGAATCAATGAATCAATGAGCTGTGAACCGTCCACCCTCACTTCTAGGCTGAGATCCAGTTTGGGAACTTGTGCTAAAGCCAATGACATCACTCTCATGTTACTGACCAGATAAGGGATCAGGGGGGTCCAGGAAGAGCTGGAACATCCATGGCTCCAGTCCGTTCTAAGTTAGGAGGACACAGATTGTGTTCATCTGCAGCATTGTAATTTTTTTGTTTGTTTTAACATTGGATCAGAATCGGAAATCAACCCATGGGATGATGACTGGGTGGAGTTTGGCTCTTTATTAGCCCCATTTGGGAGAAAGCTGTTTCCCACATTGTGGTCATAGCAGAGTTCTTGCAACAGACTACTGGAAAGGGAAATAACTGATAGCACAGCAGAGTCCTTCTCCTACCCCACGGGAGAAAGAATTGTGAGGGCCAATTCTTACATCTTCACTTTATTTGGGAAAACTGCCTTTGGATGAGGCCAAAGTTCCCCAATCTCTGTTTTATCTGCTTTTGCCCATTCCCAGCACCCATTCTGCTAGGAAATGGGTGGCGTGATCAAATTATTCAAAACCACCAAGTCTTTTCTGGTTTCATGATAAATTGTAAATAAGAGACAGGTACAGGGAAGATACCAAGGTAGGGTGAATGCTTTTCAAAAAAAAAGATACCATATTTTCTGGCGTATAACACGACTTTTTAACCCAGGAAAATCTTCTCAAAAGTCGAGAGTCGTCTTATATGCCAGGTGTGAAAATGCCATAGCTTGCAGTTATGATGGGTGTTGCTAACTCACCAGGGACTTGCCTGGCACTTGCTCTCTCTCTATTGTTTGTTATCTTCCTCCTATCATCATCAGATCCAGTCGTCTTATACACTGGAAAATATGGTAGTTGTTTAGGTTACTCAGCTAAACAGCAAAGATTAAGGAGAAAAGTAGTTTGTATGTCTGGGTGTTTTATTGGTGTTTGCCTGAAAGCACTTCCACTATCCCAGTGGTTGGCAAACTGCGGCTCTTTGGCCCCTTGAGTATGGCTCTTCCACAAAATACCACATGCGAGCGCGCATGTACAGTGCGATTGAAACTTCATGGCCCATGCGCAGAAGTCAGTTTTCAGCTCTCAAAAGAAATTTCAACCATTGTACTGTTGATATTTTGCTCAGTTGACTAATGAGTTTGCGGACCACTGCACTATCCCACCTGCCTGATTCTTGTAGAGCGATAATGGGCCACTTGAATTGGGACTGCCTTTGAATTGATGAGATAATGAAACATATTATATTGATAGAGTCTATAATGTGAGGGAAGGGAGAGGGTTTTAGCATCACTTATCAAAATAAGATTGTACCCATTAACTGAAAACAAAATAAACTACGTCAAAAGAATGATGTAGACCATCCGGAAGATATTAACACGATCTTATGTGATTATTTTAAACTCTATTTGCAGAGAAAAGATATGGAAATTGGAATTTTTATTAGTCTTTTTGATGTAATGGTAAAATCAAAGGGTTATTTTTGACTTTGTTAGAAAATGAAGCAGTAGGTGAAGTTTCTGACTTGTATGAAAGGAAATCTTTCACAGATGTTGGGGGTTAGAAATGGGGGGGGGAGAATGAAAGAGGCTAAATGTCTGTTCTTTAAGCAGCAAAATGACCTGGAACCACGTTGTTTACTGGCTATATCTCCTCAATAAAAACACCCTAACACTGAACCCTGGAATTCCCTCATCCCTGTCCCAGTCTCAATTGTGAGCACACACACTTGTCATAGCTGCCAGTCATCTGACAGACATATGACTGCTTAGAGCAAAAGACAGGTATGGCAGGGGCTGGGGTCTTCCCTCCAAGGAGAGAGAGCAGGTAGTGTGCTGGCCGGAGACTGGGGGACAGGCGGAGGGGAGAACATCTGATGGCTGGAGGCCCCGCACTTGGATCCCAGTGTTCTCACAAACTGGTGCTCAGGGAAACTGAGGAAACAGCTTGCCCACAGTAGTGCATTTATAAAACAGGTGGCCTATTGGTTTTCTAAACTCCCTACAATGCAAGTGGCACTTCATGGAGGTTAGAAAGCACACACCCTGGGTTCTGATTCCTCCTTGGTTACCTGCTATGTGGAGTTGGGACCACTTAACCTATCTGAGCCTCTGTTTCATCTGGACATAACATAGAGTTTGGTCTGTGGTAGGTACCACATATAACTTGGTTTATCATCATCATTACCATTATGAACTCTCAATCAGGAAAACAGTGTTATACAGGTAATACTCCATAAGCTGCAGGGAGACTAAACAGACTGTTCAGGAAAAGGTTAAACGGAAAAGCATCATATGTGCAATTATGAGAGTTAGAAGGACTTTTATTTAAATGAGTAGAATTGTATTCCCCCTCAAATCCAAATGTTGATGGTCTTTACCACAGTCTGTCAGTATTCAACATTCTTTTGGAGATGAGGTCTGTACTGTGTAATCCAGTTAAAACGAGGTCATTAGGATGAGCCCTAGTCCAATTGATTAGTGTCCTTATAAAAGGGGAGATATGGACATACAAGCTTTGAGCGAAGATGGTAGAAAGGGCCCCAGGAAGAAGACAACCATCTAAAAGCCAAGGAATTCCAGTCTTGGCCAGTTGGGCTCAGTGGTTAGAGTGTCGGCTTATGGACCATCTGGGTTACAGGTTCGATTCCTGGTCAAGGGCATGTACCTTGGTTGCAGGCTTAATCCCTGGCCCTGGTCAGGGCATGTGTGGGAGGCAGCTCAGACTTAGATATGAGGGATCACTATTTAGAAACCTCATATTCCTTGCTCCCCCATTATGCAAATGCCCATCTCACATTCTGCTACCTGTCTGTACAGCTGGGTGTTTAGCAAGGGCTCTGACCCTGTCTGGAACTCTCCCCTCCCCTCCCCTTAATTGCCCTCTCCCATCTCTATTAAACAACAAGATAAATAACTTTTGTCTGATTTCTCTTTTAATGCATATGCTGGAGAAGAAATTATCATCTCTTTGGGAAGGGAAGAAAGGTTTGTCAGTCTGATATTGCTGTCATCCTAGAAGCTGGGCATGTTGACTTACTCATGTATGACCTTCTGTTTTCCCTGTTACTGGAAGGACTTCCTCCATTGGTCTAGCCCAGGCAGCAGCGAGGAGACAAAGAGTGAGAGACCTGTGAAAACCTGGTACCTAATGAAGAGTTCTGTGCCACAGAATGGCAAATTCCTGCTGGTATAATGTTAGGGCAATGGAACCCTTTCAGAAGGCTGAAGAGCTAAAAATGAAAAATGTGTTGGAGAGTAATGTGCTACTTACAAGACTCGAAGGTTCTTGAGTCCAGCAAAGTCCATCTTGGTGATCCTAGTGATGTTATTTCTGTCCAGGTCACTGAAATGGAGAGAAAATTTGGGTAAGATTTTTTTTCAGGTTACATTTATAGTCTGTTCAACCCAGACTGGCTTGGACTGGAGGGATGTTGCTTGTCAAGAAGAAGGCAATTCCAATGATTAATGACATCCCCTGAGCATGCCCAACTAACCTTACGGGTATTGTATGGAATAAGCTATCCATTATGTCCGTAGCAGAGTTTGTTATATGTAGCTGCCTGGCTTCTGTTGCCCCTTCATCAGGTCAGAAATTTTTCTTTGGAAGCTCCCCACCCCCAACTCACAGATCACGTCATAGAAGTGGGGCTGAACCTTCGTCTCAGCTCCAGGGATAAGGTCCTCACTAGGCCGGGATTAAATGCATCTTTGCCCCCTCTGATCACATTCCTTGTTTTAGGAATTGCATACATGACTCAAATTCCCAGGGGGCTCTTCTGTACTGGGGCTGCTAAGCTGTTCAGCGCTGCCAGCAGCCATCTTTCCCATGAAGACAGAGCTTTCCAGAGTTAGGAGATAAAAGAGATTGATTTCTGGTGCTATCCTACGAGGCTCTGGAGTCCACGCATGCCTGAAGCCGGACACCTCTGTATTCGGAGATTATGTGGAGCCACTCTATCCCATCCCTCTTACATTTTGACTTACAGTAGTTTGAGTTCAATTTGCCATCACTTGAAACTAGAAGAATCTTGATCGGCTTTGAGACCTAGCCAGGCACTTGTCTATTCCCCACCTAGTTTGAGGACGTCTCAAGGGCAAAGACCATCTCATTTAACACCATAGTTCAGTGGTCAACAAACTCATTTGTCAACAGAGCCAAATATCAACAGTACAATGATTGAAATTTATTTTAAGAGCCAAATTTTTAAAACTTAAACTTCTTCTAACACCACTTCTTCAAAATAGACTCGCTCAGGCCGTGATATTTTGTGGAAGAGCCACTCTCAAGGGGCCAAAGAACTGCACGTGGCTCATGAGCCTCAGTTTGCCAACCACGGCCATAGCCCAATAAGGTAGACTGTGTGCTTGGCACAGAATTAAGGGAACTTCGCCAATTTTCTACATTAGATAATGATAGCTACATGGATTACTCCTTCCTTTGTAGGCTTAAGATCCTAAAAATGGTCCCAAAGAGAAGGATTTATCATAGGATAACTGAAAGCATTATGGTGGCTTTGTTTGGGAGAAAGGAGTACCATGAGGGTAGGAAACTAGGATTAGGGAAAAACAAAGTCAAGAATAAACCTATATAAATGTGTTCACTAAAACTATATAAGAAGACTGGACACAAAAAAGTCTATGTTTTAATTCTTAATAATGAATGCTGAACAATGAATTCCTATTTTCCATGCCTTCCTTAAGAGAAACTTTCTGGGGTTTTGGCCAAGTTAGAGCTTCAACAAGGAACCTGCAAACTATCTTGCTCTGTTTTCGTCCAGAACATTCAGCTAAAAGGCCATTTTCCAGTAATGGGTTCCTAGCTATATGTTCTCTAGAATAGTCCCCCCTTTCCCAGCATCCTTTTCTGCAGTTTCAGTGGCCCATGGTTAACTGCAACAAGAAAATATTAAATGGAAAATTCCAGAAATAAACAATGCATACGTTTTAAGTTGTGCACCACTCAGTAGTGTGATGGAATGTCACGCCTTCCCACTCCTTTCTGCCCAGGATGTGAATCATCCCTTTGTGCAATGTAAATGCTACTGGCCCATTAATCACTCAGCAGCCAGCTGAGTTGGACTGCCATGGGATCACAGGGCTTGTGACCCTTATTCTACTTACTCATGGCCCCCAAAGCATGAATATGATGCTCGCAATTTGGATATGCCAAGAAAAGCCATAAAGTGCTTCCTTTGAGTGAAAAGAGATGAGGTATAGAAAAAAGCAGTACACAGAGGATTCAGTACTAGCCATGATTTCAGGCATCCATGGGGGCCTGGAACATATGCCCTGTGGATAAGGAGGGACCACTGCACTTCCTTGGTTTTCCCAGTCAGATCCTGAGGTTGTCACCCTGTAGTTGGGCCTCAGTGAGACTTGTAAGATCTGTGGTTGCATAAGGGATGAGGAGACATTTTCCAGATTCTTGTTACTTTGCAGGAGAAAAAAACAAGTTTGGGGAGGGATTACTCTCCTGATATAGAAATAATACAGGAATAAACATGAAGTGAGTTCTTGAGGAACCTCACCTGGAAACTCCCCACTCCACCCAGTGTTCCACTAGCTAAAATAGCAAAGTTGGCCCTGACTGGTTTGGCTCAGTGGATAGAGTGTCGGCCTGTGGACTGAAGGGTCCTGAGTTCGATTCTGGTCAAGGGCATGTACCTTGGTTGTGGGGACAAACCCAGTGGGGAGTGTGCAGGAGGCAGCTGATTGATGTTTCTCTTTCATCGATGTTTCTAGCTCTCTGTCCCTCTCCCTTCCTCTCTGTAAAATATCAATAAAATATTTTTAAAAATAAAATAGCAAGGTTATTTTTTAACTAGCCTACAATGGAGAAGGGCAGTATGTGGACTCCTCAGACTAAGGTGAGTGCTGATGAAGGAAGAGCAAGAACCGCACAGGGAAATAGAAAAAGGTTGCCCATGCAAAGATTGGGGACCGGCATGCAGACAGGGATCTTTGTGTGCTCATAATCGTCCTGAGTGTTTTTCTCACCTCTCATCACAACTGGGATGGTTGTTTGAGGACCTTGACAACTGTGAATATGACAATGCAACTAAGGGTTTCATTACTGGGACACAGCATGGTATCTCAGCAGCTAATGCCAGCGGCTGCGGCACCAATATTCCTCAATTAATTTTTATTATGTGAAGGGGGACAAAGTGTGCTACTGAGATGCTGAGGACTTCAGTTTGGGTTGTGATGGGGACTGTGGGGCTTTTGTGGGAACATTGTCAGTGTCTGGGAAGCAGCGCTTCAGAGGCAAGCAGCCCTGAGTGTGAATCCTTACCTTGCCACATAATGAGTGACCTAAAGTGTCTCTGAGGCTCAGTTTCTCTATCTGCCAAATGAGGGTGACAACCTTGACCTCAACAGTTTTTAAGAGGGTTAAATAAGATGAAGCATGCACAGTGCTTATCTGACACTTGTTAAAGACTCAATCATGGCAGCTATGGTTACTATAATTAGTTGAATTGAATATCCCCACCTCCACTCTGAAAGAGTATCTGACTGTCCCACTCCAAACTCTGTGCTTAAAGATGAATCATGGGATCCTCAAGAGACTTGGTTTGCATGCTATCTTCCTACGGATGAAAAGAGGGGCATTTTGTGGTTGATAGGAAGGCAGCACCATGAGTGGCCCTTCACCCTGGAAGCATTTCTATGACACCTATTTCCATGGTTATTTCTATGGTAGCTTCTCCTCCCTGATCCATACAATTCTGCCAGACTGCCAAGGAGAAGGTCAGGGAGCACTTGGGCTTTGAGGTGAGACAGGTCAGGGTTCAAATCTTTGTCCAAACCCCCCGCCCCCCCTCCAACTCCCAGTTCTGTGAGCTTGCATAATTCACTTAAATTGATTGAGCCTCCATGCCTTCTGTAATTCTCTCCTACTTGCAGACCTTGGAATGGTGGTGAGACATAAGGAAGTCTGGATGGCAAACAATAGGGCTGCCGAAAAATGGGAATTAACTAAACTGACACTGAGAAGAGGCTGTACTACTTCATGTGCCCATCCTTCCTCCAATCCCCACTGTCCCAGTCCAGGCTCCTATGGACCCTTAGATTTCTCAGCCTTCGCCTTTAGCTTCTGAGGGAATCAGATCTCAGCCTAGGATGAGTTCTGAACCATCTGCAGGCATGGTCCCATCTGGAGTGATCCTGGATAGGGAAACCATTACACAGCGTCTAGATGTGGGGTGGGAGAAATGAAGAGGTTTTATAACATGTCTGCAAATGATTTCTTTGACAATAAGTGACTGCCTGGCTGTCTCTCAGAGCAACTGCATTGGAGCCCTGAGCTGCCATGTGAAAAGACCAGAAGACTATGATGGGTGAGTGAGAAAGGGAGGGAAGGAAGAGAGGTAGAGATGGAATGAGGGAGAGAGGGAGGGAGGGAAGAGAAGAAAAGAGGAAGGGAGGGAGATGCCTGAGGAGCCCTAGCTGCTGCAGCCCTGGCTGTTCGGATATTTCTAGCCTAGAGGTCAAGCACATAAGAGCAGACACTTTTGCGATTCCAGCTGCAGCTACCATCTGGCTAGAACTTATGAAAAGCCAGATCACCCGGCTAAATGGCCTTGAGTTCCTGCCCACAGAAACTGTAGTAGAGAATACTAAAATAACTGCTATGTCTTAAACCATTAAGTGTTGGAATTATTTGTTTTGCAAAAAATGGGAAGATGAAAGAGAAAGAAAAGTCACCTTCCAAATATTTAATTTAGCATTAACAATGGACCTGCATTCACATGACTCTCACACATCCTTTCTGAGGCTTGCCTGCCACCCTTGAAACTCTCAGTGTGATCTTTATGGTCAGGGATAACTCACTGGGGCTAAAGGCTCCCATGTCATTCTAGGAATGAGGTGAGTATTGGCTCTGCTCTCAGGCTTTGAGGTGTAAGACTGCATAATTAGGGCTGCCCATCCCTCCAAGTAGGCTTAAAGTGCCAGAGGAATCACCCCGGTGTTATATACCATATTTTCTGGCGTATAAGACGACTAGAATTGATGATGATAGGAGGAAGATAACAAACAATAGAGAGAGAGCAAGTGCTGGGCAAGTCCCTGGTGAGTTAGCAACACCCATCATAACTGTAAGCTACAGTATTTTTACACCCGGCGTATAAGACGACCCTCGACTTTTGAGAAGATTTTCCTGGGTTAAAAAGTCATCTTATATGCCAGAAAATACGGTAATAATCACAATGAGCAGTTGCCATTATTCATTCAACATTGTGGCAGACTGGCAAGTTGTCCACCAAACCAGTTCCTTCTGTCTGGTGCACACAGACTACATTTCTTGGTTTCCCATGTAGGTAGGGGCGACTATGTAATTGAGTTCTCACAATTACATGGGCAGAAGCAATATATGCTGCCTTCAGGCCTTGGTCCATAAAAACATTCTGCTCACCTTGGGCTAGAGTCAGTAGATCCAGTAGAGGACTCCACGAATCTGCTGACTCCAGCCCAAGGTGAGCCGATAGAAAGAGCCTGGGTCCCTGAATGACTGCATGGAAGAGAGAACTTCCCTTCCTTGCCTCCCCAATTACCCACATTAGACTTAGACATGTTTAAGACATAACTCTTAAGACACTGAAATTTTGTGACTATTGGTTATAGCGGTCTACATTGACAAGTACAACGTTTTTGAGTCAGGAGCTCCTCATCCTTTTTTCCTTTCTTCTCTTTGCAACTGCTCTGAAAGGTAGGTATTAGTCATCCTTCAACAGATAAAAATACTGAAGATCAGCCTTCATAAGAGTTGGTATTTGCTGGGCCCAAATTGTGCACCAGGCATTGTGCTAAATAGTTTACATTCATTCGCTCTTATCCAGACAGCAATCCTATGAGATAGGTACTATTATTGTCCCACTTTTTACACGAGGAAACTGAAGCTTGGTCTCCCCCACCTACACCCCAACTGAGAAGATTTTGCCAATAAAACGAGTTGCCATGAGGTCACACAACCAATAAGAAGCAATGGCTGGGATGTGAACTCAGGCTCTCTGGATGCAGCGGCCATGCCCTATATCACATCACGCTGCCCATCTGCAGCTAGAGTCTAAGCATTTTCCTCTGTGTCAGTTTAATAGCAGACAAAAAAAAATAGAACAGAATTCCCCATCCCTCTGTCTTGAAGAAAGCAAAGGGGCACTCCCAGTGGCTTTGCTACTCCCACTATGGCCAAGATGTCACACGTCCTAGTCTGTTGTTGCCCAGGGAGTTCTGGGCCTGTGGGAGTGCTGAGCCCCTTGGTAAGCTCCAGGCAGAAGTGTTTTCTTGCTCTGTTTGCCAGTGTCTGGTTTCTGCCATGTTCCTCATCATCTTGCCATGTTGCCTCCATAAACAGGCATCACCATGGTAATCTCCTGCATTATTTTCCCCATCCCAATCGTAAATCATAAACCAACACTGGGACTTGAAGCTTTGTGGTATTTTCACATCTGCTTGACACCTTGGGTGGGGTGGAAGAGGAAGAAGAATTTAGAACAACATTAGAAAAAATGAAACAAAAAAATGTTCTAGGGTAGGCCACTATCCCTATCTTGGCACATGTATGTCCATACCTTTCTTTTGATTCATTCTGTCACATTCCAGCAATTTTTTTGAAGTGGCACATGTGGGGATGGGGAGCAGCAAAAACACCCCTTTGTGAAGCTGTTAGCAGAGCAGGGAGCAAAGGGCTTCCATTGTAAACCCAGAAGATGTTGCAGAAGAAAGCAAGACATTCCTCCTTTCCTTTCATCTGTTTCTCCTTCTTTCCTCTCCCTTTCTCCTCCTCACTTCTATCCTTTCTTTTTTCCGACCATGCACCTTTATTAAACACTACTCTGGAACTCTTTATTTGTTCCAGAAAGAGTTCCAGAGTGATGGTAGCTGTGAGGGTAGCTAGGAATAGAGTATTGAACAGATAAAGAGTTCCTTTCAGGGAACTTTTATTCTTCTGGTAAGAATGGCAGACAGAGTCTAGGGTGCCCTCCCTCCTGGTGTTACCACTGTGTAATCCTCACTCCTTGGGTGCGAGCAGGACTTGCTGCTCATCAATATAATACAGCAAAGGTGGTAGGATGTCACTTCTGTGATTACATCACACATGACTGTAAAGCTGGTCTTGCTAGGGGACTCTCCCTTGCTACCTGTGATGAAGCAAGTGACTACATTAGGGAAGCACACAGGCAAGAACTGAGGGAAGCCTCCACAGATAACCAACAAAGACCTAAGAATGACCAGGAAGAGCCCAAATCCCTTCAGTCTAACAGACTGAGAGGATTAAATTCTGCCAACAATCTCAAGAGCTTGGACATGGAGCTGTCCCCGGTTGAGCCTTCATATGAGACCTCAGTCCCAACCAACACTCAACTGCAGCTTTGTAAGACCCTGAAGGAGCTAGCTAAGGGCAAAGGCTGAAGGGAGAACTTTCCAAGTGGAGGACAGAATCATAAAGGTCCTGAGTAGAGAAAACATTTGGAGGATCTGAGCAACAGAAAGGAAGTCAGGTACTGGAGCAGAATGTCATTAAATAGAATCACAGAGGCTGGTGGCCCCCAGACTGTGGCACAGATTTCAAGCTTTCAGCAATGAAAGGACAGAAGTGAAAAAAGGGGTCAAGCAGGAAATGCCTGATTTAACCACCCTCAGCCTCTTTCCCCTGATATCAGACCTGCCCCCTACAATTAGTTCATTTCCCCTAATTGCCTATTTCTTCACAGTGCAACAACAGGCAGGTGGGTCTCACTGCAGTTGTTAGCCTGCTTCAGTTAATCCTTTCTTCTTTTTGGCCCACAGATATTTACTGAGCACCTACCAGATCGGGGAACTGTGTTAGACACTCCACCAACAAACATATTCCTGCTATTGGTTGGCTTTGAAAGCTACCAACATCCTTTCTCCATCCAAACCCTACCACAACATCAGGAGTTGAATTGTGTTCCCCCATAAGGTGAAGTCCTAACTCCCAGTATCTGTGAATGTAAGCCTGTTTGGAAATAGGACCTCTGTAGATGTAATCAGGTGAAAATAAGGCCAATAGGGTGTGCGCTAATCCAGCATGAGTAAAGTCCTCATAAGATGAAAAAAAAAACAGACACACACCAGGAGAACCATTCGATAGCGGAGGTGGAGACTGGAGTGATACAGTGGCAAGCCAGGGACTGCTGAGGACTGATAGCCACCACCAGAAGCTGATAACACACAAGGAAACACTCTCCTCTACAATCTTCAAAGCAAAGATGGCCCTACTGCTCTTCAATTTCAGACTGTTAGCCCCTAGAAATATGACAAAATACATTTCTGTGTTTGAAGCCACCCAGTTTGTGGTTATTGGTTATGGCAGCACCCAAGGAACTGATATACACTCTTTTCAGACTTCGTGAGGCCTCCCAGCCTCCCCCCTGCAGCTTTCTCGGACTCTCCATCCTCCGCCGATCTCTCTCTTCCCTGACCCTCTAAACTCCTGCATCATTTAGCCCCCACTCAACCCCATTCGGGCTTTCATCACATTTCCTTCCACCATGTGTGCTGCTGCCTGCTTCCTGTGTGTGCGCCTCATCTCCCAAAGGAGTGTGCAGCTCTGTGGGAGCCAAGACCGCAGACTCTCCTTCCCCTCCTGTTCCTCCCAGACACCTCAGATGAAGTGAGGCCCCTTGAAGACACTCGGAGAAACATACATCAGTTTTCTCTGGATGCTGGGCAAAGAGTTTTATGTTTTTTTTTTAAAACATTGTACATTTTGCTTATTGGGGTGGTTGGTATTTTCCACAATAAATATGTATTACTCATGCACCCTTCCCTCCCCACCAAAAAATGTTAAAAATGTGTGATCCGGTTGAAATACAATTCTCGCCATGGCTAGTAACCAGCCGAGCTACGGCCACTCAAGGCTCTGGAAATCTGGCCAAAGTGAGATGTTCCTTGGTAAGTCCAAGGGCAATTCTTTGAAGCTGCTCAGCCTGTCCTGCCCTATGGGTGTCTTCCTGTCCTTGTGTCTTCTCCCAGTCCAAGGGACTTGATGCCATCCATCTTCCATGATGGTGCAGAGTAAACAGCCTGTGTCCAGGAACCTTCAAATTGTCATCCTGGTCAGGCAGCCATGTGTCCCTTGCGGATCACCCTCACAGAGCTCCTGTCTCAGGCTTTAAATCTCCTGACTTGCACAACAGGAGGCATTGTCTGACTGTTCTCTGACTTCTGCACTTCATTCTTATCCGTTACATAACCACATACAAGTTCAAAAACACACGCATTCAGGAGAGAAATGACTGAGTTTGATTTAAAAAACTGGCTTCAGACTATACCTCAGTTGTTTGGGAACTAAGCCTCCCTGGGCTTAATTTCTGGCTTGGCAACACGCTCGCATATATAATTTTACACCTGCAAAAGTCTGCAGCCAGTGCTATGCTGACTGCTACCTGTAGGGAGAAGAATAGTCCAGAGCGAGGGGCAACCTAGGATGGCTGGATGTGGTGGTGGTGAGGGTCCTTCGAGGAAGAGGGGTGGGCTGGGTCTCTGTTTTGACTGTTCTTTCTTGCAGGAGGGCTCCCTGCTGGCCTGCCTTGCTCATTCAATCCATGCTCTAGCAGGAAAGGGCACGCCTGAGGCATATCTAGCTCTTTGCTGGAGGCGGCAGAGTAGAACTTGCAAATTGGTGGCCCATAGGCCAATTCTGCCCTGCAGATGTGTTTAGTCTGGTTCTCAGTATGGGTTTAACATTTGTAACTTAATTGCCAGAGAATGTAATTTATAAATCTGGATTATCTCCCCCCAAAATTGGGGCTACTGTGAACTGGAGCTAGGAAGCAACTGCCCATTTTGGACAAGGCATGTGCTCTGTAGTCCATCAGTCCACCTGGTCTGCTTCCCTAACTGATGTACCTGCTTGGTCCTTACACGCATGTCAGTTTGAGCTTCCTGCTCCAGAGCCCAACGTTTAAGAAAGCAGGCTTGAATCAGAGAGCCTGGACTCAAATCTTAGCAGTGGTGTGATTTGGGGCAGGTTCTTAACCCATCCCCAGGCTTCTCTTTCTTCATCTAGGAAATGGATATAACAGTAGCTACCTCTTAGGATGCTCTAAGGATTAAAGGATACAATAAAGATACTCTAGAATGGCAACTTACTGTTTGCTGAGCAATGACTGCTAGATAATGCCTATCAATCAAAAAAGTTCATCATTTTTTTTGTCCCATTTTATCTAGCTCTTCCAAACATTTCTCAGAAGGCCTATTCTCAAAACCTTCCCTACATTGCAGAGCACATGAAAATATGGTCCTGCAAATCCCTGGAAGTCAGGAAACTGGAACCTCGGAGGAGACTGGGGTCAGCCTTTGGAAATGTGACAAGAAATGTCAGGCTCAAGGCATGACAGGACATTGCTATGTGCTCACCACACACTATTTCACTTTCCTCCTTGGTATACAGTGAGATTAAATTTCCTGGTGTCCCTTGTAGCTAGGTGAGACCATGAGACTGATTTCTTTGCAAGCAGGACCATAGAACATCTCACACAGCATAATCCTTTCTTCCCCTTCCTTGTCTTCCTTGATAAGGCTCCACATGTAAAACTAGTGGTATCATAATATGGAAGAAGCCTGGGTTCCGGAATGACAGTGTGGAGTACAGACCACAACCAGTACCCACTCCAACAGCACTGCTTACTGTGCTTTGCCATAGATATATCTGGGTTTCTTTGTTCCTGAAGCATAACCTGGTTTGTGCTGACTGATGGCACATGGCTATACAGCAGAGTAGGAAAGAAAGGCCTAGAAGTTAAGCAATCATGATCTTTCTCTGTGCCATTTCTAATTTATACCATGACCTTGGGAAAACTACCTGCCCCAATTTTAAAAGGTGGAAAATGTGATGACTGATTCCCCAGGGTCAGAATCTCACTGACCCTGAATTATTCCCCAGGATAATTCTCCTAGGCTTTGAGGCCTATTAACAAACATTAAATTATGCTTAAAAAAAAGAATGCCATCTAAAGTCTCTTCAACAGAAGTACAGAACATGAATCCTGCCCACATTAGTGTCCAAATTACTCCTCCTGCAGAATGAGTAATTATTATGAGAGAGCCAACGTGCATGGGGTATTTACTTTGTGCTAAAAACTATGTTAAGCACTTCACATTCATTGCCTCTTACAATCCTAAGCACCAGCCTGTGAGGTAAGTGCTGTTACTGTTCCCATTTCATGAATGAGCAAATGGAAGCACAGGGAGATGAATAGCCATGTCTATGGTCAGAAGCTGATAATGACCAATTAGCATCTATATCCAGGCATTCAAGTGTCAGTGCCTGAGACTTTAGCAATCAACTTCAAAAAATAAATGCAGAGTCCTCAAGGACGAAAGACCAATTGACATGACCTAATCACACAATTTTTGTAACATACTAAAAATTTTAGCTAAACTAATAAACGCCAATTTCTCAGGCATCAAGGCCACATCTTATTTATATTTGAATCTTCAAAGTTCAGCACAATGCTTAGCACATAAAAGACATAATACATATCTGTTGAATGACAGAATGATCTGGGCCTGAGCTTTTTTCTTTTTAAATATATGTTTTTTATTGATTTCAGAATGGAAGGGAGAAGGAGAAATAGAAACATTAATGATGAGAGAGAGTCATAGATTGGCTGCCTCCTACATGCCCCACACTGGGGATCGAGCCTGCAACCCAGGCATGTGTCCTGACCAGAATTCAAACCGTGACCTCCTGGTTCATAGGTCAACATTCACAGGTCAACATTCAACCACTGAGCCACGCCGGCTGAGCTGAACCTGAGCTTTTTATTGATGGTTTTAACTGAGTTACATTTGTTCCTCATTGACCATGGCTTCGGATGCAAAGTCGATGTCCATATGTCATGTATACCAGTAAATCTGGGCATCCGTTCAAACGAGAGTGACCATGTAATTTAACATCCAAAACTGCAATGCTTTGCATATCAAAGACTACCCTTAATAATTATATCAGGAAAACAGGGAAAGTTAGAACTGTCCTGGGCAAATAGTGTTCCTCCTTAGAGCAGCAAAATTCCTATGATTAGAGGTGAGTGGACAAACAACGGGGCCTGTTCCCCATGTCCTCATTCTTATGGAGTGCCATCCCCCCTTTATGTCTACTTTGATCAGACTGCTTTCATATCTATGTTATTTGGCCCTGAATGGATGGTTCATTTGGTTGGAGCACTGTCCGGTGCATCAAAAGGTTGCAGTTTCGATTCCCGGTCAGGGTACATACCTAGGTTGTGGGTACAGCCCCTCCCCCTTCCTCTCTAAAAATCAATAAAAACATATCCTCAGGTAAGAATTTTAAAAATAAAATAAAATCTATTCTTCTTGTAGGACACATGATAGTTGTCATTCTCTGAAAGGTGCGGGTCTCTAAGCCTGACTAGCCACACAGCGCACACACCATTAACTGTTGATCGAGGTGCAGTAATCACTTTAAGAAAACAGGAAGGGGCAGCCCAAGGAATGTATTGGTTGCAGGAACAAAAATATGGATTGCGTTGGAACAGACTACATACTTTGTATAAACACTAATAAAGTAAGTTCAGGCTGAGCTGTGACTTTAAAAGAAATTCTTCCCCATAAACATGTCCTGCCATGCCCTAATAACTCTTTAATTTGATGCACATTTGGGAAGGATGATGCGAAGCAATCACAGAATAATGTTAAGGTCTGCTGCGAAGGAGGAGTGGTAGAGGGGATGTGATGCAACTTGGAGCTTCACCATCCGCCTCAGAGTTGGCTTCTTTGCACATTTCACACATGGAGGGAATTTGCAGGAGTGACATGCAGGAAATCAGAGACAGGTCTTCGCAGGTTAAGCATAAGAAAATTCTGCATGTCATCTGATGGCGCCATATAAGACTCCTGGTTAGGCAGTTTCTGGCCTGCCTCTGCTGGAAACAGCAAATGTGCCTTCACTTGCATGTGGACTCTCCATTTCCTAGACCAGATGCTTTGAATTTCAACTAGACTAGAAGCTCCTTGAGAGCAGATAAAACTTCTTACCCATGGAACTGTCTTATGCACTGGCTGACACAGCCTCATGCACCTATGAGAAGGCAGAATGGCACAGTTGATGACAACCAGACCAAAGGCTGCAGCACCAATCAAGGCTCAGGGCCAGTTCCATGACTTACTGATATTGTGGTTTGGGTGAGCCACTCTTCTCATCTGCAAAATGGGGTAACAGCACTTGCTGAACCTCGGAGAGTTTCTGAGATGATCAAATGAAGTATTATAAGATAAAAGGCTTTTGAAATTAAGTAAGAGTTCTATAACTCTAGGAAGTTATTGCTGCCGGGAAAGCATAACGATGAACAATGACAGTAAAACAGTTTTGCCACTTATTGAGGTCTCATGATTTATCAGGCACTCCTCATCTCCTTTGAGTTCTTAACATTCCTATGAGGCTCATACTATTATCTTCACTCGACAGTAACTGAGGCCCCGAGAGATTAAGTAACTTTCCCTATTTACACATCTTCTATGATCCACAGGGAAATGATTCTAGAGAGCAGGGCTGGATTGGCATGGCTCCATGCTTTCTGCTCCCATAGCTCCCAGGGAATTGAAATAACTAATTGTCGACTTTCTTATGAGTACCTGGAGGGCAAGCGCAGTGTGGAAGCCCCCTCCACATATGCAGCAAAGGAGAGGGAAGTGAAGGCTCTTCAGAGTAAAGGGCTGTAGTTTCTTCCTCCCCCCCCCCCAGCCACTCTTCTTTAGACCAGCTCTTAGCATCCATGCCCAGCCGCATTTGGCCAAGGACGCAGCTGATGCTGACTTTTGTCCAGGTGTATGGAACTAATCCCTCAACCCATCATGGTTCTGCACCTGTACCAAGGTGAGAAGCTTCAGCCTTGATCTCTGCCCACCTGGAAGGGCATCCCAAGTGGCTCATTCATCCAGGCATGCCCCTGTGCCCACTAAGCTCATTCCAAGCACCATTCCTTTGCTTGGGCAAGGCTCCCATTTGTAGTGCCCTCTCCCACAGACTAAAATGATCTGTAGCTGTCAGGAAGCTTGTCTAGGGAGTGGGGTCCTACCTCAGTAACATGCTGAAGAAGGAAGGCTGGAAAGGAAGACAATATCTGTATAGTGAGACACTGGACCAGATGGATCCACCAATCCCATTCAGTTGGAAACCACTGTCTTCATCTGACACTGATAATAGGCCAAGGGATAGAGATCATCGGGGGGGGGGGGGAGGGGGAGATTGAGAGAGAAGAGAGAAGAGAGAAGAGAGAAGAGAGAAGAGAGAAGAGAGAAGAGAGAAGAGAGAGAGAGAAGAAAGAAGAGAGAGAGAGAAGAGAGAGAGAGAGAGATTGTGTGATTTTTGGACCAGTTCTACATGTCCGGACCAGAGAAAGGCAGCCCTTCCTTTCATCATTCGTGAAACCATATCTTGCTTATTATGACAATTTAAAAAACTTCTCTGATTATTCCTTTGAGAATCCAATTTGTTTCCTTTGTAAAGAGGAAACAATTCTCTTCTCAGTTTGGGAGGTGGGGACATTCCATTTATCTTCAGGGGGGAAATCTGTTTCCCATTACAAATCACGTCTGTAGGTCTATTTGCAAAAAAATAAATCTCTACACTTTCTGTGGAAAAAGAAATTCTCTTCCCTCTCCCACAAACATTTTTGAAGACCCACAAGCGGGAGGCTCCTGCTCTCTTCGGAGCCATTGTGACAAAGATAGAATTTCCGTCCCTTGCTCGGAGCAAGGGCGACTTTTGGCTCTTCTGAAACTCAGCAGTATCCCCAGGTCATGCAGCATACACCTACGAGAGCTGCCACAGCGTTCTCATTAAATTAGCCTTTAGGGATGGAGACTGGCCGCCAGGATCGAGGTCCTGGGAAGACATGGATTAAAGTAAACACACGACCCTCCAAATCCCAGGGCTCTAGGACCAGGGTCAGTAAACTGCCCGGTTTTGTAGAGGCTACAAGCTAAGAATGGTTTTTATGTTTTTAAATGGTAGAAGAACCTCAGAAGACTAATATTTCATGACACAAAAAGTATATGAAATTCAAATTTAAGTCCCCATAAATAGTTTTAATGGAACACAGCCATGTTCATCCATTTATAGACTGACTATGGCTGCTTTCGTGTTATCTGGGCAGAGCTGAATAGTTGTGGCTGAGAATGTATGATCCCCGGAGCCTAAATATTTACTGTGTGATTTGCTGACCTCTGATCTAGGAGCTTATATAGTCCACTAGGGTCAAAACAAAAAATGACAGTGTTATAACTGTTTCTCTCCCCCCCACAACCCCCCCACCCCCAATTCAGATGTTGAAGCTCCAGCGTGATGGTGTTTGGAGGAATGGCCTTGGGGAGGTAATTCGGTTTAGATGAGGTCATAAGATTGGACCCTCAGGATGCGATGTGTCCTTATAAGAAGGAGAGACACAAGAGCACTCTCTCCATCATATGAGGACACAGAGAGAAGGTGGCTGTCTGTAAGCCAGGAAAAGAGCTCTCACCAGAGCTCAACCATGCTGGCACCTCAATCATGGATGTCCAGCCTCCAGAACTCTGAGAAATAGGTGTCTGTTGTTTAGCCCACCCAGTCAGCAGTATCTATAATAATAAAAGCATAATATGCTAATTAGACTGGACTTCTAGATGACCTTCCAGATGAAGCCGCGGCAGTGGGAGTGAGACAGAGGCAGCTGTCACGATGGAAGAGGCTGAGGCAGAGGTGGTTACGGGTGATCAGGCAGGAAGGCAAGCAGTTAGGGGCGATCAGGCAAGCTTACAGAGCAGTTAGGATGATCAGGCAGGCAGGCAGGCAGATGAGCAGTTAGGAAGGAGTCAGTGGTGCCAGATTTTAAGAGGGATATCCAATTGCTGGTTTTGGCCAGATTCCTGTGGGATTGGACCTAAACCGGCAGTGGGACATCCCCCAAGGGGTCCCAGATTGCAAAAGAGTGCAGGCCTGGCTGAGCCCACCACCACCCCGGCACGAATTTCGGGCACCAGTCCTCTAGATTTGTTATAGCAGACTGAGATAACTAAGACAGGCAGTAATCACAGAAATAAGAATAAAAAACCCCACAACATCAACATGGAAGGTGATACATGTGTAATGATTAAGTGTGGACACTAGGGTCACACTAAAGATTACTGTGCACTTGGTAACCTGACCTAGTGTCATGATTTGGAAAGTTATTTAAATTCTCTGGCCCTCTACTTCCCTATTGGAAAAAGAGATAATCACAATGTCCTCCTCCCTGAGTTGGGCTGAGAATTAATTAAGATTATACATGCCAACATGATAGAACAATGCTGAGCCCATAGGTGCTCACTACTCTTTGTTCTTCTTATTACTAGCCCTGCTGCTTGTACAACTCCAGGGGACATTTTTCAAGAGATAAAGTACAAATAGAACATATCATGTGCAGTGCATAGTGGCTCAGAAGTTCAGCAACATGGTGGACCTGGTTCTTGCTAATATGATAATGATATCTGCACAGAGTTTTCAGCAAAATAGGGAAGCAGACGCACCATTCCAGATGAAGCAGGCAGGTCCCAGGTATTTTTATTGCCACATCATTCACTCTATCATTATGAAAGAGACTCAAGAAAACAATGTCAAATGAGCTGTGGGGACTCCAGCCCAGACCCCCAATCTCTATGCCTGTCTTTCTCCCTGCCCACAGCCCCTGCTCAGGCATCCTGGGGTGGGTCTCCAATACCCTTTCCTGCGATTACACCTTGCTCCTGATCCGTCAAAATCTCAGGCTGTGGGCTATTTTAAGCCCAAATTAAAGACTCCTCTCTCCTGAATGGCTGCAATTTCAGTCTGTGGTTTGTTCACTCTGACGTGGCTTTGGGGCCTTGGCTCTGGTGTGTGGGGCACTGCAAAGGGGGAAATTGTTTTAGGAAGGAGGCAAGGGGCTTTGCAGAAACCATTTCACTGCAACACACTGTGGGAAACACAAGCACATGGATTGACAAATGGAAAGAAGACAACAATAAGAGAGTCCCATACATCTGGAGAAGGATGACACCACATCAGAAGGAAGAATTAGAAGCAATGTTGTGCTTCAAATTCCAGAGAAAGAGACTTACCACTTTAATTCCGTGAGGCCAAGTCTGCGTTTCTTGGTCAGCCTCTGGAAGAAAGAGCCTTTGAGGCTGAAACAGGCCTCTGTATCTACAGAAACCTTGCCATACACCCTAGCATTGTAAGGTTGAGCTTGAGAGTTGAGACCATAGGCAAAGCCTCCAGGGCTTGCCCTTGGGAAGTCTGGACCTTTAGCCCAGTGATGGGCAAATGAGCATCACTGGACTAAATAAAGTAGGCGATGGCAGATGAAGACCAGAAAGAAACAGGTGGGAGCAGGTCAGTAGCCCACCAAGCTCTCCATGTCAGCATTCTCTATCTAAGCTAGAGGAAGACTGAACAAGAGTGCTCAGGCTTCCACATTGTTGTTTTTTCTCTGTTCCTCACTTCTCATATTTCTAAAGGGACAGAAAGAGAGAGATGAGCTTCAAGTCATACTTGGAGGGCAGAGTGACTACAATTTCTTCCTATAGCATCTGCAGCCTTGTCAGATGCCCACACTGACCCCACCAGCCCAGTGAATTTCCAATTTGGCCAGCTTCTTTTTGGAAGCCCCCTTAGATGCTCAAGGGGGGCTTCTTACTCAGCATGGCAGATGAAGCTTGTTCAGAAAGAGCACATCCCCAGGATCATGAGTTCATTCTGGGCTTTGATTCTTCAGACCCTCACATAGCCACGAGGGACCCTGGAGCCCTTTCGCTAAATGTTTTTCCACACTAGGTGGCTAAAAGTAGGTGTCACATTGGTTGCCCACCATTGAGACCTTGGCTTTTTGGCTTAGCAAAGAGGGTTTTTAAAAACTACGTTTGGTTCAGCATGTGGTCCCAGTCACTATGGACCCTATTAGTCCCATCACACCCTATAGCTTCAGAGGCAACTCAAGTCACCTATTTATATTACCAGTCTGGCCTAAGTAGGTGACTGAATTTGACTCCCCACTTTATAATAATGACCAAATGCTTCCTACCTAGTAAAAAAGATGTGTTAGGAAAGAAACCGAGTTTTATGTACTAGTCCTTGCTCCAGTGCCCAGAACAGCACCGTACCCAAAACTACTTCTCAAACAACAGTGAACAATTTGAATGTACAAATGTGATCACACCTCTTACACACACCTTCTGAGACCACATGAGAAGAGAGAAGAGAAGGAAAGGGAATGAGAATTACTCACCCAACCATCTCCCCAGGTGACTTAATCCTGCAAGTCTACTGAAGCACACACCTCAACTGCCCAGAGACAAATTGATGGCGATGGCTGTAGGTGAGCCAAACCTAGGCTCCAGTAAAATTGAGAACAGCTGGCACCTCTGAATACCCTGATCCCTGGGGGCCTGGGCTGAATGCACACAGTAAGTACTAGCCCTTTCCCCTTTTGCTTCTTGTCATGCTTAATTACACCAGGATTGTGCTGAGTCAAGCAACCTGCTGGGGTAGGGGCCCAGGCATGACCTTTCCCATTGCTCTCAGCCAGCTCATGGGTCTCAAGTAGCCGTGTGCATTTCCACCAAGAAACCCAAGAGTCCTCAGTGCCAGTGCACATGATGCCAAACGCTAAACCCCACACCTCAGTCTCTGGAAGGACTTCTCCTTCTAAACTGAGGGAGAACAAAAGAGTCTTGCAGCAGCCACACCACCTGCATTCAAACTACCACATCCTGCCTTCTGCCCTGAAACTGAGCCCCCTTGGCTATGCAATGTGGCAACCAGTGGTCAACCGAAGGCAGGCATAGGGGAGGAAGGCAGGCATGCTCAATGCTCTCACCTGCCCTCCGGCCTTGCCATGTTTTCAACCAAGGCTTGACTTCCAATCCCTGCACCCTCATCCTAGAGGCAGAGGTGCTCATGCTGGACCACTCAAGAAGAAGCACATAGCCCTGCACTTCTCCACACACACGTGCACCCCTATGCATGTACATATGTGCCTCTGTGAATGTGCGAGAGGAAATCATGCAGCCAAATGCTCTAGATTAGGGTTTTCATCCTCAGCTGCTCTCCAGAGTCACCAGGGGAATGTAATGGTTTGCTGCTCAGACCACACTCCAGAGCAGCAATATCAGAAGCTCTAGGTGTAAAATATCAGGCATCAATATTATTTTAAAGCTCCCCAGGTGATTCCAATGTGCAGCTAGGACTGAGAATCATTGCTGTAGGTGAACTGAAAGCCCTGGAAAACTGAGGCTGAGCTCCTGAGCTGGAACTGGGCTCTAAATATCAGGCAGATCTACAAACTGTTGACCACAGAGCCACTAAGTGATATTCATTCTACAAACACTACTGAACACCAACTATATACTAGGCCCTCTCCTAAGTTTCTAGAGATTGTTTCAAGAGCTGTTCTTCCAGAGATCAGCTGACTTGAAATTTAGGTTTCAGCAAGGTTGGCCTCTGAATCAAGCACACCCAGTAGGTGCAAAGTTCTGCAAAAGGGCTAAGAAATATTAGATGAAATTCCTGACCACCCCCTTTGCCCTCCTCGGGAATTTAAACCCTAAATGGAAAAGCCTAAGAATCTGCACACTGAGAAATAAAAATACAACATAATATACAAAGGAGACATAAATGTGCAATTAAAAAATTCAAAATAACAAATACATAGCAAACAACAATGTTGTGCCAAGCATTGTATAACACTAGAGGAAAATAAAGAGAGGATCCCTGTGCTCAAAGTGCTTGGGCTAGAGCAGTGGTTCCCAGAGTGGGTTCCCCCAGCCAGCATAGCATCATCAGCACTATCTGGAAACTTGATAAAAACGTGTATTCTTGTGCCTCATCCCAACCTACTGAATCAGAGCTTGTGGAGATAGGGCCCGTCAATCTGTGTTTTACAAGCCCTCTAGGTCAGTGGTCGGCAAACTCATTAATCAACAGAGCCAAATTATCAATTGTACAATGAGTGACATTTCTTTTGAGAGCCAACTTTTTTAAATTTAAACTTCTTCTAATGCCACTTCTTCAAAATAGACTCGCCTAGGCCATGGTATTTTGTGGAAGAGCCACACTCAAGGGGCCAAAGAGCCACATGTGGCTCCCGAGCTGCAGTTTGCTGACCATGGCTCTAGGTGATTCTGCTACCTGCTCAGGTTTGGAAACCACTGGTCTGGAAGACTAATATCATAGGGGTTGAAAAAGGGAAGACACATTTCCTTGGATCCAGGGTTGATGAAAGCCTTGTAGGATTGAATCCTGGTCCTGACATAATTTGGGGAATCTTAGATAACTATTTTAACCTCCTTATAGTCTCTATTTGATCAACTGTACAGTAGTAATAAGCAGAATGAGGTAATGAGGTCTACTATGTAAACTCATATGATGTGTAGGTAGGATAATGTGTACCAGTCACCAGGGCAGTGCCTGGGGCCTGGTGGGTAAACTAAGTCATAATACAGGGAAGCTGTTCAGCAAATAAATGTTGACTGCATAAATGAGTGAACTAATTAATGAATGATGGATGGGGACTGGATTTGGCAAACCTGGAAGAGCAATGAAGGATGAGAACTTCATTCAATGGGAAAGTGGGGGGATGTTTAAGATAGGAAAAGGGTTTCTCAGACGAGGGTTCAGAGCACCTGGCAGATCTTGAGACTGACATCTTCCTGGCTCTGCCTCTACAGCCTCCTCAAGGAAGGCTTTCCTGCCACAGCAGCCAGTGTGTTGGTTATGCACCTGGGCTCTGGAGTAGGACTGTCTGGGTTCAAGTATTTGCTAGTTGAGTGATCTTGGGTGAGTGATTTAACCTCATTAAGCCTTAGTTTTCTCTTCTGAAAAATGGATACACACACACACACACACACACACACACACACACACACACATCTTTAAATATAACTAGAGGCCCGGTGCATGAAATTCATGCATGGGGGAGTGTGTCCTTCAGCTCAACCTGCACCCTCCCCAATCTGGGACCCCTCAAGGGATGTCCGACTGCCCATTTAGGCCTGATCCAAGTAAGATCGGGCCTAAATGGGCAGTCGGACATCCCTCTTACAATCCAGAACTGATGGCTCCCAAATGCTCACCTGCCTGCCTTCCTGATTGCCCATAACGACTCCCTTGCCAGCCTGATTGATGCCTAACTGCTCCCTGCCAGCCTTTTTGCCCCTAACTGCCCTCCCCTACAGGCATGATCACCCTAACTGCCCTCCCTTGTAGGTCTGGTCACCTCTAACTGCTCTCCCTTGCAGGCCTGGGTACCTCCCAACTTCCCTTCCCTGCAGGCCGCTTGCCCCCAACTTCCTTCCTCTGCCAGCCTGGTCACCCCTAACTGCCCTCCCCTGCAGGTGTGATCACCCACAAATGCCCTCCCTTGCAGACCTGGTCCCTCTCAACTGCCCTCCCCTGCTGGCCATCTTGTGGTGGCCATCTTGTGCCCACATGGACTCAGTTATCTTTGACCAAATGGGGACAGCCATCTTGTGTGTTGAAGTGATGGTCAGTTTGCCTATTACTCTTTTATTAGATAGGATGAGTGATCTCTAATTATTAGCTCTTTGTATCATGGCACACAGCTGGTTGCTATCCTGACCTCTGCTAACTTGTGGGTGGCAGGGATTTTTCAAGCACATCAGCATTAGTACACTCTGGTGCCAGGTCCCAAGAACAAAGTAACTATTTGGTTTCCTCATAACAGCAGTAGCTGCCAAGTCCTGGGCAGCTGCCTATGTGCAGGTGTTTCACATTTATAGATGCTGGACACATGAACTCTGGACAAAGGTATCACTGTGCCCATTTAGCAGATGAGGAAACTGGAGCTTAGTGACTCATCGAAGTTATAAATTCTCAAGTGTCAAAGCCTGGGTTCAGATTTGGCCCTCATTCCAAATCCATGGTCATTCTACTACCATAAACCCACTCCCAGATCTTCCCCAGAGGGATATAACTCAGCACTCTGAGTCAGGAAGAGGCAAGTCACAGGTGACCTGGGAACAGGATGGACAGGATGGTGGACCCTGCAGGAGATCAGGCTCCTGGATTCTAAGACTGCTCTCCCCTGCTAGCAATGATTCAGTATGCATATTGCATAGGTGCGTGTTGATCGAGAGAGGATTGTGGAAGTGAGGGCAGGCAAAGACTTTCCTTCCCAATCCTAAAATAGTTATCAAACTTAAAAACAGAGGGAGAACAACTGAATAAAACAAAAAAATTCACATCTGCTCTTAGAAATCATTTTTTTCCCTCTAAAAGAATCATTCTGGCTTGTGAAGTGATACAGCAAGACGAGTCCCTCTTATCTCCTCCTAGGTCTATTTCATTAAATGCCAAATTGTCTTCTCTCTTTTCCACCCAGATACTAGCTGTGATTTTGTAGACCCACAATGCCTCTTCCTGAAGATTTGAACTGTGTTGTCACTAAATGGAGAAAGATGTGGCTGGCTTCCTGTCTTCCCTTGAGAGATTCTAACGAAGATCCTGGAGTCCAAATACAAACTTGGGACTTCATTCTCTCATCTCCTTGGGTTCAGTTGGTCCAAAGAGCCGCCTGGATGCTCTTAACCAGAACAAGGAGGACACAGCTTGGTTGGGACTCTGAGTTCGTAGAACAATTACTAACAATTCACTCTCCCTCACATCTTATCTTTACCTGCAATGGGCCATGCTACCTCCAGCTAACCCCACCTGCCAAAAATACTACCGAATTTTCAAAATTTATCATCTTTGTGTTCCACAGTTGCCATGGTAGTAAAATCTACACTCAACATTCTCACTGCCATTTTCAACTACAAATGAAACTAGCTGTTTCCAGTTTGTTTCAGCAAAAAAAAGAAATGTGCATCTACTATATGCCAGGCCCTGTGCTAGGCATAAGGCCTGGGTGCCAAGATGAATAAGAAAGGAATTTCATTAAGATTTTGCTCCTCTAAAAAGCAACCTTTTTGTTTTTCTCATGATGATGTTTGTTAAATTAAATCGTGGTCAAATATCCTATATAATAAAGAGGTAATATGCAAATGGTTGTTACGCCTTGACGTAATGACTCATCAGCAGGAGGGTGGGGCAGCGAGCTATGGTGCAGCAGAGAACTAAGAGCCACGGTGGGCGGGGTTGCGCTAGCTACTCTCCCAAGAATTATTCATGCCCAGGGCCACGGGTATATAATAAAATTGACCATTCTGACCAGTTTTAAGTGCACAGTTCAATGGCAATTGGTACATCCACAATGTAGTGCAACCATCTCTACTATTTCCAAAACTTTTTTTCACCCCAAACAGGAACTCGGTATCCAGTAAGTCCTAACTCCCCAGTGCCCACTCCCTAGCCCCTAATTTACCTTCTTCTATGAATTTGCCAATTCAGAATATTTTATGTAAGGGGAATCATACAATATTTACCCTTTGTGTCTGCCTTATTTTGCCTAACAATTTTTCAAAGTTCATCTATAATATAGCATTGATCAGGACTCCACTCCTTTTTAAGGCTGAATAACATTCCATTACAGATACACACCACATTTGGGTGGCTTCTAACTTTTGACTATTGTGATTAATGTTGCTGCGAATATTGGCATACATGTGAGTCCCTGCTTTCAATTCTTTGGATAAACTTAGAAGTAAAATTGCTTGATCATATAGTAATTTTATGTTGAACTTTTTGAGGAACCAACATATTGCTTTCCACAGAGGTTGCACCATATTGCATTTCAATTTCTCCACATCCTCACCGACACGTGTGATTTTCTGGACTTTGAAAAAAGTAACCATTGTAGTAGGTGTGATAGGTTGTTTTTCGGTAAGAGCAGATCAGTGAGGTGAGACATGGCTTGTTCACCAGAGCCTCACAGGTGCACACGGGTGGACCAAGTGTGGCCTTGCTGAGTGATTGACTGAATGAACGGGCCTCCTGTTTACAGCAATGATCACCCCCTTGGACTCAATGCCCTGCCCAAGTCTGCCCTGGCTCTCATGCTGACAGGATCTGGAACACACACAAGGAGGCCCCACTCCACAAAAGAAAACCAGGGAGCAACTGAGTTCACAAGTATATCCAGACTGTAGCTGAGAGACCATCTGTATCTTTTCTGCATTTGTTTCTACACGTAGGAATGAGTAAAACCTGATGCTTTCGAATCAAGGAAGCCTAGCTGGTATCACCTCAGAAGAAAGCTAAGCTCTGGGTCAAATGGACTGGTTTGAATCATAGCCCTACCTTTTGTCACATGTGTAACCACAGCAAACTAATTATCCTCCCTGCCTCAACTTGGACTTAATCCTATTCTTGTGAGGATTAAATGAAACAATAAGAAACACTTAGCATAGTGCCTCAAACAACACGAGTCTCCCTAACAGTCAGCTCTTATTGTTACTATGGAGCTGCAGTATTAGTGCACAAACCCCAACAACCCCAACAAACGGCCCCTGGGAAAGCAGAGGCGGCTCTGAGAGAAGGGCACACCCGACATGTTCTCTCCCAGGGCTGAGGACCAGGAAGTCAGCCTGGTTTCTTCCTGACCTCGTCCACCAATCTCTCAAGCTCATTTTGGCGAAGGGTTTGGGGAGAGAGCAGGGCCACCACCACACAGCTCCTCTGCTCAGACTCAGAACCCACACCCAAGAGGTCAAAAAGATCCTTCAATGTATCAAAACCTACAGGCGGACCTGGAGTTGGGTAGAGTTTCCAAAGAGAAGGTTGACTGACAAGTCAGAAATTCAGTAAGAACAGCAGGGGACTGTACCATGAGGACCCAGGAGAAAACAGCAGGAATGGGCTGTGAGGCTGGGCAGGGTGGTATTTCATGCTGGCAGCTCCATAATTCTTACGTGCACGGAAGGCAGCAGCATTCAGCGTGGTCTGACAGGAAGCTTTGTATTAGGCTGAAGCATATTGAGAACACCAAAGTCTCATGGAATGAAAAGTAGCTCCCGGGCTCTCTACTTCACCTGTAACTTAAAAAGTTTTCTTGTACATGGAGACCCTCAAACAAAAGCCAAGCCAGTAGGAGGAGAGGAGTGTTACACGGCAGGGCCCTGCAGGTGTGTGGGAGCCATGGCTGTGGCCGGATAACAACAATGGATCTTATTTATTGAGCACTGTGTTAGGTGCTTCCCACACCTGTTCTCGGACTGACATGGTACAGCAGCACCATGTGTTAGGGGTGTTAGCTCCATTTTATGGAGGAGAAAAATGTGAGCTTGTGCATGAATTTGTATACATACTGTCCAATACTGTCAGAGGGGGGAGAGAGAGAGAGAGAGAGAGGGAGAGGGAGAGAGAAATAGAGAAGGTAAGAGAAAGAAAAAATCTGTGACTTAAGTATCACATATTAGGATGAACTCTATAAAATTACTATTATTCAATCTTTCCTACCAACAAATGTGACATTTCCATTAGATTCCATTTACTATAACACCTTAGAGATAGTAAAATTTTATATTTAAATTTATATAAATTATATCATACATTAAAATATACACATATTTAAAGTCCATATAAATTATGTCACACATACATGTTATTTTCCTGACTGACTGTACATGCTATCTATAAGTTATATACTGCCTAAGAGGCACAATGCTTGGTCGAGAATGTGGATTCTTGAATCTGACTGCACAGGAAACTTGGCTCTGCCACCCACTAGCTGTGGGGCATTGAGTAAACCATGCAAAATCTCAGCGCCTTTGTTTTCCTTCTACAAAATGAGATAAGAATAGCACCAACCTCATAGGAATGTTGCAAAAAATGAGAGAACACAAGCAATGCACTACAACAGCGCCTGGCACATACTACCTACCAGCAGTCATTGTGCCTGATCCTGTTCACTCCTTCCTTGCAACAGCCTTTGGCAATAGCCAATGTTCCCTTGACTTCACAGCAAGAAGCCTGCGCACAGAGTCAGAGACTGGCCCAGGATTGCACCTCTAGTGAGAACGCACCAACAATTCCAACTCAGGTCTTTCCGAGTCTCAAAGCCTGCTGTTCCTTCAGAGCTGCCAGCTTCTCCTGGTGGTCTCTCTGCACCTTCCTTTGCCTCCTAGTGGGATGAAAGATTGGGCAGGCTGACTTTATGGTTCCTTTCAGCATCACCATGCAAAGGGGCAGAATCAAAGCTTCAGCAGCAGAAAAACAGGATTCAGTGCTTTCAGTTCTGCCAAACACAGTTCCTTAGCCATGTGGCCAGAAACATTTCTGTATTTAGGATTCCAATTTTTTTTTCTCTTCTGCTATTTCTTTCAAGAGTTCTTAGTACATTTCCCAATTAATCACTCCCACTTAATTTCCTAAAGCAATCACATCTTCCCTGCAGGCAAGCGGCCTGTCTCAGGCAGAAGCACACACACCAGCTGGCCCCTCGGCTACGTGGGAGTGTGTGAGCAGCCCTTGGACACAGACCAACGAGTGGCACAGACTTAGGAAAATGCAGCTTGGGAGCTACACTCAGAAGACACTTTTCCCATCCTGGTGAATATGGGTTTCCTGGTGAACAAAAGGACACAGATTTGGTTCTTAGAGGAAACCCTAGGAGGCAGAAGATCTGACCTGAGCATCCCAGGAAGTATGGAGTCTTTGCCAGCAGGTACTCTGCGATGCAGGCAGGGCTATGCTGGCAAGGCCAGAAGGCCCAGGCTTTCTCCCAGCTTTGCTGCTTATTTTCTGTGGAAATTTGGCCAAACCTTTCCTTTTGGTTGCGCCTCAATTCTCCTGTCTTTAAAATGAGAATACTTACTAATAAAAGAGTAATATGCAAATTGACCGCACCTTTGCTACACCCACAAGCCATGCCCACAAGCCAATCAGAGTGAGCATGCAAATTAACCTAACCAAGATGATGGCTAATTTGCATATCAGTGTGAAGACTGTGTAGAAGGAAGCCAAGCACTGCAGAAGGGAGCAAAGCTGCAGAGAAATAAGCAATCAGGGTGGGGGAGAAGGGAGGAAGCAAGGCAGAGGAGATGAGAGGAAGGGAGGTAGCAGAGAAGGAAGTGAGGCAGCGGAGATGTGAGCGAGGCAGCGGAGACGGAAGAGAGCGAGGTAGTGGAGAAGGGAGCGAGGCAGCAGGGAAAGGGAAGGAGCTTTGCTCATGCCGCAGGAAACTCTATTCTTGCAGGAATCTTCCTGCAATGGGTCTCTAGTAGTAATATATGCAGCACAGCATGGATGTGAGGAAAGAGCCACAAATACAACAGCCTAGAGGAGCCAGGAAATGATATCAATGATGAGAGCTGGGCTGAGCAAAAATAGCATGACACCAAATGGCAGCTGACACACATGTCAGTGTTGGAGTCACTAAGGGAATGGTGGGAACTGTGGTGAAATGGAGACATACCTCATCTAAAAGCCAATTCATTTCTGCCATGGAGTCAAGCTGACCCCTGTTGCCAAATTTTCCAATTTTTGAAAAGGATGCTAGAAACAGATTTTTATATGAATTCACCCAATCTTAAAATGTTGGCAAGAAATTGTTATTTTTAAAAAAAACACAACTAATTATGTGAACCAATACCACATGGGCCAAATAAAACATGTTGGAGGGCTGGATCTGGCCTCCTAGCCACTGGTTTGTGAACTCTGTCAATGTAAGCATTAATTGAGACAATGTAATGCATAAAGCACTTAGCCATGCACATGACACATAATAAACACTCAATAAAGAATAGCCCTGGTTATTATTATTACCATTAACTTCTCTATAACTCAGAACCCTCAACTGTAACAATGAATGTAAGGATTCCCAGCAGCTGTCTAGCTCTCAGGCATATAAGAAAAGCTCTGAGGGCACTACAGAGATTAACCACAGTGGATACACAACATGAATGTTCTTTATTCATTTAAATACACTTCATTGACATTGGGATAGAGCAGTAGCTCTCAACCAGAGGTGATCTTTGTCCCCTAGCAGACATCTGGCAATGTCTGTGACATGTTTTGGTTGTCAGACTGAGAGGAGTGGGGATGCAATCTACTGTGTAGAGATCTGGGATGCTGCTCAATATTTTTAAATGAACAGGTGGCCCCCTACAATAACAACAAAAATCCAGCCTCAAATGTCAATAGTAGTAAAGTAGAAAAACATCCTGATCCACATCCTTCAGAAAGACATCACTCAAATTTGTTGTTGCCATGGTAATTATAAGTCAATGTTGTCCCTTTGCATCACCTTTCTAGAAGAAAACTTTATAAAAATAGAGGTTCCTGCATAGTAAGATGTAGGAGAGAGGTAGGGAAGAGGGGTAAAAGGAGATGGGCCAGGGGAGAAGGGGTTGACAGATGAGAGAGCTAGCATCTATAATTATCTCCTCTAAGAAGCTCAAGGCCCCACTTTTACTCTGCTTCCTATAGACTCTTCACATTATTGTCTTAACAACTGTCACATCAACACAGTTCCTTAAAAAGTTATTTTGAACCTGCACCAATTGGAAAACAGGCTCTGGGGAAACTGAGGACTCAAGAGATGAACTGCTTGAGCCAACGTCACTCAGCAAGCTGCAGGGCAGATCTGGGGGAGAACCCTCATGGATCCTGATCCACATCCTTCAGAAAGTCATCACTCAAATTTGTTGTTGCCATGGTAATTATAAGTCAATGTTGTCCATCCCTTGGAGTAATTACTCTATGGATGTGAAAGTAACTGCATTTTTGTGTATTCCATAATTCTGGCTACATTTATGATTGGCCTTGACCCCAAACGGTATAAGTAAGTGAGGTTATATTATATCACAATTGTCCTGAATCACTATGACTACCCCAAACAAAGAGAATTATGTTAGAAGCGAAAGCAAGTGATTCTGGTTCACCTTAAGAGAGGAAATGAAAAAAAAGAAAGGAAATGACAACAGAGTAGCCTTTATCAGTTCTACATCATGCCAACATTTTACATACTTATTTAATGTTCTCTATAATTTGAAGAATGTCTTTAGGTCAGCTTTCTCAAACACTGCTGCACAGCAGAAATACCTGAGAACCTTAGAGAATCACAATACCCAGGAAGTCCCCCACATCATTACATCAGAATGACTGCAGATGAAATCTCCCAGGGAGATTCCAATGTGCAGCCCAGTTTGAGAATCGGGGTTTCGGAACTCATTATCCATCTTCTACAGCGAAGCTGACACCCTAAGAGAAAAATGAACTTGCCTAAGGGCACTCAGCTGGTGAAGAGAAAAACTGTGATTCAAATCCGGGTCTGCCTTTCCCCAAATGCCAGGCACAATCTTTCTCATTATGCAATTTCTCCCCAGAAGTTTGTTGTCTGTGGCTCTCTCAGAGTTGTTTAGTCCCAGGAAAGTTAACAGGGACCTCTGGATTCAGTGGGAATCTTAAGAACAGGTCTGGGGAAATGGAAAGTGGGCATGTCTGGTCATTTCATAAGTGCTTAGATGAAATGGTAAGCCATCAAGTCCAAACTCTTTGTCCTCTGGTCAAGATTTCCAAGTCCAGGAAGAAAGCATCCAACCAACCCGACTTAGGTGGTGAGCCCACCCCTGGACTTGGAGAGGGTGAGGTCCCTGGTCAAGTCCACCTGAATGAGCCCATGGATGTGGAAGATAATATTCTTCCAGGAAGGAGACTGAATTCTGGGCAACCAAAACATAACACGTGCCTATGATAATGGAGGGGATGGACGGACGTATAAAAGCAAGAAGACATGACAGCCTCAGAGGCTTTTGGGAAATCTTGAGGGGGGAGAAAAGGAGGGGCTCTAGTCAATGTTTCCTAACAGCCTCAGTTCCCACAAACTACCTAGAGAAACTAGCCTGGGTGTCCTAGCTTGGCCCCACACAGACAAGGTTAGGATAGTTTGCCAAACGTGAACCAGGAAAATAATGGTTTAAAAAAGGCAACAAGGAAAACAGACACAAGGTCTGAGTTAGCATGCTGGCCTGTAGTTACACAGCAGAAAAAAAAGAGGAGAGACTCCAAGAGGAGATGAGCCACGAGGATATCTGAGCAAAATGGTCACTTTGGGGTCAAAAGCCAACTGGGGTAATTAACACCCACTTCTCATGTGTTCAAATGGAGTCCTGTCCGAAGCTGCTGGCCTGGGCCTGTGAGCGCATTTTCATGCCAGGCTCTTTATCCCGGATCTGGGCATCAACACACCCAGTGACTTGAGAAATTAGGCGACAGTGAGATGTCACCATTAAGTCAATAATTGCTCAATGCATAAATTCATGGATGAATCAATATAAAGGAATTACAATTGTTAGCTGAGGCTACTTAGTTTACAGGTAAAGTCCCTACTGTGTATGAGGGATTGAGCAAGACATTTTACATGATGGGCTTTCCATCCTCACAATAACCCTAAAAGCACTTACTACTATACCCATTTTACGGATGAAGACCCTAAGACTCAAAGAGATGAAAGGACTTAGCAGCCACAGAACAATAACAATGAGATTTGAACTAGATGGATCAACGCTAAGCATCTTTGGCTGACCACAGTGCCATGCTGCCTCACAACGTACATTAGCATCAAGTGTGTACTGGGCATTTTGTCTGTATGATCCTTAATTCTTAGAACAATCCTTGAAGATGGGTTTTATTGTCTCTATTTTTTTTAAATAAGAAAACTGAGTCTATAAAGACCAAGCGATTTGCCAAAGGGCACATTTTAAACACAAAATTTGTTGAATCTTTTGGCTTTGAAGCTGAGGGTCTATCCACCTATCCAACTCAACTTACTTTTTGAAATTGTGTTGACTTAGTGTTATTTTCGCAGGCATTGCACTAAGCCACAGACAAAGGCATTAAGACGCTTTTACTCTAGTTAAAAAATGTGTTACACATCCCAGGAAATACAGATGATAGTTATGTGGCTGCGCAGGTTTCAAAAAGTGACGGCACATCTATTCTCAGAGCTGTGAGCCTCCCCTCAAGAAGTCAGACACCTCTAAGGCCACCATGCTTCAGGTAAGCTTAAACCACAGAGAGAGGTGTCACAGGGAGGCACTCCAGTCAACAGTCACACTTGAGCTCAGCCTTCAAGTCAACCCCGCCTGGGTGCCAGATACGTGAATGAACAGCGTGAAGGTGATTTGAACACACAGCCATTCAAGTCTCCCCAGGTCATTCCCACAATCTTCAGCTGAAGAAGCCACAGACATCAGAGAGCAGAAGGAAGCCATACCCAAAATCCTGACCCAAAGAATCACGGAGTATAATAAATCACCATTGCTTTACTGCACTAAGTTTCAGGGTGATTTGCTAAGCAGGGACAGCTAATCAGAATAATGGCTTTTTAGAGTAGTTATTTAATGCCAGGCACTGTCCTCTGAGCTTGACATCTATTACCTCATTGGACCCTCCCAGCAGCCTAATGAAGCAGGTTATTGTTAAAGAGCATGCCCAAGATTGCTTAGCTTGTGATGCATTCAAGCCCAGGTCACACTAACTCCAGTATTGATTCTCTGACTGCTCTGCTGCAGAGGAAGGGGAATTCTGTCTGTTCAGAAAATCTACAAAGCCCAAAGCCAGTCAGTTTTAAGATACACCGACTGCTATTTTTGAAACTAAACATCTTTTTCTTTCCTAATTTCAGAAGGCTTACTGTGGAGCTGAGCTAATTATTTAAGCCTTAATCAAGGACCAGCCCCTCCCTGAAGCAGCTGTCTTGGCCTCTCTGTTGCCTCCAGCAAGTCTCTTGGGTTGGCTGAATGTTGGCTCAGGTCTAAACCCCAAATCCCAGCCCCCAGAAGTGAGGATGCATAGGGCTGAAAGGGTCCTTGGAGATCTTCCAGTCTACTCCCCTCATCCTCTTTAAAGATGAGGAAACTGAGGCCCAGAGAGGTCAAGGGACTCGTCCAAGGTCTCAGTATGTCAGAGGTACAGCCAGGTCTCCACATTCCCAGGCAAGCATTCTCTCCACTACACCATGCTGCCGTTGCTAAAAATTCCCCAAGCTGCCTCCTCCAGCCCTCCTCTCCACAAAGCTGTTTCCCCCACACACAACTATACACAGTCACATTTGGCAGGAGGTGCTATCGGCCCCACTCTGCTCATGAAATGCTGTTTTGCAATGGGGCCTCTTTGTTCGTTAGCAACACAGACAAAGAAGACTGGAGTGCAGTCTCCTCAGAAGGAGATGTTTCCTGTTTCAGAGGCAGAAGAGAGCTTCCTGGCTGACTAGGGCTCGAATCAGCATGCAGCTCCAGTCGGAGAGAACCCGGAGGAGATTTAGGTCTTTGCGAAATTTCGAGAACACATGAGGAGGACCCGTAGCAGGAGGAAGCTTCTGGGAAACATTTCAGAAAGCATTAACATGTATGCCTAACCACAGTGAGCAGCACACTGGTTATTATCATCAGTATTTATGAAGGAGTTGGGAAGGGGGGGGGCACTAGGGTCACTAAAAACTTCCATGAAGAAAGTGGCCTTCCCATTTTAGATTCCTGCTCCAAACATGGTACCCAGTATTCCTTCCCTTGGAGTTTCCCTAATAGAGAGCTTCCCATTCTAGACACTAAACGAGCTACCTTGGTGCTGAGGGTTCTCAGGATATGATCTGCAATCAGAAGTCACCCACTCTGACTCCCCATTAGTCTTTTTTTACATATACCACATTTAAACCCTCTTCTTGTTTCCTGACCTTCCCGATTGGCAGACGTTTCCGATGTCTCTGAGAGATCTTTATTTAGGACCAAATGCTGTGAAAGAGGCTGAGAGGAAAGCAGGGGACACTTCTCACGAGAGCAGCTCACACTACGAAGCTGAGGACCCCTCCTCTTGTGCTCTGAGACATTCATCTGTCCAGGTGTGCTGAGATCAGAGGGGAGGGGTAGACCAGATGATCTCCAGAGAGACCTCAGAAGCCCAGAAACATCTTTCCTTGGGAAAAAGATTGGGGGCGGGGGGCAGAACTGAGTTCTGTGCCAGAAATTCAGGACTTGCAAGCTCGCAGCGGTGGAAAGAAATGTGCCAGCATCTAATAGGAGATGTAGTGCATGTGCTCCTTAGGGCTACTGCAAGCCACACATCTTCCATTGCGAAAGACCAGGCGAATGCTGCCTGAATCACAGCCTCCTGCATGCATCCATCACAGGTATCCAGTCACAAGGTAAGATCTCCAAAAAGAAATGGCCACGTGACCATTCTCAGACCTTTCCCCTCCAAGCTGAGCTCCCCACAGCTTACCCCGCTCTTAGACAAACCTGTCCACATAGCCAGTTTATATCCAAAGCCCCTTCCTTCATTTTCCCCTGTGGATATTCCTGCCTGCTTAAAGCTAAGCGAGAAGAATACAGGAATTAACACCAGAGGGGAATAGTGTCCAATAGTCTGGGTATAGCTTGCAAGAGGGGAAGGCTGCCTCCCAAAGGAGGCCTTGGATCTTGTGGTGGCCTCTAAAGCTGCAGTGCTGTGTGTCTGTGTTCACGAAATGCTTCTCAAATAAGGTCGGTGCTCTACAGAGTTAGGATCCTAATGAAACACAGGACTGTGCTGTTTGCCAGCTTGCTTCGGAGACATACTTGAATGCTTTCTCAGAGACAACTGTTCTCAGAATAATATTTTCCCCATGAGTTTTTTAAATTCTATTTGTACTATTTTTTAAAATGAGGTGTGAATTTTTCTACATATTTGTACCCACTGAATGGGCTGAGTGGGACTTGCTTTCATCTGTGGTTCCTGAGGGCTGGGTGTTACATCCGTCATTGTTCTAGCATTTCCCCTGCCATCCCATAAATCTCCTCTCTGAACTTAGCATGGTGGCCTTCAGCTTGTCAGTCATTTTGTTCGGAAGGTACAGCCCAGACTGATTTCCTGTTATTTTGAGTTGTTCAAATTATTGAGGACATTTCTCTTGTTATTCATCATTGTTCTGGGACAAAGTAGGACCAAATAGCTCCTCTAAATGACTCCATCCTTCATGGAACCCCTTATTTGGTTCTGCTTTCTCAGAAATTGAGCTTATTAATTAATAAATAATTATTAACTCATTTAGACAAAAAGTCCACTAAACTCCAACTGGTTGGCTTGATGATATGACTGGTGTGAGGCTATGTCTGCGGTTGTGAAAGATTCAACTTGGTAAGAGTTCGAAGACCTGGTGATTCTGAGCAAGGCTTTTGAGCACTGAGTTTCCTTATCTGTAAATGCAAGATTCTAAAATAAACCCTGATCATCTTTCAGATACTGGATTTAGTATTAAAATCAGATATTATAGGTGGACTCATTAAGGTATTTGTATAGCACTAAATTTAGGGGGTATTTGGAGATATCTGATCTCATTTAAACACTGAATTAGTTCCATAAGAGAAGTGTCATTCCTACTATTCTAAAGACTAAAAATGAGACAACTTGGACTCAGAAAAATATTCCTGCAATGTCCCATAGTTTCTAAAGAAATAGTAAAAATCAGGATTATTTCTAGGTCTTCTTACTCATTTAAGGCTCCATCAAAGTGTATTCCCCACTGGTCTCCATTCATACTACTTAGCAACCCCCACATCTAAAATAGTTTTCAACCTACATTTTAGAGTTGAGCAGAGATTGGGGGTGGTGGGGGAGTGGGAAGGATGTCAGGAAAGTGCTAGACCATCTAGAAACTTCTGCAACACATTTCGGAGCAGGACAGCTTTCCAACAAAATCATCATCAGTGAGCTTTCAACCACAGAACAACCTTTTCATTTCCCTGCATGGGCTGCAGGGAGCTCAGGAGCATGCTGTACCTCATCATGCACAGAGTCCAGCCCTGGAGTACCCCTACACACCACCCTGGGCATCACACTTGGCTTCAGATGCCCATGAAGATGAAGTCTGAAGTTGTTTTCAGGACTCAGCCAACAGGCTGGGAGTATCCAATTTCTAGTGAAGGGCTTTGCCACAAAAATCTCTATGCAATCCAATCATCAGGACCTGAGGCTTAGGTGGTGAAAGTCCAAATTAAGTTACTGAGGCTATGGAGGTACATGAAGGGCAGGAGAGAGCAAGAAGTCAAGCTGAAAAGGTCAAGGCAGGGGTCAGGGGCCATCTAGGCTTAAGGAGAGATGTGCAAAATGCACAAGTCCATGGTCAAGCCCACAAACCTCATGGACTCTACAGCAGGCAGGCCAGCCTGAGTCAGGGCACACACTAATTGGAGAGGACAGGGGAGCAAGGAGGAACTATGGGGCAGACAGGAACTAGGGAGGCTGAAAAACTCAAGAGCGAGTCAAGGTGGGTGGTTAAAAGTGCTGGCAGACTTTCAGGAACCACAACCCACACTGCTGCCAAACTGCAGAATGAACCAGGGGTCAGGAACCCAGACTGGCATTTCGGACAAGTGAAGAGGAGTCTGAGCCCACACAAACTGTGATAAGCCATGAAGAGTGAAGCCACGTGAACTCCCACCAGGATGCACCTCACTTCCGTTCTGTTTTGGTAGGACCTGATCTCAGCCTGGGGGAGCCTGCAGGTCACAGCTGAGAGAGAGTGAGTGCCACATCGCCCTGTAAGGAAGACAACTCCTGCCCAAAGCACGCAGGCACTTGTGGAGGAAAATACTGGTCAAGCAGGTTCATCGGAACTGTTCTTGGAGGATCTATCCCCTTAAATTCCAAAATTAAAAAAATAATAATAGTAATTAGCCACATACCACAGTGATATTGAACTACTATTCTGGGTTCTGTTCCAAATGCCTTTGTTAGATAAAACTTCCTAAAGTGCGGCTCCCATAATTTAAAATTGGGCTTATGCCCAATAGGTTTCCATGTAACCATGAGCATTTGTGCATCGGTATCATGTTCCCATTTCTACCTATGCAAACCCCAGTCAAGCTCCAAGTCAATAATACCACCTACTTCCCCATAATGGCTCTGTCACCGGATGTCCAGAACTTTGCATTGGCATTCCTCTCCAGATGCCTTGTGTCAGACAGGTGCTTACTGATTCAACTGGGACTCATTTTTCTCCTCTGGTTGTCCTTTGAAATGGAGTTTAAATGTCAGAGAAGGGGCTGACTTAAAAGAGCTGAGAGGAATGACATGGCCAGTGGTTGAGGCAGACCTGAGTCCAGCCTGACTGGATGAATGCTGATTCACCTGCTCTTAGCTAGGGAAGTGTCTTCACCTCTCTTAGTACAATGAGGACAGCAAGAGTTTCTGCCTTGTATGACTGCCAGATTAAGTGAGCCCATGCATGTAAAGTGTGAGCACAGTGCCAGGCACACAGAGGGCCTCATGAAGTGGTAGCTATGGTGATGGTGATGGTTCCTTACAGAGATTTGGGGAGAGCCTCTAGGCCTCAGTCTTTTATGCTTTATCCTCCCTCTCATTCAGTCCTAGCACTACTCAAGCAAATAAGCCCAGTGCCAACGGAGACCCAAGATGGTAAAGGAAATTACTGAGAGAAACTGAGGCTTCTCAGATGAGCTCTGCTATTGACTGAAGGGCCCAATTTCTCAAGCTAAAATATTTTTCAAGAGAGAATAGCACACATACACACCTATGTACACACACACACACACACACACACACACACCTTATACTGGTAGGGCTTCTGGCACCAGCTTAATAGGTCAAGGATGAAGCTAAAGTTATGATGGAAAAAGTATCATGAGAAACAAAGAGTTTATAGAAAATTCAGCAAACCGAGGAATTAAGCATTAATAGGAATTGATTCCAGAGAAAACAGGAACAGAACCCCAGGGAAAGAAGATGCTATGGGCCAATAAGACCTCGAGATTTTTGTCCATCCCAGCCAGAAAGAACAGGACAACATACTTATGGAATCCACACCCCAGACCTTGGAGAGACTTGGAAAGAAAGCAGAGTGGACTCTGTTGATTGTGAGAACCTGGATAAAGATCCATAGAGAAGCTCACTGAAATTGCAGAGGAAATGGGAAGAGGGGTGGTTAATCTGCTGGATGGGAAACTCAAAATAGGAAGTGTTCTGAAAAGCTGATGAAATGCAACTATTTGCCAAAATTTAATTAGGAGAGATGTAAAGTGTTGCACTTAGACTCCAAAAAGTTAACTGCACAAGTCTGTGGTGGGGAAGATAGGGTCCACAGCAGATAGGGCTGGGAGCCAGGAGGGGTGCAGTGAACAGCCTGGTGAAAATGAGCCAAGCCAGGGATGGCTGTCCAAAGTGAACATGTCCCTTGAAAACACACTGATGAAAGTCAAGATAGCGAGAGAGCAGACAGTCTCATTATCATATAGACAAAGAAGATAGGAACCTATTTAGAGGAAGATAACTAGGAATGGGGAGAGAACCTATCTCAAGTCTAACAGAAGAGTTGAGGTAATTCTTAAAAATGTATGGGAGAAAAGAGAAGACTTGGATAGGTGGGTGGTGAGAAACACAACAGCAATATGATGTTTGAAATCCTATGATTTGGAAAAAGAATGACACCTCTGTGTGACAACAAGCAGTGGCAGATAAGTTCAACCCCCAGACAAAGAAAAAAATATTCGTAGAACTGTCTTTAAAAATGGAATAAATTGCTTTAGGAAGAACTGAGTTCCTCACCACTGGATGTAATCTAAGGAGAATGGCCATTTTCTCCAAAATTATGTTGGTGGAAGAGCAACACCCACATGTTTGGAACTTGGACAGGAGAATCCCTTTCAGCCCTGTCAATGTCCTTTTTTTTCCAAAACAGGCTTTCTCTTGAGCATTCTCTGGAGGAAAGACTACAGTCAATAAAATCATCATAGGAACACTTACGTACTGTGATTGAAGCAGTCAGTGTGAGTGCATTCAATACTCCCAGCACCCTATGCAGGGGCTATTATTTTTCCCATTTTACAAATGAGGAGACTGAGGTCACCCAGCTAATAAGCGGTAAACCAGCACTGGAGCCCTGTCTGGGTCTGGCGTCCACACATGTACCCACAAATATCCTTTCCCCCCTCCTATTTCCCCATACTGAGGACTTTAGTCACTCACCTCTCCACAAATGATACAGGAAAGAGCTGTATGGGTACCACGCTGGCAACAGAACTACGAAGCCCGCAGCCGCGGGGAAGAAAGTACTCCCTGTGGCAGAGCTGCACCAGCAGTCATTACAAAACACAACCCAGCTTTTCCTGAGAGAGAATCGCAGGTTTCCCACTAAGTAAGAGCTCCTTCCACCTGGGCGAGGCTGATTTCAATCTCAGGCTGGAGAGTCCCGTACCATGGAGGGCCTTGAGAAGCCAACATCACGCACCGGGCAGGGCGCCCTCTGCTCTCTCCCACCCGGAATTAGTGGTGGTTCCGAAAAGCTTTCATGCCTTTTTTTGGTTTGTTTTTGTTGTTGTTGTTGCTTTCCAGCAGTTCCCAAAAGGGTTAAGACCACCTTGCGTAAGGAGGGTGGAGCATGCTAGGAAATGCAGCTGTTTCAAGTAAAAGCAGCTATGGAGGCAGACCGGAAAGTCAGTACAAGAGGGTATTTAGGGAAAGACAGGAGGAATGAAGGCTGGAAAACAAAAAACAAAGTCAGGGCCAAAAAAATTCCCTGTGAAAATCCAATCCCCCAAAATAAATAAATAAACTGCATTCCTTATTTAAATATACCACAAAGCAGCGTGCCCATGGCAAAGATAGAAACCACTTCAGCCTTAATCCCTTCTTTGTGGAAGGGAGGCCAACCTGGGCTTAGCCAGAGAGGAGAGTGAGGAAACCAGCTGGAGGGTGTTGAGCACCACCCACGTGCGGGCGAGCAGATCACCTCCACGGGACCCAGTGAGAGTGGGCATCTCAAATCTTCCAGCTGGACAGGGCCCCAGCCACGGCCGCCGTCATTAAGGGCCGGTGGAGAACTATGTGCCAGGCCCTGTGTGAAGCACTTCCTGTACGTTATTTCAGTTAATCCTCCCCAAGAGGGACGCTCGCCATGTACACTTTACAAGAAAGAAAAAGGAGCTCTGGAGGCATTGCACTCCACACGGTGCTGAGCACATATCTCCATCACCCGGGGCCACGTGCACTCCATCACCCGGGGCCACATGCACTCCATCACCCGGGGCCAGTGCAATTATCATCCTTGATCGCAGGTGTGTACATGTGGAACCAGGGCATTAAATAGCCTGCAGCCAAGTGGAGTAACTACCCAGGGTACAACAGCAAAGATATACTATAGCCAGAGTTCAAACCAGAATTCTGACAATCTCCAAGAGCCCACTCCCAAAACCCGAGGCACTGGGCTCGGAAATCTTCTTGCCTTGGGTTTTTTATTCTATTTTATTTTTTAATTTTTTTTATCCTCACCTGAGGATATTTTTTTTTTACTGATTTTTAGAGAAAGTGGAAGAGAGAGGGAAAGACAGAGAGAAATGTCGATGTGAGAGAAACATCAATTGGTTGCCTCCTGCACACACCTAACCAGGGCCAGGGCCAGGGCCAGGGCCGGGGCCGGGAGGAGCCTGCAACCAAGGAACCTGCCCTTGACCGGAATAGAACCAGGAATCCTTCAGTCTCTAGGCTGACACTCCATCCACTGAGCCAAACCCTCTAGGGCTACCTCGGCCCTTTCAGTTGACCAGAAAGATCCCACAGCTCTCAGACCCATCATTCACACTTTCCAGGGGAGAAAAATCTCTCTGACAACAAACAGAACTGGAGAGAAACAATATAATAATCAAAATGGCAAAAGTACAGAAATAATATAAGAACCAGATGATCAGCAAAAGCAACACTTAATACGTCAATTAATGGAAGAAGAGCAGCAATCAAAAACTACAGAGTGCAGGATGATGCTGATGAGTTCCTGATTAGAAGGTGATATGATTTAAGTGTTCAGGATTTCTAGCTCTTTCCACCGGAATGTGCACAGTAGGAGTTTTGTAAGGTTGCTAAGCAATGCCTGACAACCAGACTCTGGGGTGAATCACTCATCAGGAATCTTTGATAACTCTAGTAAGGGAATAATTTTAGTTCACCAGAGTTAAATTTTAGAAACCCTTAATAAATCATGAGTTAGAATAACTAGTAAGTTGTCTTTAACCATGCATAAAAATACAAATCTATAATTGCCCATTTTTCATGGTAACAACCAAAAAGTAGACATATTTTTAGAAAAAAATCATTCACTTAGTCAAAACATATTTGTTGAACACCTACTATGTGCCAGGGACTGTTCTAGATACTAGAACAGACATTACAGAACCATAAATGGAAAACCATTAATGCTATTCTAGAATTCCATCAGGAAAACAAGGCTCAGAGAGGTAAAACAATCTGTTCAGAGCTGCAAAGCACTGTGCTCCCTGAAAGGCCACCTGGCCGTGTTTGGCTCAGAGAAGCCCCGTGATCCACCAGCTTGCCCCTGGCCCTCAGAGAAGTCTCTGAGGGCTGGGAATGCCAGGACACAGGGCTTGGCTGTTGAGCATCTTGGAAAGTCTCCCACTTGACCTTGGGACCTCTGTGGTCAAGTGAGGGAAAGTCTATGACACAGTGTGGGTTTTTATTGGACGCAACCACTGGCGAAGCTTGCCGTCATCTGGAGTGATGGAGAAAATTAAGTTACCACATTCTCACGTTTCAGCCTTTCGCCCGTTTTCCTTCGCAAACAGGAAATGTTTATTTAAATACAGCAGTCTCCAGCATGTTCCGGAGCCAAGTGAAAAACCAAAGATGTCCACTCTTGCCCCGCTCAACTGTTCAGGCCACCACCTCGCTGTGGGTGCGAAGAGGGCCTCTGCCTGCCTCTAGGCAGGATGGGGAGAGGGGGCCCCGAGAGAGTTCATTTTCATCTGTCTCCTCTTTTCCAGGCCGAGATTGTGGTTGGAGAAGAATTACATCTGTGGGCTCCTTTTGTGCTCAGAAGGGTAAATGCAACATCTGTTTACTCTGTGCTCCATGGTAAATGTTTTGTTTCAGGCACAACCATTCACTTCCTCTCCTCCTGCCCTCTGCTACACGGATAATAAATTATACTGAATTCTCCTCTGAGTTTATTTAACTTTCTTGTGGGTGTCACCTCCTCACTGAGGGGGGAAAATTGTCAGTAGTTTTGAAACTACTAAGAGTTTCTCTTTCTGTGAGGTGTACCGCCATTAGGGAGAAGAAGCTGAGACATAGACCCCCAACTCTGATAGGAGCTTCATTACGAACAATTCAGCAGGCCCCGTTCCAGGCCTGAAGCTAAGTCCAAAAGGGGATCACATTGTCCGCACACAGGTTTTCTTTAATGCTGCCCCACAAGCAGACACGGCCTCAAAATTAACAAATGCCCAGAGAACAAAGCGTGATTGCATGCTTGTGCGCACACACACACACACACACCACACACACACCCCTTCAGAAAAGCCTCTTTGGGAGGTAGAGCAGCAGGAATGAAGAAGGGAGAAAATGTTTCTTCTTTGCTATAAAGCACAGAGAAAACGTTTGAGATCAGAAAATGAATTTTAGGAAGATCCCAAGCATCTGACAGCAATGCCGACAAAACATACACCCCATGAAAAACAGCCCTGAGAAGTTCAGAGGGCTCAGTAAAGGATGTTTCCTTTCCCCCCTCTTTTGCTTACATTCTTTAAGTTGAATTGCAGGCTTTTTTTTTTTCTTCTGTGTATGCAATGTTTTTATACACAGTTACTGGAATGCAGTAGATACTCAAGTAATGTTTGTGGAAGGGAGGAAGGAAGGAAGGAAGGAAGGAAGGAAGGAAGGAAGGAAGGAAGGAAGGAAGGGAGGAAGGAAGGGAGGAAGGAAGGGAGGGAGGGAGGGGGGAGGGAGGAGCTTTTCTCTAAAGAAATCATTTGCATAGGCATGCCAATTATCTCCCCAAAAGTTTGCAGACTTAAAATGTTATATCTGAGTTGACTGAGAGTGAAGGGTGGTGAAGGGCTATGGGCGGGCTGCTCCTAACCCTTACTACATTCATCCTGACCTAGCTTGCTCCTAAAGGTTACCCCTTCTCTCCAGGAAGGCAGAGCCCAGAACAAGGCCAGCCTTGCTGCATCACCCCATTGCACCCCAAAGTGGCACCAGTGTCCAGAATCAAGGCAGCCAAGACTTGTGTCTTCCAAAGCACCTCCTACTCTGCCAATGCCTGCCAGTGACCATGACTCCAGCAGGGGCCCATGGAAATGCCAAGGACTCCAGTCTCCGCCCAACTCTTCTCAGCTGTAGAGCAGATGGGAGCCCCCAAGCCACCTGAGTCCTCTGGGGTGGGGTGCCCATGAAGTCCTGCACCTATGAAGCTCGTGAAGACATCCTATGTGTCAGAAGGAGATGGCCCACTCGCCTCTGTTTCCCAAAATGCAACACGATTTTGAAAATAGGGGAGAAGTAGTCTCAAGAATCCCACAGGAGAGCTCAAGTCAATGTAAGCTATCTGCTGTAATGCATATCTGAAGCAGCCACAGTTGCCTATTCTAAGCCCCAAGCCCAATCAGAACCCTCTCCCGGGACCCTTTGACTATAGATCTTGACCGAAACTGACTTTTGTTCCAAGGAAGTCCAGCAGAGTAGTAGAGGTGTAGACTTAGGAACCAGATATGCTTGACTTAACTAGCTACATGACTTTGAGCAAATGACAAGATGGCTTAACTGTAAAGTGAAATGATGAGCATTACCAGTATTCTATATAATAAAAGGCTAATATGCAAATCGACTAAAAGGAGGAACGACACTATGATCTGCACATGCCACTAGGGGGCAGATGCTCTAGGCAGGAGCTGGCCCCTGATGGTGAGTGTGCTCCCATGGAGGAAACACGGCTCAGCCAGAAGCCCTGAGCCTCAACCACCTTTGCGGCAGGGTTAAGGATGTCCATGGGGAGTGGGCCTAAGCCAGCAGTCAGACATCCCTCAAGGGCTCCCAGACCTGGCTGAGGGATGCCCCTCCCCCCAGTGCACAAATCTGGTTCACCAGGCCTCTAGTAACTAATAAGACTGTTGTAGGGAAACAATGAGATAGTACATGCAAACAAACTGAGGCAGGAAGCACTCATCAAACATTAGCTACAGTTATTTTTTCATTAAGCTCATTTGGAGCTTTCAGAAAAGCTCCAGGAAAAAGGAAGGCCATTCTATTGTGTCTCCACCCAAGAATACAGAAAGAGGAAGATTGGAAATGAGGTGGCAGGGGGTGATGGCCAGGAATAACATGTCCTAACACAATTCAGCTCAGATTTAGCACCCTTCTCTTCCAGCCTAAAGTCAAGAAGGCAGAAGGCATCTACCCCTAAGACATGTTGGGAAAGAGGATGGACAGAGAGCGAGTCACAGAGGAAGTCTACCACACCAGCAAACTCTCACCCACTTCTGGGCTGTGTTCCCAGCCCAGTTCTACCCTTTCTCCCCCCGCCCCCCTCCCTACTCCCCAAACTGCAGGCTAGGAAGAGCCCACCCCGAGTCCCAGTTTTGAATCTGGTCTGAGGATCAAAATGATAAATGATTCCAAAACGTTGACATATGAAATGTAAATATTTGGTTGCACAATTGGGGTTAAAACGAGGGTCAATCCACCCCACTCTCCAAGTGCCTCTCCTCCCGCTGCCAAGCCCAGGACCTGAGGCTGAGTGCGGTTTATAAGATTATAGCGCTTGGTCTCATTTAAAGGGTTGTCAGCATTTCCATTCTCCTTCTCTGGCCCTTTCGGATAGGCATTTATAAGCGAGCCATAAAAACCCTGGCTGCAGCTTGGGCATCTCCGGGCAGGGTGCTCCGGGCAAGGGGTGTTTTGAGAGCACCCTCTCTGAATTCGTTTGGTTCCTCAGAAGTTAGACCTTCGAACACACACACACACACACACACACACACACACACACACACACTCTTTCAAGTTTCCCTGCTAGGGCTGGCCCATTCTGATCTCCAAGCGGCTCACAGTGTGGGGCCCTCTTTTCTCTGCGCCTGAGGCCCCATCACCCTGTCTCCTCTGTCCCTCTTTCAGAAGCTCGGATCCCTTCTCCTCCCCTAAGACCTCCTGGGCTGAGATGTTCTCTCCTCCGTCTCCCGCCAGCATTCTCCTCGGAAGCTGTCAGCGGGGCCGCGCCGCAGCCCTCACCCCTGGAGAGGCACTGCTCTTTGCCTATCGCAGACCGCTGTCCCCAGACCTGCCCCAGAGCCACAGCCCCCTGCCAGAGAGTGAAGCATCCCATCCCGAGGAGGGCGAGAGCAGAGGCTGCACGCAGCCTGGCCAAAGGGAAAAAAGAGGCAGAACCCGGCGCGCCTGGGGGGCCTCTCTCCGGAGCCCAGGTGGGTGGCCCGAGCGGGGCGGGGCAGGGGTACTCACAGGCGCTCGGCGTTGCGGGGGATGCCGCGAGGAACCGCCCGGAGGCCCAGCCCGTGGCAGTCCACGCTGGCGGCGGAGCAGGTACACTTGGTAGGGCAGGCGGCGGCGGGCCCCCCGCTCAGGACACTCGCCAGCGCCAAGGCCAGCGCCAGGCGGGCGCGCGCGGTGGCGCCGGCCCCTGTCCGCCCGGGGGCCATGGTGCGCAGGGGCCCGCGCCCGGAGGAAGCTGCCTCCGCGGGGCAAGATGCGTGGAGCCCGGGGAGACGCTGGGGAGCACGGACGGCCTGGGGAGCAGGCGGTGGAGTTGGATCGGAGGAGGAGGAGCGAGCTCGGCGCTCAGGCGCACGGGGCGCAGGAGGAACGGGGCGCGCCGGGCGAGAGAGAAGAAGGCGGCGGCAGCTCCATCGGCGGGGCCGATGCTGCCCCGCTGCGCATCGCTTGGAGCGCCCAGGTGCCGAGCGCCCCCTGGCCCCGCTGGCCCGCTGCCCGGGGTGCGGAGCGGGTCGGGGACCTGGGGCGGCAGCGCCGTGGGGCGCGGTGCCCGAGGGGGTCCGCCTTGGAGCTGGGCTCGGGAGCCCGGCAGTGGCGGCCTGGGCACAGGGCAGCCGGGTGAGCTGGCCGGCGCTGGCTCTCTCCATTCACTGAGCGAGCAGGGCAGACACCAGAGACGCGGGCCCACCCCTCCCGCCCCCCACAAAAAACGCCAGCTCCGCCTCTCATTGGCTGCGCTGCGCGTCATGTTGACTAAGTTGAGAACTTTGCTAGAGCAACCGAAGCCCGGAGGGAGGGGGCGGCAGAGGAGGGAGAAGGAAGGGAAGGGAAGGGTCCAGGACAGCCGGGGCCCCAGAACTGGGACTCCCTCGCCAAGGACAAATCAGGCTGGTGGTGCCTTTTCGTTAATCTGGCACTGAGCTAGGCACTCTGCTCAAATATTTTTCTTTCGGCCCCAACACCGTCCCGGCAAGGGGGCATGTAAGTACCCCATTTTATAGATGTAAAAGAAAAAAAAAAGCTCAGAGAAGTGACGTGACTTGCCAGAAGTCACACAGCTACTAGGAACCCCCAAACCATTGCACTGTCTAGTTCACCCACGTTTTTACATCACAGGCCATCAAAGCTGCATCGCTACCACATCAGCAAAGATCCTCAAAGACGCCACCTAATCTTGACAAAGATCCACAACCTATTCCTAAAGGACCTACTATGCTGCCCGAATGCACGCGGCAGCCACACAGGTCACAGACTACGGCTGTCCGTGTCCTTCAGGTCGCTGATGACAAACCCAACCCCTTTGCCCAGACCCAGTGCCTGCTGTGCCGCTCCCAGCAGTGATGCTGCCTCCATAGTCCCTGTCCGCCTGCAAGGGGACCCACGGCCAACCATGCCACCTCTGGGGCTTCCTTTCCTCAAAGACAGGGGCCACAGCCCCGTGCCCACCTCACTGGGTAGTGGGGGGCATCAAAGAAGAGAAAGTGTTTTTTTTTTTGTTTTTTTTTTTTTGCAAAACAGCCCTTCACAGAGGAGGCAGCGCCTCTGCCCCCGGCGCCTTCCCACTTCAGTGCCTGCTCTGAATTGGCCAGGACTGAGCTTTTCCAGATGCCTGTGGGAGGAGCTCCTGTGTTACAGGCTCCATAAACACTGGGCGGAATGAGTTTGTTTGTTTGTTTGTTTGCTTGCAGGCAGAGAGCAGGAACTGGAGGAAGTGTTGCCCAGACTTCCTTGGGGTCTGCTCACACTGGAGAAGTCTGAAGGAGCCCCGCTCATCCACACGTTCACACGTACACACGCATGCTTACAAACACTCAGGCTCACACTCACACTCAGTCACACACACACGTACACACGCACATGGGTTCTCAGAACACAAGCACAGTATCACATGTACCAACGACGAAAACTACGCGGCTGGGAACTCTTTTCTTTTCTTTCATAGAAATGCTATTCTGATTCCTTCTACCTCATTTTCCTTCAGGAAACTTTCAATTATTTGACCACATCTTGTGACTGTAGAGGTGCAGAATTTATTTTATTATACTTAGCAGAGTTTCAAAGTCCTAGTTCCAGGCACCTAATTGTACATATGTGCATACACATATACACACATGCACACTTCAGCCTCCATCATTCATAAACACATTAGGTGCAATTTACGGCTGTTATTCTTGGGAACAGCTCTCCTCGCAGATGCTGTTGTGACCGCCCTCTGGTGGCCACAGAGGTCTTTGGGACTCTGGTCTTTGGGGTGACTTCAGCATTTAAGAACTCTTAACCATCCTTTCCTCTGAAGCTTTCCTCCAAACCTTGAACCAATTTAGTACCAGGTCTGAGGCAGACGAGAGAGCTGGGCAAAGGCCCAAGGGCACACAAGCATCTCAGACAGTCTGGAGCAGAAAAGAGTAGGGTTTTCTTTGTTTTCCCAAATGCACACTAGAGCATGTTCTGAATCCCTTCAGGCCGGGCCTGGGTCTGTGCTCTGAGCACAGTGGGGAGGGGGAAGCTGTGTTTCCTTTTAAACTGCTGCGGGGTTCATGAGCCACTATATCTTTGGATGACTTCATAGGCAATGAAACATGCTTTTCCCTGGGAGAACAGAGTACAGGGGGTCAATCATCCCCAAGCAAGAGGCAAGTGTAAGAAACAGGAAGTATACAGGACACTGGCTCCACAGGATCAGGGACTGTTTGGGCTGGAACAACCTCAGAAATCACCTAACTCAGCGTTTCTGCAAGTGCATTCTGACAACTGCCAGTTCTGTGTGTTTCTTCATGGGTCCATCATGGGGTGGGGGTCGTTTCCTAGGACAAAACAATAGAATGAAAAATGCCACTCACTTTCACCTGTCTCAGAGATTTGCATCACAAATAAGTGAATTTAAGGCCCCAAGAAGTACTGTGGTAAGGAGATTGGATTAAGCTGTGTTTGACCCTGTTTCCCAGGATAGCTGACCCCTTTACATGTAAACTTAAAATTCTCTGGACTATTTAGAGAACCCTCAATATCATTCAAATCTGTATAAACTAACGGGGAAACTGAGTCTCAGAGGGGAGAAGTCTGGGTAAATCCTTGGGAAGTCAGGCTGTTGGGTCAGATTTTTTTTTTATGTCTAAATGTCAACGATGTTTTTATACCCTGTGATGTGATTATTTTTCAGAGTTCCACAGAAGCCTCCAGAATCAACTTTCAGATTTTTCTCTTTTTTCCTCATAGGTTTCTCAAAGCAAACTGCCCACTTCAAACTCCTCTACCTGTTTTCTGTGGCTTGGTTAAAGGCACCATCATTCATAGGCCAGCGAATAAACTACTTGAAGGTAAAAAGGCCTTTGGGTAGCATACAACATTTATAAGGGGGAAAATGAAGGATACTTGAGAAAAGATAAGAACCAAGGTAGGATCTAGGTGTCAAGCCCAAGATTTCCAAATCCCCAGGAGGGAAAGACTGATTGGCCTGACTTAGGCCACGTGATCACTGTCTTGGCCAGAGAAGACAAGAACCTATGGGTGGCAGTTCCATGGAAACTACACTCAGCTGGCAGGTAGGAGCAGTGCTCTCAAAGGAAAACTGGGGAACTGTTAGCTAAAAAAAGCAGCTAAAAACTGGGGAGCTGTCAGCTAAAAAAGCAGAACGCAAAACAGCACCAAAGCACCTTTCCTCTGTCTCACACCACAGCCATGCAGTTCCCGAGCCTGTCAGTTCTCCCCATCATTGTCTCTAGAGTTTGTCCCTACTTCCTGAACTTGGAAGTAGTTTTCTGCCTGTACCACCTCATCTCCCCTCAGTCTCTGACACCACTCAGCATCTCTCCTGAATCATCCTTCTCTGCTCTTTCCTAACTGGTGAGTCCCAACTCAGTGTAGCTGGCCATTTCTCCAGGAAATCTCACTGGACCAGACACTTGAATCCTAAAGGGCAGTGGCTCTATCTAGTCCATTCACTCCACCATTTTATTATAAACACTTCAAGCTTACAGAGATGTCTAATCCATTTTTGCATGCCTGATACCTAAAGCTACAAATAAATCTTTGATGGCTGATGAATAAATAAATGAACAAATATGTGAATGAATAATCTTCCTAGTCAGCTAGCTTATTTGACATTCTCTTATTGCAGTTTTACTTATTTTGGTGAGTGTTATTTGATCTTTTAGAGGAAGAGGAGAAGATTACGTTCTTCCAGAATTTCTGGGATAGGGAGTTGAAAATTATACCCCCACACTCCTTTCTGATTTTTTGCGCCCACCCCGTTGACAGTTTCCATTTGTGCTGGTCATTCTCTGGTAGATTGTCCAGGTCACTCTCTGCCCACTGTCTCCCTATTTATTCCCTAGGAGGCTGACCTCTATGGGCTGCATCACCTGCCTTCCCTTGGGTCTGGCCATGTGGGGAACAGAGAGCTGGAAAAAAAGGGCAGGACTTCCTCCACAAGAACAGCAATTTGACTGTGGTTTACTTCCTCTACTGAAGGTCATAGTTCATGTCCTCCAACTACCATTCCCACTCCCTTATCTCTATAGAGGGTAGGAGAAGGCAACAGCTTCCCACTGTTGCCAAACCTGGGTTAGTCCCCCATCTCTTATTGATTTCTTAATCCTGACTCACTTTTCTAAATAGTCCCTTTACTAACTTATTTCAGTTATGTCATCTGTTTCCTATTAGGGACCCCTGAAACTGGTACATTACTTCATAGAGACACTGAGGCAGATCAGGGAGCAGGTGAACAGGGAGGGAGTGGAGGGAGAATCCATGAAAACTCCATTTTGGGATTAAAACTGTGATCTCTGTTAAAACCTCCTTGGAGAAAGAATAACTCATGTACATGAATTTTTAGGTCATTTCTGGAGATCGGGATTAAGGGAAAGGTACCATTAGTTGTACCTGGGAGGCAATTTTTTAAAATGCAAATTGCTTCTTTCTTTCTGCCTTGAGAATGAAGGAAATAATAAAGGTTTACTGCCAGTTAAACTATTGAGCTCCCGCAAGGGGCAGGATCCACTCTGACTAGATAAATATTTGAGGAATTAAAACACAATTTTAAAATATACTAGAAGCCCAGTGCACAAAATTCATGTATGGGGAGAGGGAGTGTCCCTTAGTCCAGCCTGCACCTTCTCCAATCTGGGACCCCTTGAGGGATGTTGGATGCCCCTCTCACAACCCAGGATTGCTGGCTCCCAATTGCTTACATGCCTGCCTTCCTAATTGCCCCTAACTGCTTCTGTCTACCAGCCTGATTACCCCCTAACCACTCCACTGCCAGCCTGATAGAAGCCTAACTGCTCCCCTGCCAGCCTATTTGCCCCTAACTGCCTCCCCTACAGTCCTGGTCTCCCCTAACTATTCTCCCCAGCAGGTCTGGGTCCCCCCAAATGGTCCTTTCCTGCAGGCCCGGTCACCCCCAATTTCCCTTCTCTGCTGACCTGGTCACTCCTAACTGCCCTCCCCTGCAGGCTTGATCACCCCCAACTGCCCTCCCTTGCAGGCCTGGTCCCTCCCATCTTCCCTCCCCTGTTGGCCTGATCACCTACAACTGCCTTCCCTTGTAGGCCTGGTCCCTCCCAACTGCCCTCCTCTGCTGGCCATGTTGTGGTGGCCATCTTGTGTTCACATGGGTGCAGTCATCTTTGACCACATGGGGGCAGCCATCTTGTGTGTTGGAGCGACCGTCAATTTGCATATTATTTCATTAGATAGGATTAGATAGAATAGAGGCCTGCTGCATGGGTGGGAGCCAGCTGGTTTGCCCTGAAGAGTGTCCCAGATCAAGGTGGGGTTTCCTTGGGGCATGGGGTGGCCTGGGTGAGGATTCTGTGGTTTGTAGGCCAGCCATGCCCCCCAGTGATCCAAGTAGAGGAACTGGTATCTGGGATTTATTTATCTTCTATAATTGAAATTTTGTAGTCTTGAATGGAGCCAGGCCTCCTCACTTCATGGCTGCCACCATTTCTGTTGGGATTTATTTATCTTCTATAAGTGAAACTTTGTAGCCTTGAGAGGAGACCAAGGCAGGCCAGGGCAGGCAGAAAGCTTGGCTTCCTCCATTGCCAGAGAAACCTAAGCCTCTCTCCTGCTCTCCGTGGCTGTAGCCATCATGGTAGGGTTTATTTGCATACTCACTCCTAATTGGTTGGTGGGCATGGCTTGTGGGTGTAGCATATGTATGGTCAATTTGCATATTACTCTTTTATTAGATAGGATAATCGATCCTGGAAAAGAAGATAGAGCCACAGAACTTTCCAAAATCCAGATCCACCTATAGTGGACAAGCATTACTTGGTCTTCACTCCAACTATGTAACTGGTTCAGAGTTTTCTTATTGCAGACAGGTAAGTGCAATCATAGGCTTCTCCAAATTATGCAATGAAGATTTGTCTCATATTTGAGTAAAGCAAAACTATCACTGGGGAAATGGCTCTCTAATGTGAGGAATATTAATCACCCAATTAACCAGAACACCTGTTCATAAAACTCACTCTACCCAAGGAACTAAATTAAACAAAGTGTGAGGATGTGCCACATAGACTTGGTGGTGGCATCTGCATTCTTGGATGGCCTCTTTGGCACTGGTGTTGACAAAACTCTCTAGCCAGCTGTTAGGCTTGACAGAAATTTCAGAATGCCAGACTTGTTTAGCAAGCAATGATTAGTGCAAACTCAGAAAATTCCTCTTGCAACTCCACTGATGTCCCTGACATGCTTCGGCATGTTCTGAGTGTTTTACATACAGTAATTCTCTAATCTTCACAACAACCAAATGAAGACATCCCCTACTGTGGCCAAAGTTGGCTCACAGATCCAATGTCTTCTTCCTGGATACACATGAAGACTACATTTCCCAGTGTCCCTTGCAATTGGGTTGGGGCTGTGTGTCTCATTTTGACCAATGAAGTATGTGCAGAAGTGATGCATGCCACTTTCAGAGTTGGTCTTACATAATCAGGCAAGCCTTTTTTTTTGGCTGGACAAATACAGGGTATCCAGTGAAGGATCAGAAAGTGCCCTGAGATAACGGTAATGCCACAGACAGAAAGACACTAGCATTCCTGAATCAACACATGGAAGGCAGTGGCCAAACTTAAATTCACCATTGAGATTTGGGGGTTGTTTATTATAGCCATTAGCATAAATTACCCAGGCTGATATATCAATGTAATCTTGCAATTATGTTTTCCTAAATCACAAAGGCCCAACCTTGTGGAAAACTACTGTTCTATGTGGCATGATTTCAGAAACAATAAGAAATTTTCCCCTCCCCCAAATAATACCTCTTCCTATTGGTTGAGAACATGCTTTTAATAAGTAACCCTCATTATCTTTCCTTAATTTATTCCTTATTTATTCATTCAACATATATTTACTTCCTAGGTACAGGTAATGTTATACATGACACAATGAGGCAAAGTAAATGATTGCACTCTCATGGAGTTGGGTATTGGCAGCTGATATATAATAATCAATTAAACAAGACAGTAAATATATAATTACTAATTACAAAGTTTTGGAAAGGGAATTAACAGGGTGATGTGATAAAGACTAATTGTGTCTGAAAAAGTTTCAAAAAAGTGGTCAGGGGGAAAAACTTAAAAGATAAGAAGCTAGCAATGATGTAATAAGGGATGGAATAAGTAGGTCACCAATCCAAGAGACAAAGCAGCTTATGCACAGATCCTATAGTATAAGTGGGCTAGCTGGATGAACATAAAGAAAGGCGGGCACTATAGATGAATCCTAGAACATGAGGGATACCTGTTCCGGGAAGGTGAGAATTCTCCTTCACTGTTTTATTGACCCTAGTCTATGTGAAATGTTACAATGAGTGATATTATTGCTTTGATTTGTGTCTGAAGAGAAACCTAAACTCTTGGATTAATCTGACCTAACATCAATTCTATTGCAGTTCCAGGCGGTTTTGCATACAAGGGGGCTGGTAAACTAAATTTGTATTAAAGCTATCTGTATAGGCAGCAGCACATTTTTTTTCACGGCTTTAAAATTTTCCAAATTAAAAGCCAGAAATTTGTTAGATCATATTTTAAAAAGTAACACCCAACTGGATGATAGCTATAAGAATTCCACTTTAAATAAAAAGACAAAAAGAGGGTAAAAGTAAAAGGATGGGAAAAGAATACAGCAAGAAAACATTAGTCAAAGAAAGAGTGGCTATAATAACATTAAATAGAGTAGATTAAAAATGCGCATTATTTCTCTGGATAAAAAGGGACATTTCATAATTATAAAGGGGTCAATTCATCCAGAAGACAGAAAAATCCTAAATATGAATGCACCCAACAACAGAGCTTCAAAAATCATGAAAACAAAACCTAGTAGAACTAAATCAAGAAACAGCCCACTCACAGTTATAGTTTGAGGTATCCACACTGTTATCTCAGTAATTGGTAGAATAGGCAGACAACAAATCACTAAGGACATATTAGACACTTGAAAAACACTAACAATTAAATAAGCCTAATTGACATTGAGAGAACTCTCCAGCTAACAGTGGCAGAGTACACATTATTTTCAACAAGATAAACTCCAGTTTGGACTATAAAGCAAGGTACAATAATTTTAAAAGGATTCTAATTATATGAAAATATTTATTTGGCCATGAAGAATCACAGACATAGGGATATATGGAAAATCATTTAAAATGTTGAAAATCAAACATCATTCTTATAAATAAACCAGGGTGAAAGAAGAAATCACAAGAGAAATTAGAAAATATTTTGAAGTAAATTAATCTGAAAACACAAATCAAGAACATTAATAGAATGAAGCAGTGTTTAGAGGGAACATTTTGTCACTAAATACTAATATTACCAAAGAATGGAGGTTAAAAATCAATAACCTAAGATTCTACTTTTAAAAACTAGATAAAGAAGAACATGTCAAACGCAAAGTAAATAAAAGGAAGGAAATTATTAAATAAAGAGCAGAAATCACTAAAATTGAAACAGGAATGCAATGGAGAAAAACCATTGAAATCGAAATTGCTTCTTTGAAAAGATAAATAAAATAGAAAAAATACTTTTAAAGTAATGTTTATTTAAAAAGAGAGAAAACAGCCCTAACTGGTTTGCCTCAGTGGACAGAGAGAGTCAGCCTGTGGACTGAAAGGTTCCAGTCAAGGATGCATGCCTGGGTTGTGGGCTCCATCCCCAGCGGGGGGAGGGGGGAGGCGAGGAGAGGTCGTTCAGGAAGCAGCCCATCAATTATTCTCTCTCATTATTGATGTTTCGATCTCTTTCCTTTTTCCTTTCTCTCTGAAATCAATAAAATATATTTAAAAATAAAAGAGGAAAGATATAAATTATTAATATTATGTATGAAATAGGGGATATTTCTATATAGCTAACTAAAATTAAAAAATAATAGTAGACTATTATGAAAGCTTTATGCCAAACATTTGAGGCCCAGTGCACAAAACTTGTGCATGGGTGGGTGTGTCTCTCTGCCCAGCCTGCACCCTCTCCAATGTGGAATCCCTCTCACAATCCAGGACTGCTGGCTCTCAACTGCTTGCCTGCCTGCCTTCCTGATTGCCCCTAACTGCTTCTGCTTGCCAGCCTGACTGATATCTAACTGCTCCCCTGCCAGCCTGACTGCCCCTAACTGCCCTTCCCTGCAAGCTTGGTCACCTCTAACTGCCCTCCCCTGCAGGCCTGATCCCCCCCAACTGCTCTCCACTGCAGGCCTGGGTCCCCCCAATTGCCCTTCCTGGCAGGCCTGGTCACCCCCAACTTCCCTTCCCCACTGGCCATCTTGTGGTGGCCATCTTGTGTCTATATGGGGGCAGCCATTTTTGATCACATAGGGGCAGCCATATTGTGTGTTGGAGTGACAGTTAATTTGCATATTAATCTTTTTATTAGATGGGATATAGATGACATAGACAAATTCCTTGGAAGACAACAATTTAAAAAGCTCACTCAAGAATAAATAGTTAAATTAGCCCTATTAAAAATTGAATTCATACTTTAAAAACCTTATGAAGAAAACCCAGGTTAGATGGTTTCCCTGGCAAATATGACCAATTTTACACAGCCATAAAATAAGAAAAGAGAGAACACTTTATAACTCACTAATTAGGTCAGATTTACTCTGATAGCAAAACCAAAACATTATTTTTTTCCCTTTTTTATCGTCTAAAATTTTGCATATGTTTCCTTTTTCCCCAATTGACAGCCCTCCCACCAGGCATTTCCACCCTGGGCAAGCCCCCACTGCCCCAGCATCTGTGTCCATTGATTATGCGAATATGCATGCTCTCTAATCCTCTCCCCTCTCATCCCCTACCATTTGTCTCTAAATCAATCTAATCTTGTTAATCAAATTATGTTGATCATTATATCCCACATATGAGTGAGATCATGTGATATTTATCTTTCTCCAACTGGCTTATTTCACTTAGCATAATGCTCTCCAGTTCCATCCATGTTGTTGTAAATGGTAAAAGTTCCTTCTTTTTTACTGCAGCATAGTATTCCATTGTGTCGGTGTACCAGTCTTTTAATCCACTCATCTGCTGACAAGCACTTAGCCTGTTTCCAAATCTTAGCTATTGTAAATTGTGCTGCTATGAATATAGGGGTGTGTATATATCCTTTCTGATTGGTGTTTCTGGTTTCTTGGGATATAGTCCAAGAAGTGGGATTACTGGGTCAAATGGGACAAAGACATTATTTAAAAATAAAAATTATATATCTACATTCTTCCTAAATTTAAAAAATCTTTTACAAAATATAAGAAAATGAAATTCAGTAATAAACAAAAAGAATAATATATTATTACAAAGTAGAATTTATACCAGGTATGAAAAGTTGGTTTAATACCTGAAAATTATTCCATGTCAGTTACATTAACAGAATAAAAAGGAAAAGCCTATGATCTTCTAGGTAGATATAGAAAAAGCATTTGGCAATTTTTCACATGTATTTGTGATACAAATTCTTATGAAACTATGAAAAAGGGGAACTTCTTCACCTTGATAAAGGACATCTACCAAAAATTACAGTTAATAAATGATAAAAGAATGAATGCTTTCCTCCTAAAATCAGGAACAAGGCAAGGATGTCTGATTTCATCATTCATTTTCAACACCATACTAGAAGTCTTAGCCAATGTAGTAATATGAGAAAAGTAAAAAGACATACAGATTTTAAAGGAAGGCATAAACTTCTATTTACAGACATGATTATATACATAGGAAATCCCAAAGAATCTACTTATAAGTTTAGTAAGGTTGCAGAATAGATAGCCAATATATGAAAATCAACTGTTTTCTTAGATACTATCAATGAATAAACAGAAATTACAAAAGCATTATCATTTACAACAGTATTAAAAACATGAAATACTTAAAGACAAAACCAACTAAATATATGGGAAATTTAAATGCTGAAAAGGACAAAATGTTGATGAGATAAAACCAAGAGGACCTCATAAATAGATAGATGCAATTGTGCTCATGGATTGGAAAATTCATTATTGTTAAAATGTCAATTCTCCTCAAATTGATCTGTACATTCAGTGCAATCCCAATCAGATTCACAGCATAAGTTGTTTTTTTTTTTTGGTAGAAATTGACAGGAGAATTCAAAAGATTATATAGAAAAGGTTTATATATTCTATTCTGGTCAAGGTAGCATATATAGGTTGCAGGCTCCTCTTTAGCCCTGACTCTGGGGCCCAGGCAGGAGGCAACTAATCAGTGTGTTTCTCTCACATTGATATTTCTCTCTGTCTTTCCCTCTCACTTCCACTCTCTCTAAAAATCAATGGACTGATTGATGCTTCTCTGTCTCTGGATTTGTTTTTTGTTCATTTTGTTTTATTCATCAGTTAGTTCATTATATTCCACAAATGCGTGAGATCATGTGATATTTATCATGGATCAGATCATCGAACCTCAGAGGAAAGGCAGGGGAGGATGGGGGAAGGGGAAAAGATCAACCAAAGGATTTGTATGCATGCATATAAGTATAACCAATGGACACAGACACTAGGAGCAAGAGTGCATGGTGGGGAGGGGGGACAATGGGAGGATAAGGACATATATGTAATATCTTAATCAATAAAGAAAATAAATTTTTAAATAAATTTAAAAGTAAATACCAATGGAAAAAATTTTCGCAGGTGAGGATTAAAAAATACTATAAAGACACAGCAATCAAAACAGTGTAGTATTTGCAAAAAGAAAGACACATAGATCAAGGGAATAGAATTAAGAATTCAGGAATAGACCCACATATATAAGTTAATTGATTTTCTACCACAGTGCCAGGGTATTTCAATAAATGAAAGATAATGTTTTCATCAATGGGTGCTGGAACAATTGGCTATCTATATGCTAAGTAAGTAAATAACATTAACCTTTTTCCTGCACTCTATATAAATTAGCCTTAATTGGTCCATAAAATCTTGGAGAAGACTAGAAGAAAATTATTTTGAACTTGGGTTAGACAAAGACTACTTAGATAAGGTCTATAAAGCATAGGCCATAACAGAAGAAAACTAAGAAGTTGAACTTCATCAAAATTTGAAAAAAAAAAGTCATTTAAAATATTTTAAAGAAAACAAAAAATGATAAACTCATAACGTTAGTGGTTTAAGACAACAACAATTTCTTCACTTATAGATCAGAAATCCCCCATGAATCTCACTGGGCTAAGATCAAGGTGTTGGCAGGGCTGTATTTCTTTCTCGAGGTTCTAGAAGATAATCCCCTTCCAGCTTCCAGAGGCCACCTACTTTCCTTGGCTCATGCCTGACTTTTTTCAGCAACTTTTATCCGAGTCCTTCCTCTCCTGGTTCTCACTTCTGACTCCTTCTTCCACATTAAAGGACCCCTGTGATTACATTGGGCACACCCAGGTAAATTTTATTTTAAGGTCGGGTGATTTGCAATCTTAATTTTATCTACAAATTTAATTTTCTTCACCATGTAACCAACACATTCACAGATTCTGAAGATTAGGAAATGGACATCTTTGGGGAGCCATTACTCTGCGTACCACAAACGATGTGTATATTTTCAGTTTTATTTTACTGTGTAACACTTTTCCAAAGTGTCTATACTAATTTAGACTCTAGAATAGTGGAGTAGAATTCCAATTGCTTGATCTTTACCAAGGCTTATTTTTTTTCACTTTATTTTGTTGGTGTTATACTGGTAATCTCACTGAAATTTTAATTTCTATTTCCCCAATGACTAATGATGTTTAGCATCTTTTTCAGTGATAACTGGATTTTGGGAAGCTTCTTTTTTGAAGTACTTACTTGAATCTTCTGCCCATTTTTCTATTGGGTTTTTCTATCATTAATCTATTGGAGTTCCGTGGATATTACTGGTAGCAATCCTTGTCAAATATATATACTGTAAATATTTTCTCCCACTCTGTGGCTTGCCTTTTTACTTTCATGGTGGTGCCTTTTGACAAATAGAGGTACTGAATTCTAAAATATCCCAACTGTCCTTCACTGTTACTATTTTATGGTTATTCTATTTAAAAATTATTGCTTAAAGATATTTCCATGTTTTCATTTAGAAACCATATTTCTTAATATTTAGATGTACACTACATTTGGGATTTTTATATAATATGAGGTATAAATCAAAATTCAATTTTCTCATATTGCTATCCAATTGATAAAAAATTAATTTGTTGCTCCAACACTTCACTTCCTACTGCATTTCAGTTCTCACTTCTGTCATAAAATAAGTAAGCATATATGTGTGTGTCTTCTATGGATTTTTAAATTTGAAATGCAATGCCTTTAATTTTTAAAAGATCTGCCACTTTCTTTACAAATACTTTTCCCCCAAATTTCAAAAATAGTACTCTATATTTCTGTAAATATTATTTCAAATGTTCAAAATGTCCTTTTTAATATAATCTCTATCATATAGTTCCATTATTGCTGACTTGTAGAGCAATAGTTCCCATTTTGGTGTCAGCTGATCTCATAGTGGATTGCTTCTCTATGTAGCTTCATTTTTTTGTATGCAACCTTCTTTTCAGTGAGCAGTGTGTGTGTGTGTGTGTGTGTGTGTGTGTGTGTGTGTGTGTGTGAGTGTGTGTGCGCATGCACACACGCACATGCGAAAAGTATGCAAGATGACTTTGGGCTTAACACATAAGAGTTTATTTTTCTCTCATGCAAAGTCTGAAGCTGCCTTCAAAGCAGTGCTCCAGCAATCCAGCTGTTCCTATCCAGTGGCTAAACTGCCTCAAAATGCAGCTGCCACTGTCACTGAGGAATGAAAAAGGAAGAGTAGGAGATCTCATGCCTTCTTTTCTGTGCTTCAGTCTAGAAGTGACCTATGGCAACTTCCACTTACAGTCCATTGTTCAGAAATAAGTCACATGGCCCTAACTATAACTGGCCTGGAAATTGTGGAGGAGCACATGAATATTTGGTGAGCAGTAAACCTTTCTGCTGTTTACTCATGCATATCCTTTTGCCCCTTTTTTCCCAGTTATAGAAAACATTCAAGCCCTCCCTTCCCTCCAAGGGAAGCAACACAAATGTAAAATCAGTCATTTCATCCAGTTCAAGCTCCATCAGATCTGGACATGGTTCCCTTTGCCTTGAGGACTATATGAACCAAACAGACAAATGTTTGCTCCTCTGCCCAACACAGTGGTAGAATACCAGCGGATTTCAGTGACCACGTCCAGCCATTCAGGAAGGGGGACAAGGGACATGCACAGCAGTCACTTGTAGGCAGCAATGCTGGGCAGATGCTGTGCGGGCCCGCTTCAACGGGCATAGACGTTTCTTGGTTATTATTTAGTTTCTTTAGGAATGTTATATAATATCAGATTCTTGAAGCCTTATTTTTCAGTTATCGGTATCACTAATTTTCCCTCATGGTTGACTACTTCTGCCCTCTTGTGTATTCTGTAATTTTTGTTTGTGAATTGATCATCAGCAGGGATTTATATGTGCATGTGTACTGTAGTCAGTCGTCTGAAAGTATTTCTGGAAACTGCTTCAGGAAATCCACCAGTCCAGGGCTGCTTTTTTTTCAAGCATCAGTTTCTCAGTAGGAGATTTTTATGTCATAAGTAGGGTAAATTTAAACTTACATTCACCCAAGCACAAGGTTGGGGATTTGATTTCTCATGGGAAATTTCTGACTTCTCTGAGCCACAGGGCATTCAGTTAAAGACTTTCTTGTCCTTTTTCCAATCTCATTGCCTCCCAGAGATAACGGGCATCCTAAAGATGGTCTGCATCCTTCCCATTTGTGTATTTCTACTTTAATTGTGTATCTAAAATAGTATATATTATTGAAATATATATACTGTTTAAATATGTGTTTAATACATACATTTAAAATTTATATGATTGCCATCGTATTTGTAATCATTCACTGCAACTTGTCCCTCCCCGTCCCAGTAAGCATATATTCAAGATGTAAATATGCTGATAGAGATATCAAGCTAATTCATTTTAATTGCTGTATAGTATTTTATTATTTTTTAAAAACCCTAAAAAATTCTTCTTTTTTCTATGAATAGAAATATAGGTTGTTTTCAATTCTTCACTATTACAAATTATGCTGTATGAATATTCGTTGTACACATTTGTGGAAGAGTATTTGCGCTGTATAATTATTGTGGAGGTATTGGGTCATAGGATTTGTATATCTTTAACTGTATTGAAGATTAACAAATTACTATCCTAAGTGGTTGTGCCAATTTATATTTATAAGCATTTTGATGGACAACATAATGTTGGCTTTTCAATATTCAACTCAAACTTGGTTTTGTTATATACTTAACATTTTTCCATATAATAGATATAAATCTTATCTTGTTGTGGTTTTAATTTGCAATGATAAGATTGAGATTTTTCGTGATTATTGACTTTTCATGTTTCTTTTGTGAATTTTCCATTTGTCTATTATAAATTAATGTGTCCTTTATTGATTTATGAGAAACTTTTATGTTTCTGGATGTAATCCTTCGGCAGCTCTGTGAATAGTATTTCCTTCCAGTTTGTGGCTTGAAGGCCTTTCCTGGAATCTGAAGAAATCCTTACTTGGTTGACTTTTTTTTTTTGGTAATTTTAAAAAATATATTTTATTGATTATTTTACAGAGAGGAAGGGAGAGGGACAGAAAGTCAGAAACATCGATCAGCTGCCTCTTGCACACCCCCTAATGGGGTTGTGCCGGCAACCAAGGTACATGCCCTTGACTGGAATAGAACCTGGGACCTTTCAGTCCGCAGGCGGATGCTCTATCCACGGAGCCAAACTGGTTTCGGCTGGTTGACATTTATGGAGTCTGTTGCTAAAACGTATTGTTCATGCTTTAGTATAGCATGGACGCCCCAAGAGTAGGTGACATTTCCATGTTCCTAAGGGACCCATGCATATCTTACTCATAAAGCTGGGCTGAACTTTTCACTGAGCTGTGTTTCTGGGGCTCCTGACTGCCAGGAGGATGCAGGGTTCTCTGGTCACTATGGACTTTCTGGAGACCCTTCACTTGATGCTGTGAGAGTGTAAACTAAAAAGATTGGAGGCCTAACAAATCACTATTTTAGCAAGAACTCATTAGTAGTCATGGGAAAATTTCCTATAAGCCATTCACAAACTGAAAATGGTGCTTAGATGCAGGACCACTGGATTAGAAGTTCCTTCCCCTTCCCCTTCCCCTTCCCCTTCCCCTTCCCTTCCCTTCCCTTCCCCTTCTTCTTCTTCTCCTCTTCTCTCTCCTTCTTCTCCTTCTTCTTCTTCTCCTTCTTCTTCTTCTTCTTCTTCTTCTTCTTCTTCTTCTTCTTCTTCTTCTTCTTCTTCTTCTTCTTCTTCTTCTTCTTCCTTTTTTTTTTAACATAGAAGACCTATAAGCTCTCAAAAACATTGCACAAGGTTTCTACCATAACTTGTAAGGTTTAATTTTGAGAAAACATCATAGAAATAGGGCTAAAATTTATATTAGAGCCACCACACATGTATACTATATCTTGGTTGTTATTTAAAGAGCATGGAAAAGCCTTAGCTGTGCATTTCCAGCAAGGGCTGCCTTCTCCTGAAACCTCATTCTCACTATGTCCAGTTAACGATACATGAATGTAATATAGGCACCAACAATATCAGACGCTGTTCCAGGCTCAAATGGGCATCACTGATGGCCCAGACACTGGGGGAGAGGGACAGAAGAAATGACACTGAGAATGTGCATTCCTCTAGAACCTACTTCCTTTCTTCCTGCCGATCCTTCACAGAACCCAGACTCTTACTATTGCTCAGTCTGATACCACGCCTGGACCCAGCAGTCATGCCTGCTCAGCATTCCTACAGATGGATATCATTTTCCAGAATGGAGTTTGGAAAATGATATTTTTCTTCTGCCATGATAACACCCCACAATTAGGTGGGGGGGGGGGGAGCGAGAAACTGATATTTTTTGAGGTCATGCTTCATTTCCCCCAGCGTGATGCAGTCTAAGGAAAAGGGTTTGGTTTCTAAGAAGCAGTGGGGACTCTAGGAGCTGAGTATCTGCTGGGGTCTGTGCCTTGGAGTTTGATGAGTCTTTTGCAGTCTCCTTAAGTGGGAGACTATAAAATCCTGCAGAGAAATGGTTCAACATGCAGCCATTTGGTGAGGATTTGTCAGATCAATGAGGGCCGATTCTGAGTTCCCCACTGGGCTTCCTAATGTCCTGAGACACTCAGCAGAACTATCTGTTAAGAATATTTTCCCAAGTCATTTGTGTTAGATTATAGGCTATAAACTGCTTATTGTTGCCTGTCCCCCATAAATATAAAGCAATTATTTTTAATGTAGGCAGCTGTTGGGTTGGCTTCTCCAAGATGCTTTGCCCAGGGACTCACATTCTGCTGTTTTCTCCTTCATCAAGTGCATTTCTGATTGTGTTTCTGCTCCACTGCATACCACACACATGGTGATGGGGGGTATAAATTTTCCTGGCAGAGCTTTGTTTGGACAAAGGTTTCTATAAATATCCAAAAGGAGTTGAAGGTGCAGAGGGGCGATTTAAGTTATGTGAAATCTGGTGACTCAAACCCTCATCACAAACTCTACTTTCTTAAAATGACTTTGGAAGCACCAACCAATTTTTTTCTAACCTCCAGCAACAGGATTTTGAAGTTTGGAGAGCAACAATGCAGGAGCTGTAATCATGGACAACCACAGAACTGCAACATTCCAATGGGAATAAATACTTCAAACCCTCTTGCCTCTTGCCCTCCAGTCTCCTGCTGGATCTCTCATTGGCTGAATTCAAACAGAAGCCAGAAAGCTCAAAGAATCCATTAAGATCAGCATCCTCCCACCATCAGAAATAAAGGAAAGAGAGAGAGAGAGAGAGAGAGAGAGAGAGAGAGAGAGAGAGAGAGAGGTATGAAGAATAACCAACACAGAATGCTTTTTAGCCTGACGGCAACATGATCAGATTTGTATTACAAAATAGATTATTCTAATCCCTCTGAAGAACACCAATTGTCAAGATTAAAAGTAGGAGGGCCTTAATGATGCATCCATACTAAATAAAGGAGCATTAATAAGTGGTAGCTTAAACCAGAGTGGTGACTGAGTTAATGAGAGAGAAGTGAACTAATTTTGGGACCTCTAACATAGCAGAGCTTGGAAAAGACTGAAAGAAACTCCACAGGCTTCAAATCACACCCTTTCATTGCTGTGAGATGATTAAGGCTCATAAAAGAAAAAGGATTTGAGCCAGAGGCAGAGTTTTTTACCACCCTTCCACCGTCTCTACTACACTGACTCTGTCCACATGCTGTGTCTGGAGTAGACCCTGCTCCTTCATTTTATTCCCTAGGACAAATTCCTTTCTTCTAAAGGCCCCTGAGGATAATCTGAGCAATACTTACCCTTAGCAATACTTGACTGTCTTCCTGACTATCGTTTTTCAACTCCATGATCTCCTTGGTGGGAAGACCTGGACATTAGCAGCCTTGTAGAGTTGTATACCTTGAGCTCATCTCAATGCCTGGATCAAAATAAACAAGGGGTTCTGGAAAAGC